>JACEEZ010003734.1:231771-268230 GCA_016584305.1 Chionoecetes opilio | reverse complement strand
CGTGAGCTCGCCCCTAGTCCCTTTCCAGATAGGGAGACCAGCCCCCTTTTCCAGTCAGGAGGAATGGTACCTGATTGCCACACGGCAGTCAGGACAGCATGCAACCCGCGGATCATGGCCTCACCCACAGCTTTGAGGAGCTCCGCACTGATATTACAAACACCAGCTGCCTTTCCACCCCTCAATATGCTTTGCTACAGCCTCTCTGACTTCGTCAAGAGAGGGTGCGATTTCGTCAATGGGAGGATCGGCATCCACTGCCTGTAACCCAGTGGTGTGAAGCTGCTCAGTTGGAGGGTCCACCGTGAACAACTGCCCAAAGTACTCAGCCCAACGAGCCATCTGCCCATCCATGTCCGACACGAGGCGCCCATCTGCTGTTCGAATAGCACTCGCCCGAGAAGGAGACTTGGAACGGAGCTTCTTCAGGGCTCAGTAGGCGGGTCGGGGGTCATTAGCGTTCAAATGACCCTCGGCATTCTCAGCGAGACTCCTGATATACCTCTCCTTGTCTCTCCCCAGGAGGGTTCTAGTCCGGCGTGACAGAGCCCTGTGCTGGTCCCGGTTCCCAGCCAGCCTGGCAGCGCTACTCTCCTCAATTTTCTCCAGCGTCTCCGTCGAGACAAAACCATGCCTTGACCTCGGGCGCTCCCCAATACACTCCTCGGCAGCCTGGAGAGTTTCACGTTTGAAGGTATCCCACAGTTCTACAGGGTCCACGAGAATATTTTTGGAGATGGAGAATTTTTGAGCTAAACCCCATTCTACTCTGCCCTGATATAGTCACCGCCTTCCGTCTCACGTTTCCAATATTTGATGAAATATATTGTAAATATACAAGATTTTTTTTTTGTATGCATACACCCACATACGTGCACACATACACCCTCAGTTGAGCATCACAACGATCGAAGATGCGCTTGTTTCCATATTATTTTTTCAAACACACTAAATAACCAATGTACACACAAAACCATATACAGGGAGGTCCCGAAGATACGAGCAGTTAGGTTCCACCTGGCATACTCATAAAGCGAAATCTGGTATAATGAAACACATAACTAATGGTAAAATATAGGTTCGGTTCCAGGACCCCATCAATTAAAAAAAAAAAAAAAAAAAAAAAAATGTTTTTCAAGCTAAAATAAAATGTGGTAATATTTAGTAGGGGTGCGAGAACCCCTTGAGGAATCCTATGATCCCTGGTGATATCCTATGGTGCCATCACATGCGTGGGAGCTGACCTGACTTCTTCAGGAAGGCAAATATTATACAGCTCATAACGGGGTGTTGTGTTGTGTGGGCGACAACAGATTTCCGCCGCCAGCGGAGATCTCCTTGGTATTTATTTAGTAGGAAAGCAAGGATCCTTTGAGGAATCCTATGATCACTGGTGATATCCTATGGTGCTATCACAGGCATAGGAGCTGACTGTCTTCTTCAGGAAGGCACAGGTGAGGCGGATGACGGCGGATTTTGAGAGAGGCGGCGGACGGGGCAGGCCGCCGCCTCCTCCGCCAAGGTAGGCTTGGGCAGGCTTAAACGTCTTATTACTCGTTATTATACAACTTAGTGATTATGGTGGGATGTTATATACACGTGTCATTATCTAAATCAATGTAGCACCGTGTGTCACCTTAAATAAGGATGATTTAAAGATGTTATGATGAGGTGACTGCTGGCCGAGCTGGCGGGGCAGTGAGTGACGGAGAAACATTCTTGCCGCGAAGCCACCCTATAACACAAATATTCACTATTTTAACCCACATACACACCTTCTACCACTAAAACACTAGCAACACAGGCTCCTTACTTATATATCTTACTATCTGATGCATTAAAACTCCTTAAAACGCAAGCATTCCAAATAAAACGAGAATTAGTTTTAGATGACGGGGACAGAAGGCGGAGAGAGGCAGTCTGGCATGCCATTCTTGTCCGGAAATATGTCTCGCTGACTTGTGATTGGTCGAGAAGTTTTAAAAACTGTTTGTCATTGGCTGGTGACGGATGACGCCTTAGCCAGTCACAACCTTCCTACTTGTTTACGACCTATCGAGGGAGCTTTGTAGCTTCCGTCGTTAGGGAAAGTAGTATCTTGGTCAGTGGTTCTTAACTTGGGTTGGATCAAGCCCAAGGAAGCTAGAGTACAAGGAAATCCGACTCCACAGTAAAGTTTGAAACCCGTACGGTGCTGCCATCTATGTCGAGCACAGGGTGTCTCTCTAGCTTCCTTGGTGGCGATGGTGGTGGTACTTGCCTCACCGCAACCCAAAAACCCTTGTGTTGCCTCAAAAAAAATATTCATATTCTTGGCTTTACTCATCTCTTACAAAGATAGGCCTATTTGTTTGCATCAGTGAATCAGGCAGTGATTGTTCAACAACAACATACCATTCATAACTCAATAGGGTAAAAAATAAAGTCATGACTGACTATCACAGGAGTAGGCGAATTTTTAGGTTTTCAGTGCATTGAAATGTTGTACTCCTACCCGATATAACCAAGCTACCAGATGATATTTATGAAAGCTGATCCTACCATCGTGTTCATAATACATTGCTGCATATCATGAGCATAAAAAAGTTACACTAAGACTTACACTAATATTAAGATAATTGAAGGAAAGTAAAAGAGTGTATAAACAGTTTTTCTTGCTTATTTGCTTCAACTCGCTGTAACTCCATCAGTTTTGGTCGCATTCAATTTTCAAGAACAGTTTCAAAATCCTTATACGTTTCCGCTTCCTGTGGTATGTAGCACGTACCAATAAGGAAAAGAGTAGGTGGTCAAAATGGCTAAGAAAGTTAAACTACTACTGCAAACTGGCACAGTGACGGGTGAGCATTGCTCCCTATACAGGAGAGACTGTTCTCGGGAGAGCTATCAGAGGCTCCACCGTCACGGTACCAGTTTGAAACAGTTTAAACATTCTTAGCCATTTTGACCACTACCCTTTTCCTTATTGGTACGTGCTACATACCACAGGAAGCGGAAACGTATAAGGATTTTGAAACTGTTCTTGAAAATTGAATGCGACCAAAACTGATGGAGTTACAGCGAGTTGAAGCAAAATAAGCAAGAAAAACTGTTTATACACTCTTTTACTTTCCTTCAATTATTTAATATTAGTGTAGTCTTAGTGTAACTTTTTATGCTCATGATATGCAGCAATGTATTATGAACACGATGGTAGGATCAGCTTTCATAAATATCATCTGGTAGCTTGGTTATATCGGGTAGGAGTACAACATTTCAATGCACTGAAAACCTAAAAAAATTTGCCTACTCCTGGTGATAGTCAGTCATGACTTTATTTTTTACCCTATTGAGTTATGAATGGTATGTTGTTTGTTGAACAATCACTGCCTGATTCACTGATGCAAACAAAATAGGCCTATCTTGTGTAAGAGATGAGTAAAGCCAAGAAATATGAATATTTTTTTGAGGCAAACAAGGGTTTGGGTTGCGGTTGAGGCAAGTACACCACCATCGCCACCAAGGAAGCTAGAGAGACACCCTGTGTTCGACATAGATGGCAGCACCGTACGGGTTTCAAACTTTATGTGGAGGCGGATTTCATTTGTACTCTAGCCCCTGATCAAGCACCAGGGGTTCGGTGAGCCAGGCTCAGGGTTCGGCGGAGGCCCTCCGAAAAACATTGCCAAGTTTCCTATTGTTATAATTACAGATTATCACCAACGTAAATGATACGCGAAACTTTAACGTAAATATTAAGCAGCGCGGTGGAGGGGGTCAGTGTGGGTTAGTATAAGTGGTGTGGTCGACGCCGCCTCATCTCACTTCCGAACAGTGATGTATAACGTATAGGGGGGGGGGGGAGGGGGGGGGGTTGGGGGGGTGGGGGGGGGCGGCACGGCTGGTTTGTCATGGAATATCAAATTAGTGCAATATATCCCTCCAGAGGCATCAAAATGCCCCTAAGAAATGGCTTGATTTTCAACACCCCCAAGGTGTTCTGACCCCTTCCTCAGACCACCCAGTGTAGAGGGCTCACTTCGCTCGCCCAGCCCCATCTTTAAAACAATCTGGATGCACCTCGGTGCCCCCCCCCACCCTTTCGAGGATCCTATATATGCCACTGCTACAGAGGCCTTATCCTTCTGCCCTTCTTATTATCCAAATTTACACTATGATTTTGACGGCAATTTTCTCGAATTTTTGCATCAATTAAATCAAAAATGATTCTTCGTATTATTCAAATATATCATTGAATTTTGAAAACAATCTTATAAAAAAAATAATTTCACATATTGAGGGGTTCGGCAGTGTGCGGAGGTTTTCGTTAGGGGTCGGGGACTCTGAAACGGCTAAGGAGCCACTGATCTAGGAGTTGCGGGCAGGTCCTGCTGGCCATACTACCTCCGTTGCGGGCTTCTCGCCAAGGGGGGGGGTGTGAATTTTTGTAGCCACATTGTTGCAACAGAGCCCACCAGAATTCAGCATATTTTCAGATTGATTATCGTACAACCTTAGGTAAAATCATATTTAGTCAGAGTAAAATCATTTATAGTAATGAACGTTATAATTTAGTAAATAACTTGTAATTTACTTTAGTAAGTGCTGTAACTTACTTTAGTAAATAACTGGTAATTTTACTCACCCAGTGTTGAATGTCGTAACATTGGATTTTCGATTCTCGTATATTGAAAATAGACCCTACATTACACATCTCGTATCATCGGATCTCGTGGTATATCGAATGCTCGTATAACGGGACCTCCCTGTAGTGTACTGTAGGTGCAAACAGAAGTAATACAAATCTAAAGACTTGTGAGGGACTGATATATAGAGATATATATATATATTATTATATATATATTAATATATATATATATTATATATATATATATATATTACTACTATATATATAGAATATATATATATATTATTAATAATAATATATATATATAATTATTTATATAGATATTTTATATATATATATATATATATAGATATATATATATATATATATATATATATATATATACTATATATATATATATATATATTATATAAGATTATATATAATATATATATATATATATATATATATATAGTATATATCTATTATATATATATATATATATAATACTATATATATATATATTATAATATATTAACATAATATATATATATATATATAATATATATATATATATATATATATATATAGCTAGTATATATATATAGCTGATTATATATATATATATATACAGTAAAAGCCATAACTCGGCACTGTAATCTGAATTTGATATAACTCGGCCATTGGCAAAGACGTTTTTTTTTTTTTTTTTTTTTTTTTTTTTTTTCCCACCTATACATATAGTAGTGTAGTGAGCTACAGTGTGGGGTAGGCCCTGGAGGCTCACTTAGTCCGGCAGCTTAGTGAAATGATGGGGACATGCCGGATTAAAAGCCACCAAAATTTTTTCAGGCAGCTCTACAGGCTCCTAAGCTATGTTTTGATGAGGGGCGACAAATAATGATCCATCATCTCAGATGGTTATAAGGAACGCTTCTTTATTATTTGACTTTCGCATGTGGAAATCTAGGGGTAAATGGGTTTTTAAAAGAATAGTCATAAGGATAATGTTTATGGGATGCAAGTTATCTTATTATTAGATTTTAATAACTCCAGAACAAAATATTCCAATAGGCTGTCAAAAAAACATAAATCAATATTCTATCTGGACTTTAAATCCCGTGGGACACATCGCGAAATGCCAGTGTAGGGTTTATTAGCAGAACACGATTAAAAACATACTCCTTTGCAATTCAAAAATGGACAGGGTTATCTACTGACGGGCATTATGAAAAATACGGATTCATTAAGTCATTATACAAACAATCATGTTCTGCCTGTACAGCCTGCAGGAATGCCATTGTCTGTGTTAAGACACCAGTATCACAAGCAGGTATGATTCATATTGTAATTATGTGTCTACTTCTCAATGTTTGCAGCTGCACAGTTCGGTGCATTTCCAGCTGGGCTTTCTTTGCATGAACATCTCCCGCCACAACCTGCAGGCACTTTTGAGGCGCACACATTCACAAGTTCACTACAGCCTGTGCTGCCGCCGGCTGCGAGCTCCAGAAGGAACCCAGGGACTTTTGTTTCAGCTATCCAGTGTCCACCGCAAGCTTCAGCAGTTGGTGTCTGTTGGGGCCTGGTGGACAGGTTGGTTTACAGATGAGCCAGCCTGGGTAACACTGCACGCTTGGTGTGCTGCAGCAGGGCTGTGGGAGTTGGGGGAATGTTCTCCATCGTTCTGTTTTCGGCAGACAGTTCCTTTCTTGCTTCATTCACCGACACCAGAGGGCTGGTCTTGTCATATTATAACGACTTTGAAACTTCAGACATCTGGAAACTACTGGCAATCCACACGGGTGATTGGTGCATTGTGGATGTTCTACGATGAAGTTTTGAAGGCATCTGTGAATCGGTATAGGCACCCCATGCTTCCCAACCGACTTTTTCCCCTTTCCAAAGAAAGAAGAAGTCGCTTATCACACCCTGTGAAGCTGTGGAACACTGGTAGCGCTGGGGACTTCTCTTTGCCCAGAGTACTACAGAGCATTGATGTGTAGGAAAAGGAAGTTTCTTGCCACTGCCGAAGGCGACCCAGATGTCAGCGATGGATACTTGCTGGGCGTAGAAAGTTGATACTTCCCGAATGGAGGATGAACAAGAACGTCAGTATCCACGGTGGTACCAAGCATGTGGTGCATCCACTCTCTACGGGCATCTTGTAGATGGAACCACAATTCTTGTGTCTGGGCCTCTTCGTGGTCATGCATGCGGGCATCGAGTGGTCCAGTGCCACTGCAGACTACAGATGGTCCAGATGTGCAAAGACCTGCTTTCAGTCTGGGAAGGTAGTGGATACATCTTCTCTGGATAGGAACTGGAAGAGTTCTTGACCCTTGTTCTGTGGGTCACGCAGGAAATCGGGCCAATTGCTTGGTGTCACTTGGTCTGGCCCTGCTGCCACCTTCCTTCGACACCTTCCCCCGTTTCTCTTTCTGGTTGATTCTTTGATACTGTTGTCCAGTACCTGTACCATACCACATCTTACTTCTCATAGAGGTTTCCAGTTGCCTCATGATGTGGGGAACAAACACTTCCACTTGCATAATCGTCAAATGTAGTGATGCCAGCACGGAGGAGGCTTGTACCAAAGCTAGCACATCGTAGCACTCTAACATCAAATGAGCCAGAGGGTTTCTTCTTGCGTCTTCTGGGCCAGATGTTGTGAGATCGGACTTCTTCCCTTGTCGCAGCTTCCCTCTCCTTTCAAGCCAAAGAAGGAGGGTATGGGTGAGTCTCATGCTTTTCGAAGAAGGTGTCCAGGTCCCAATCACGGTGACTGTGTGACTATGTAGAGACGGGGAAAAGAGGGGGCCACGTCATCCGTCAGCATAGGACATTGTCCGACCTGCTTACTCTCGTCTTGGTGTTGGCGATCTGAACAGGGGCAATTTGTTTTTCTTAAATTGGGTCATGGAGGAGTGTGTAGCATCCTGTCAAACACTGACTTCTGTATTTGTCTCATACTGCTTCTTGCCAACAGGCTCTACAGCTGTGAGCGGACTTGTTGACAAAATGGATGGTCTATGACATTCCGTGTGTCAAGTGCCAGGAGTTCTGGGTGTGTCATCCTTGAAATGGGTTTCCCATATCCTGGGACCTGGATAAGTCAACAGTTTGCTTCTGGATAGTATTCTGGGTAGATAGACCCTTTCGAGTCGTGATTTGGTACTGGTCATCATTTGGGATGTAAACATTTGAAAAATAACAAACTAGTGGAGTATGGCTTAATTTTTTATACAAAATTTAAACTATATTGGGAATATTTCTTTTGCCATTAAAGGCGAATCTTGATTTCATCAAGCAATTTTACTAAGTGGAAAAAATTAGCCGTTGTTATCACAAAAAAATGGTTATAGAGGCTTCTGAGTAATTGGATCGTTTGTCTTCCACTCTCCAAATCATAGCTAGGACCCTGTAGAATGCCTGACACAAAATTGGGTGCTTTTTATCCGGCATGTCCCCATCTCTTGAAATTGGTCCCTTAGCGGCCGGAATAATTGAGGGCTGTGATGGTTGGTCTCGCCCGTGTTGGCCGCAGGCAGGATGTGGTATAGTGACGCCGATCGACTTAGAGCTCATGCCGCACCCCTGTGTCCTCCCATTGTCACTCACAGTCAAGTAGAGTAATGGATCAAGGGTACATAGTGTTGCCAGTATTAGTGCTGTCAAGTGATTGTAAAATTAAGTTGTCAGGTAAGTACTGATACAGTGATCCGTACAGAGTTGTGATGAATAAAGTGAATTAAAGTGATACCAGTGTTAAAATGCGACACCCCCAAACACTTATCGTACATGTGACACAAGGCTGCCCTCTCCTGAAGTAATGCCTGTGACTACCCGCTCATTTGGTAAGTGTGTTGATTATGCTGTTACAGTAATGTTTTTTTTTTCTTTTTGCTTTTCTTCTTGTTCTTTTCTTTGTTACTTTCTTTCCCATATCAGAGGACATTTGTATAACTGGGGCACATTGTTATAACTGAGGCATAGGGTTTCAGAGCCTATCCGTGCCAGTTATAAGGCTTTACTGTATATACAGGGATAATTGGTTCCCGAACGATACGAGCAGTTAGTTCCACCTTGCATACTACGGTAAAGCGAAAATTCTCGCTTTATAAACGAAAACACATAACTAATGTAAAATTAGGTTCGGTTCCATTGACCCCATCAATCAAAAAAAATAAAAAAAAAAAAAAAAAAAAAAAAAAAAAAAAAAAAAAAAAAAAAAAGTTTTTCAAGCTAAAAATAAACTCTAGCAACACACAAAAACACACACAGCGTCTATATTACACAATGTACTACCTATTCTGAGAGAAGAAACAATTCTGAAAGAGAAAATAGCACAAAAAATAACATTAACTGCAACATTGATTAACCATAAAACATAAATGATGTCCATCAAGCTATCATACAGCACCAGCCAATGGACACAACTGTTATTTTAAAACTTCTCGACCAATCACAAAGTCAGGAGACATATTTCCGGGCAGAATGGCATGCCAGACTGGCTCTCTCCGCCCGATGTCCCCGTCATCCCAAACTAATTCTGTTTTATTCGGAAATCTTGCGTTTTAAGGAGTTTTAATGTATCCGATACAGTAAAACCCTTATAAACTCGGCACGATAGGGGCTCTGGCACCTTTGCCGAGTTATTCAATGTGCCGAGTTATGCAATGTCCTCCTCTGATATGGTACAAAAAAAAAAAAAAAAACAAAAAAAAAAAAAATAATAATATAGAATAAAATACTGTCAAAAGCATTAAAAAACTACACTTACCAGTGAACGGGTAGAATGTGCTGGATTTGATATCAAACTCAGCCAAAAATAGCACGCATGGACGCACTGCATCCATCCGTGCCAGCCACTTTTCAACCTTTTCCTGCGGCTCAGCCTTCATTCCATTCCTTCTGCTGGAGACACCCTTGCATGATGGAGCTGACATCTTGATATACGTACTGGATGATGTAATCCAAAACTAGTAAAATAGGTGGCAAAAGTAAAGCAAGGTCGGCGGTACCAGCGTGTAGGCTGAGCCGTGTTTTTGTAACGGTCCAAGCACCGTCTTGGATTACGAATCCCAATCCAATAACACTTGCTGAAATGTTGTGTTATACTACTTTGTGATATTGGTTGCAATGTTTTGCATTGATTATTATTTCGGCTCCTACCAAGCTTGTTGTGTTTTTTACAAGCAGAACCAATCTTTTTTAATTTCGACAAAAAACTAAATCGTTATTCAAGGACAGTTGCTGGGACGACATAAACACGGCTCAGCAGCTGGACAGCCACACGTTGTCCTGGACCTTGCTTACCTTTCGCCACCCTATTTTTACGTGTTTGGGTTACATCATACAGACTGTATTTAAAGATGTCAGCCTCCATCAACGCAAGGGTTGTCTCCAGGAGGAAGGGAAATGAATTGAAGAGATGAGCCTGCAGAAAACGTTCACAAAAGGGACAAAAACAATCTTTATGCGACTAAGGCTTTACATGAGTGTAAGCAAAGAGATGCACGTTATTTTCCACAGCAATATGCGAGATACATTATTTTTTGCCGACTTTCTGTTTTACATGTTCACACAAGAGGTTTGTGAGGGCATGATTATACCGAAGTGAAAACCATGAGATGCAGTTTAGGTGAGGCGGTAGCAGAGTGGTTTAGCGTACCGTAGAGTGGCGTTCTCGAAGACCGAGTTCGATCCGAGGGAGACCCATAAATCCACTGAAATCTTTCTGCACCGTCGAGTGGCCTAAGGAACACCCACATGCCCTGTCCATTGAAACTCTACATCCACTGCGGAGTGGCCTGGAGGACACAGGGGGGGGGGGGGGGGGGGGGGGGGGTTTTTGGGGACGGCATGAGCCCTAATAAAAGGCCGTCACTATAAGAATCCTGCCGCGCCAACACGGTGAGAGGGCCAAGCCATCACAAGCCCTCGAGTGAGCCTCCAGGGCCTACCACCACCCCCTGGAGCTCACTGCAGACACGCGCTATAGGTACAGATGTATAAAATAAAAAAAATAATACTTAAAAAAAAAAAAAAACACAAAAAAAAATAAAAAAAAAAAAAAAAAAAAACACTTTGTAGTGGCCTTGCGAGTTAATCAACTTCCGAGTTATACAGTGTGCCGAGTTAGTAAGGGTGTTACGTATTTCGTGTAATTCCATTATATTCAATTGCGCCATGGGAAATGGGGGCCTCCAAAATACTCGAATGAAGAAAGCTACACGATGGTGTAGGTAAGAGTCAAGGACTTTTGAAAGCCCTCTACCAAAATAATAACATTATCTATACTACATTTTCCACAGGCGAAACACATAGCAGAAAAGCAACAAAGCAACCTACAACATTAAATCTAAGCTATATGTCCATAGGTAGCAAAATATGAGAATATAAATTCGTGGGGGCATCCTGCAATAGCATTTATAACGATTTTGGTTACCCGTCATTCCTTTACATTTTAACTAGTTATAATTTCATCACATTCACTGCACTTGTGAATATTGTATTTGGTCATTCTATAATCATTTTGTTTTCCCCTACAAATCCCTTTTTTTTTTAACTAACTTTGCTAATTTTCTGACGAGAAAATTTTGATCACTAAAAAACACCAATATTTTTTTTCTTTCTCTCAAAAAACCTCCTTTGTACAGATTAGGGGGGCGTCTTTGCGGGAAGGTGAGTCTATGCGCCGATATCACGGTTAGTTACGGGCAAGCGCACAAGATAAACAGCAGCGGCGGTGACGGGGCGAAGGCCGGATATGGCGCTGTTGGGTCTGTGGGGACCCGCTGGCACCACACTGACCCCCTGGGTCTGTGGACGCCTGCTCGCACCACACTGATCCCCTTGGGTCTGTGGGGACCCGCTGGCACCCCCCCCACGACCCTGGTGGCGAGTGTTGGAAATCTTTCCAAACACCTGACCATGACAATGACATATCCAGACATCAGACCAGTCTGTTTCAGATTTCATATCGCCTCCGTTTCCTACTAGGCAGAGAAGGGATGGTCCACAGTTGCTAAGGTGTCCTGTGAGACATGGTGTGCTCCCCTGGCAGGAAAGGGCAAACACTTTTATGACCATGAAAAAGCCTCATGGACTTTTGCATGTAAATGATATTTTCTAAAAAAAAGAATCCTAATATTCAATGTTCATATAGTGAACATTATATTACGGTAAAGGGTTAAAGATGGGAGCATGCGCTAGCTGCGCATTGGCCTCGGTGCTCATATCCCATGGCATTAGCCTCGAGCCATGTGTGGGAGACCCATTAACCCCGGACACCAGGGCTAGTGGACATCCCACGTTAAAGGCCTGCGGTTCACCCACTAGACACTGGTAAGCGTGGACCTGTGTAGGGTTTGCGTGGCCTGTGCTCCAATGGCTGGAAAAACTGCCCCCCACGACTCCCAGCCATGACGAGTATCGTTATACGTTGGGCGACCCAGGCCTTCCATGTATTACTTGGCCAGTTAACGCGTGCGAGAAGATTTACATTAATAAGGGAAGAGATGAAATAACACATAAAGGTATCAATAAGCTAACGAGGAATTTTCCTCCATACGCCTCATTCCTGAAATTCACTGGTTAGGCTTATATTTTAAACCAGTAGTAATTAGACACTAGCGAAATAAAATATATTATATAAAAATATATATTTTAATATATATATCTATATATATATCTAATATATTAAAATATATATATATGTATATAATTATATATTATACTATCTAAAATTTATTTATGTATATATATATACATTTATATAAATAATATGTGTTATATATTATTATTTTATATATATATTTTTATCTATATTATATATTATCTATTATATATCTTTATATTTATATATAATAAGGTTTTTAATATAATTTTATTATGTATATATTTATATATATTATTAATAATTCTATAGTATATAATTTTTTTAAAAATATATTATATATATATTAAAATATATCTAATATATGTATATTATTTTCTAATAAATTATTTTTATATATATATATAATTAGTATATATATTATATATATTTTATCATTATATTTAATATCTATCTATATATAATGTTATTATACTATATATTGTTAATATATATTTTTATATATAATATATATATTGTCTATATATTATTTTATTTTATATTTTTATGTTATTATTATATTTTATTATGTATATTTTTTCTTTGTTTTTCTATTTTTATTTTTTTTTTATATTACTCTCTTTATCTCTCTTATTTATTAAATTATATTTATATAATATTGTTTTTTAATTATATAATATTATATCTATTTAATTTTTACTTTCTATTTAATTATTATTTATTATTTTATATATTTTTTATTTATATTTATCATATTTTTAATATACTCTATATATGTTATATATTATATTTATTACTTTGTTATCTTATATTTATTAAAATATATTTATATTTTATTTTTTATTTTATTAAAAATTGTTATATTTTTAATATTATTTTTAAATATTATTTATTTATTTTATAATTTTAAATAATGTACTAAAAATTTCTTAATATGTATTTATATATTTTATATATATTGTTTAAAATATGTATATATATTTTGTATATTTATTTTTTTAATATTATATTTTTTTATATTTTTAAAATTTTAATATTTATATATTTTTTTATTTTTTTTGTATTGTCTTATAATTTAAATGTCTTATATGTATTGTTATTTGTATAGTTTTCTGTTATGTCTTTCTTCCTATGTATATGTTTTGTTTGTTTTTGTCTCTGTATTTATTTATTTTTTGTTTGTATGTA
The DNA here is from genome assembly GCA_016584305.1 of Chionoecetes opilio. Classification (NCBI taxonomy): domain Eukaryota; kingdom Metazoa; phylum Arthropoda; class Malacostraca; order Decapoda; family Majidae; genus Chionoecetes; species Chionoecetes opilio. The sequence continues at coordinate 254,815 of JACEEZ010003734.1, read as the reverse complement.
TTTTCTTTTATTTTTATTTTTGTATTTTGTACTGTATATAAAATGTATTGTTATTTGTATTTTTATTTTTTTGTTAATGTATATTTTTTTTGTATATATTAAAAAGCGAGGAATTACTTTAAAAGGGGGATGAAAAAACCATAGATAAATAAGCAACAGGAATTTTCCCCCACGCTCTTTCCCCTGAATCACGGGTTAGGCTTATATTTTAAGCCAGTGTATTGACCCGTATCAAAACGAAGTGAGAAGGGGAGCTGAACGTCATTAGCATTTGTAAAAACGGCCCCCGGGGTNCTAAAGCCCCTCGGGATGCTCCCGAAGGAGACTTGGAATAGTTTCTTCAGGCAGGGGGGTGGGCTTAGTTCAAATGACCTCGGCATTCTAGCCGAGACTCCTGCATTAATCCCCTTTGTCTCCCCAGGAGGGTTCTAGTCCGGCGTGACAGAGCCTGTGTGGTCCTGGTCCCAGCAGCCTGGCAGCGGACTCTCCCAATTTTCCAGGTCTCCGTCGAGACAAAACCACGCTTGACCTCGGGCGCTCCAATCATCCTGCAGCCGGAGAGTTACGTTGAAGGTACCCACAGTTCTACAGGGTCCCCGAGATATTTTGGAGATGGGATTTGAGCTAACCCCATCTACTTGCCCGATATAGTCCAGCCTCCGCTCACGTTCCAATTGATGAAATATAGTAAATATACAAGAATTTTTTTTGTATGCATACCCCATAGTGCACACATACCCCTCAGTTGGCATCACAACGATCGAAGATGCGTTGTTCATTTTTTTTTTAAACACACTAAATAACCATGTACACACAAAACATATACAGGAAGTCCCGAAGATACGAGCAGTTAGGTTCCACCTGGCATATTAAAGCGAATCTCGTTAATGAACACATAACTATGTAAATATAGGTTCGGTTTCCCAGGCCCATCAATTAAAAAAAAAAAAAAAAATGTTTTCAAGCTAGAATAAAATTTGGAAATTTATTAGTAGGGGTGCGAGAACCCCTTGAGGAATCCTATGATCCCTGGTGATATCTATGGTGCCTATCACAGGCGTGGGAGCGCCCTGACTTCTTCAGGAAGGCACATATTATACAGGATAACGGGGAGGTGTTGTGTTGGTGGCGACAACAGATTCCGCGCCAGCGGAGATCTCCTTGTAGTTATTTAGTAGGAAAGCGAGGATCTTTGAGGAATTATGATCACTGGTGATATCATATGGTGCTATCAAGCATAGGAGTGACTGTCTTCGTCAGGAAGGCACGGGTGAGGCGGATGACGGCGGATTTTGAGAGAGGTGGCGGACGGGGCAGGCCGCCACCTCCTACGCCATGATCAGGTTTGGGCAGGCTAAACGTCTTATACTCGTTATATACAACTAGTGATTATGGTGAGATGTTATATACACGTGTCATTATCTAAATCAAGTAGCCCCGCGTGTCACTTAAATAAGATGATTAAAGGATGTTATGATGACGGGACTGCTGGCCGAGCTGGGGTTGGCAGCTGAGTGACGGAGAAACATTCTTGGCGAAGCCACCCTATAAACAAAATTCACTATTTAACCACATACACACTTCTACCACTAAAACTAGCAACACAGGCTCCTTACTTTATATCTTACTATCTGATGCATTAAAAACTCCTTTAAAAACGCAAGCATTCAAATAAAACGGAATTAGTTTAGATGACGGGGACAGAAGGCGGAGGAGAGGCAGTCTGGCATGGCATTCTTGTCCGGAATATGTCTCGCTGACTTGTGATTGGTCGAGAAGTTTAAAAACGTTTGTCATTGGTGGGACGGATGACGCCTTACCCCAGTCACAACTTCTACTTGTTTACGACCTATCGAGGGAGCTTTGTAGCTTCCGTCGTTAGGGAAAGTAGTATTTTGGTCAGTGGTTCTTAACTTGGGTTCGATCAAGCCCAGGGGTCGGTGACCCAGTCTCAGGGTCGGCGGAGGCCCCTCAAACAAACATTGCAATTTTCCTATTGTTATAATTACAGATTATTCACCAAAGTAAAATGATACTCGCAAATTAACGTAAATTTAAGCAGCGCGGTGGAGGAGTCATGTGTGGGTGTGTATAATGCCGTGTTGTCCCCGCCTTCTCACTTCGAACAGTGATGTATAGTATAGGGGGAGGGGGGGGGCACGCCTCGTTTGCTATTGAATATCAAATTAGTGCAATATATCCTCCAGAGGCCTAAAATGCCCTAAAAATGCTTGATTTTCAACAAATGTTCGACCCTTCCTCAGACCACCCAGCTGTAGAGGCTCACTTGCTCGCCCAGCCCATCTTAAAACAATCCTGGATTCACTCTGTGCCCCCCCACCCTCCGAGGACCTATATATGCCACTGCTTCAGAGGCCTCCTTCTTCCCTCTATTATCCAAAATTTACACATGAATTTTGGGGCAATTTTTCTCGAATTTTTGCATCAATTAAATCAAAATGTATTCTTCTTATTATTCAAATATTTCTTGAATTTTGAAACTATTCTTTATAAAAAAATAATTTCACATATTTGAGGGGTTCGGCCAGTGTGCGGAGGTTTTCGTTAGGGTTCGGTGACTCTGAAAAGGCTAAGAGCCACTGATCTAGGTAGTGCGAGCAGGTCGTTGCTGGCCATACTACCTCCGTTGCTGGCTTCTCGCCCAGGGTTGTGAATTTTTGTAGGCCACATTGTTGTACCGAGCCACCAGAATTATCATATTTTCAGATTGATTATCGTACAACCTTAGGTAAAATCATATAGTCAGTAAAATCATATAGTCAATGACTTTATAATTTTAGTAAATAACTTGTAATTTACTTTAGTAAGTAGCTTGTAACTTACTTTAGTAAATAACTTGGTAATTTTACTCACCCCAGTTTGAATGTCGTAGCATTGGATTTTCGATCTCGTATATTGAAAATAGACCCTAATTTACACATCTCGTATCATCGGATTCTCGTATATCGAATGCTCGTATAACGGGACCTCCCTGTAGTGTACTGTAGGTGCAAACATGAAGTAATACAAATCTAAATATGTGCAGGTATATATATATATATATATATATATATATTATTATATATATATATAATATATATATTATAAAATAATATATATATATATATATATATATATATATATATATATAAGATATTATATATATATATATATATATATATACAGTAAAAGCCTTATAACTCGGCACTGTATATCTGAATTGATATAACTCGGCATGGCAAAGACAAGGTTTTTTTTTTTTTTTTTTTTTTTTTTTTTTTTTTTTTTTTCACACCTATACCTATAGTAGTGTAGTGAGCTCCATGGGTGGGATGGTAGGCCCTGGAGGCTCACTCGAGGGCTGTGATGGTTGGTCCTCGCCCGTGGTGGCGCAGGCAGGATTCTTATAGTGACGCCTGTGATTAGAGGCTCATGCCGCCCCCCTGTGTCCTCCCATGCACTTGCAGTTGAAGGTAGAGTTAATGGACAGGGCATAGTGTTGCAGTAATTAAGTGCTCAAGTGATGTAAAATTAAGTTGTACAGGTACAGTACTGTATACAATACAGTACAGAGTTGTGATTATAAAGTGATTAAAGTGATACCAGTGTTAAAATGCGACACCCCCTAACATCTTCTACATGTTACAACAAGGCTCCCCTCTCCTTGAAGTACATGCCTGCTGCTACCCGCTCATTGGTAAGTGTAGTTTTTATGCTTTTACAGTAATGTTTTTTTTTCTTTTTTTCTTTCTTTCCCATATCAGAGGACATTGTATAACTGGGCACATTGAATAACTGGGCAAGGGTCAGAGCCCCTATCGTGCCCAGTTATAAGGCTTTTACTGTATATACAGGGAGGTCCCGAAGATACGAGCAGTTAGGTTCCACCTGGCATACTCGTAAAGCGAAATATCGTATAACGAAACACATAACTAATGGTAAAATATAGGTTCGGTTCCAGGACCCCATCAATTTAATAAAAAAAAAAAAAAAAAAAAAAAAAAAAAAAAAAAAAAAAAAAAAAAAAAAAAAAAAAAAAAAAGACATGTTTTTCAAGCTAAAATAAACTGTAGCAAACACAACAAACACACAGCGTCTATATTACCCACACTGTACTACCTATTCTGTAGAAAAACCATTCTGAAAGAGAAAATACCACACAAAATAACATAACTGCACATTGATTAAACATAAAACATAAATGATGTCATCAAGCTCATCATCAGTCACCAGCCAATGACAAACTGTTTTTAAAACTTCTCGACCAATCACAAGTCAGCGAAACATATTTCCGGGCAAGAATGGCATGCCAGACTGCCTCTCCGCCCTCTGTCCCCGTCATCCCAAACTAATTCTCGTTTTATTTGGAATGCTTGCGTTTTAAGGAGTTTTAATGTATCAGATACAGTAAAACCCTTATAACTCGGCACGATAGGGGCTCTGGCCCTTGCCGAGTTATTCAATGTGCCGAGTTATGCAATGTCCTCCTCTGATATGTGGAAAAAAAAAAAAAAAATAATAATAATAATACTGTCAAAGCATAAAAACTACACTTACCAGTGAACGGGTAGAATGTGCTGGATTTGATATCAAACTCAGCACAAATAGCACGCATGGACGCACCTGCATCCATCCTTGCCAGTACTTTCACCTTTTCCTGCAGGCTCAGGCTCTTCAATTTCATTCCCTTCCTGCTGGAGACACCCTTGCATGATGGAGCTGACATCTTGATATACAGTACTGTATGATGTAATCCCAAAACACGTAAAATAGGTGGCAAAGTAAAGCAAAGGTCGGGTACCAGTGTGTAGGCTGAACCGTGTTTTTGTCGTCCAAGCACCGTCTTGGATTACGAATCCCAATCCAATAACACTTGCTGAAATGTGTGTTATACTACTCTGTGATATTGTTTGCAATGTTTTGCATTGATTATTATTTCGGCTCCTACCAAGCTTGTTGTGTTTTTTAAGCAGAAACCAATCCTTTTTTAATTTCGTCAAAAAACTAAATTCGTATCCAAGACAGTGCTTGGACGAAAAACAGGCTCAGCAGCTGACACCCTACACGCTGGTTCCCGACCTTTGCTTTACTTGCCACCTATTTTACGTGTTTTGGGATACATCATACAGTACTGTATTCAAGATGTCAGCTCCATCACGCAAGGGTGTCTCCAGCAGGAAGGGAATGACATTGAAGAGCCTGACCCTGCAGGAAAGGTCAAAAGGACCAAAAACACTACTTTATGCGACTAAGGCTTTGCCGAGTGTAAGCAAAGAGATGCAGTTTATAACAGCAATATGCGAGATACATTATTTTTTGCGACTTCTGTTTAATGTTCCCAAGAGGTTGTGAGGGCATGAATTACGAGTGAAAACCAAGCGATGCAATCTAGGGGAGGCGGTTAGGCAGATGGTTAGCGTCACCAAAGTGGCGTTCTAGAAAACCGAGTTCGATCCCGAGTGAGACCCATAAATCCACTTGAATCTTTCTGCACCGTCGAGTGGCCTAAGAACACCCACATGCCCTGTCCATTAACTCTACATTCCACTGCGAGTGCATGGGAGGACACAGGGGGGCGGCATGAGCTTCTAATTACAGGCGCCCACTATAAGAATCCTGCCTGCGCCACCACTGGCGAGGGCCAACCATCACAGCCCTCGAGTGAGCCTCCAGGGCCTACCATCCCACCTCTGGAGCTCACTGCCTACACGCGCTATAGGTACAGATGTAAAAAAAAAAAAAAAAAAAAAAAAAAAAAAAAAAAAAAAAAAAAAAAAAAAAAAAAAAAAAAAAAAAAAAAAAAAAAAAAAAAAAAAAAAAAAAAATTCCGAGTTATACAGTGCCGAGTTATAAGGGTTTTACTGTACGTGTAATTCCATTATTATTCAATTGCGCCATGGGAAATGGGGCTCAAAATACTTGAATGAAGAAAGCTACACGATGATGTAGGTAAGAGTCCTAGGACTTTTGAAAGCCCTCTACCAAAATAATACCATTATCTATACTGCACATTTTCCACAGGCTAAACACATAGCAGAAAAGCAACAAAGGCATACCTACAACATTAAATCTAAGCTATATGTCATAGGAAGCAAAATATCAGAATATAAATTCGTGGGGGCATCCTGCAATATATTATGACCGATTTTGGTTACCCTGTCATTCCCTTTACATTTTAACTAGTATAATTTTTCATTCACATTCACTGCACTGTGAATATTGTATTTAGGTACATTCTTATAATCATTTGTTTTCCCCTACAAATCCTTTTTTTTTTTATAACTTTTGCTAAATTTTCTGAGAAAAATTTGATCACTAAAAAACACCAATATTTTTTTCTTTCTGAGTGCGGTTATGATACAAATGATCATAGCGCTTCCTAATAAGCGGTGCTTGTTCTAATGGAGATAGCTTTATTTTGCGAAAAAAAAAAAAAGAAAAAAAAAGTATACCTTGTGGTTAAAGTTAGGTTATGTTTTATTACAACCTAAGGCATCTTCCATTTGTGCCCAAGCTGCATGAACCAGTTCTTTCAGTTCAGGGTTGGGTTCTGGGTTCAGGGTTGGGTTCTGGGTTCAGGGTTGGGTTCTGGGTTCAGGGTTGGGTTCTGGGTTCAGGGTTGGGTTCGGGTTCAGGGTTGGGTTCTGGGTTCAGGGTTGGGTTCTGGGTTCAGGGTTGGGTTCTGGGTTCAGGGTTGGGTTCTGGGTTCAGGGTTGGGTTCTGGGTTCAGGGTTGGGTTCTGGGTTCAGGGTTGGGTTCTGGGTTCAGGGTTGGGTTCTGGGTTCAGGGTTGGGTTCTGGGTTCAGGGTTGGGTTCTGGGTTCAGGGTGGGTTCTGGGGTTCAGGGTTGGGTTCTGGGTTCAGGGTTGGGTTCTGGGTTCAGGGTTGGGTTTGGGTTCCGGTGGGTTAGGGGTTCAGGGTTGGTCTGGGTCAAGGGTTGGGTTCTGGGTTCAGGGTTGGGTTCTGGGTCAGGGTTGGGTTCTGGGTTCAGGGTTGGGTTGGGTCAGGGTTGGGTTCGGGTTCAGGGTTGGGTCGGGTTCAGGGTTAGGGTTGGGTTCAGGGTGGGTTCTGGGTTAGGGGGGTTCGGGTCAGGAGTTGGGTTTGGGTTCAGGTTGGGTTCTGGGTTCAGGGTTGGGTTCTGGGTCAGGTTGGGTTCTGGGTAGAGGTTGGTTCTGGGTCAGGTTGGGTTCTGGGGTTCAGGGTTGGGTTTTGGGTCAGGTGGGTTCTGGTTCAGGGTGGGTTCTGGGTAGGGTTGGGTTCTGGGTCAGGGTGGGTTCTGGGTGTCAGGGTTGGGTTGGGTAGGGTGGGTTCTGGGTTCGGTTGGTCTGGGTTCAGGTGGGTTGGGTTCAGGGGGTTCTGGGTTCAGGGTTGGGTTCTGGGTTAGGGGTGGGTTCTGGTTCAGGGTTGGGTTGGGTTCCCGGTGGGTTCTGGGTCAGGGTTGGGTTCTGGGTCAGGGTTGGGTTCTGGGTCAGGTTGGGTTCTGGGTTAGGGTTGGGTTCTTGGGTTCCCGGTGGGTCTGGGTTCAGAGTTGGTTCTGAGGGTAAGGGTTGGGTCTGGGTCAGGGTGGGTTCTGGGTTCAGGGTTGGGTTATGGGTTCGGTTGGGTTCTGGGTAGGGTGGTCTGGGTCAGGGTTGGGTTCTGGGTTCAGGGTGGGTTCTGGGTTCAGGGTGGGTTCTGGGTTCAGGGTTGGGGTCTGGTTCAGGTTGGGTTCGGGTTCAGGGTGGGTTCTGGGTTCAGGGTGGGTGGTCAGGGGGGTTCTGGGTCAGGGTTGGGTTCTGGGTTCAGGGTGGGTTTGGGTCAGGGTTGGGTTCGGGTCAGGGTTGGGTTCTGGGTTCAGGTTGGGTTCTGGGTTCAGGGTTGGGTCTGGTCAGGTGGGGGAGGGTTGGGTTCTGGTTCAGGGTGGGTTTGGGTCAGGGTGGTTCGGGTTAGGTTGGGTTGGGTTCAGGTTGGGTTCTGGGTCAGGTTGGTTCGGGTCAGGGTTGGGTCTGGGTCAGGTGGGTTCTGGGTCAGGGTGGGTCTGGGTTCGGTTGGGTTGGTCAGGGTGGGTTTGGGTTCAGGGTTGGGTCTGGGTTAGGGTTGGTTCTGGGTTAGGTTGGGTCTGGGTTCAGGGTGGGTTCTGGGAGGGTTGGGTTTGGGTTCAGGGTGGGTCTGGGTCAGGGTGGTTCGGGTTCAGCGGGAGTTGGGTGGTTCAGGGTGGTTTAAAGAAGAGGTGGAGGAGAGAAGGGGGAGGAGGAGAGGAGTTTGGAGAGGGTGTCGGGGAGAGAGGAGATAAGAGAGACAGAGAGAGAGAGAGTAGGAGAGAGGATGAGAGAGGAGCGGGAGAGGAGAAGGGGAGGAGAGAGAGAGGGAGGGGGGTGGGAAGGGAGAGAGAGAGAGGATGAGAGAGAGCGGTGAGAGAGAGACGAGAGGGGAGGTAGAGAGAGAGAGGAGAGAGAGAGAGTGAGAGCGAGGTAGGTGAGAGAGAGAGATAGAGAGAGAGGGAGAGAGAGAGAGAGAGAGAGAGAGCAGGAGAGAGAGACGGAGAGGAGAGAGGAGAGAGAGAGAGAGAGAGAGAGCGTAGAGGAGGAGAGAGAGAGAGAGGAGAGAGAGTTAGAGAGAAGGGATAGAGGTCGGAGGAGGATGAACGGCGAAGGGTTGAGAGAGGAGAAGGGGGAGTCTGAAGGATGGGGAGAGGCTGGAAGAGAGAGATCAGGAGAGAGAGAGATGGGCCCAAGGGACGAGGATGGGAAAGGAGCTGAGGATGGATCAGGGTTGGGAACGCGGCAAAAAACGTATGAGCTGTTATGTGAAGGGATTCAGTTCAGGGTTTACTGATGCGTTGGCGCATGGCCAGTTTTGCCACAGGCGCTTCTTTAGGCCGTTGAATCTCTCCGAGTGCTGGAAACAGGCTTTAGGATAAGGAATTAGGGCCAGGCGACCAGTTGTTTTGTTTTTGAATTACAATCTCAGGTACCCACCTCTCAATTGTGGAGTTTTAGAGAAAGTTCAGGGTTGTTGAGTTCACTTGCGTTTGGGTCGGGGGTTTTCGTGCGCAAAATGGAACGCTGAACTCTTAGGTTCCGGGACTGGTTCTTGAAAGGGGCGCAAAGGAAGAGGCTCTTATAAAGGTTAGGTAGTTCTATTAAAACCTTAAAGGGTTTTGGTTAGGTTTCATTTAAACATAGGTTGGTTAGGTTCAGTTAAAACGTTTTAAGGTTAGTAGGTTTGGGTTTCATAAAACCAGTAAGGTTAGGTTAGGTTCATTAATATAATTTTTTTTTGGGGGGGGGGGGGGTTGCGCATAAATTAAAATATCTCCATTGGGAACAAGCCTATGTAGGGCCAAGACAAATAGGTTGATGTTCTTTAACGACGCAAATGCTCGTCCATTATTACCAAAAGTTGTTTCGAGTCTATATGAACCTTAGTCGTTTGTCACTCAGTCAGGTTGAAAATTGTTAGGTTCGAACGAACCCGGTATGTAAAAATATCAAATCAGTTGTCAAACTAACTACTTTGCGTTCAATATCCTAATTAAGAAAGTGGTTGATTAGGCCAAAGGTTTTTGATATTAAATTCTGTATCCCGAGAGTAGTTCATGGGACCCTGGGCTCCAGCGCATTGTCCGGTCCGCGGGCGGTTCGGGGTGGCGCGTTATAGTGGACAGAACTGCGCGTTCGTCATTAGGTTCAGACACTAACACGCGGGGCTAACACTGGCTCATTAGCCGTCTGCTTTACCACGTACCCTCACCCGTACTATACACCTGTACGGCCTCGCAACACACCTGTCACTTTCACTGTTTCAGGCTCGCAACACACCTGTCATCACACCGTACGGCCTCGCAAAACACCGTCACTACAATTGTACGGCCTCGCAACACCTGTCACTACACACCTGACGGCCTCGCAAGCAACTGTCACTACACACCTGTACGGCTCGGCAAGAGACTGTCACTACACACCTGTACGGCCTGCAAGCAACTGTCACTACACACCTGTACGGCCTCGCAAGACACCGTTGTCGATACACAACGTACGGCCTGCAAGACAGTGTCGACGTAGCAGTACGGTCGAAGACACGTCATACACCTGTAGGTAGCAAGGAACTGCACTACAAACTGAGGTGAAGAATAGGGTCATAGAGACTGTAGGCTCGCAAGAGAAGTAGTCACTAACCTGTACGCCCGAACCAAGCATGTCACTACACACCTGTACGGTCGACAAGACATGATACTGTACGGAGACAGTAACACGTGACAGCTCGAACAGAATAATAGCACAGTAGGCTCGAAGACACCGCAACAAGCTGTAGGCCTGAAGAACTGTAACTACCACACCTGACGGGCGAAGGACGTCACACAGGACTGTAGGGCGAAACAGAACACCTGTAGTGAAGAGTATCGTAGCGACAACCTGAACAGGACCTTAGGAGACAGTATACGAGGTGAAAACACCGTTGCGGTATACAGTAAAAGGGAAGGTCGAGAGGTGTGGAAGTTAGAGTATTAGGGGTATAGAGTGAGGGATAGAGAGTGGTAATAGTAGTGTAGTAGTAGGTGTTACATAGTAGTAGTAGGTGGTAATATAGGCTTCACATGCAGCGCCAAAAACAAGCCACTCCTGGGCAGGGCCATGTATTTGTTTTGGTTATGACAAGATGGAGGTAGTGACTTCAGTTATCTCGTGCAAGTAGCCCAGGACCGCGATCCATGTTATATAGATCAGTGGTGGAACCAGCAGAAATAGTAATAGTTGAGGAAGAACTTGAACAGACCACCTAGAGAGAGGGGCAGTGAGGAATACTTAAGGAATGTTATTACCCCAAATGGTAAGCATTAAGAGAAAGAGGTATTTTGGGTGAGGTCCCTAGAAGATTTAGAGGTTAAACATTGCTTTAGAGGGTGACAAGATGCAGAAAACACTACACGCGACAAAACGATGTCGTTAGACACGAGGTGTGCTTAGGCTCTAAGCTTTTGCGTGTTGGGATGACGAAGGAGTTTTTATGCCTCAATGGAGTTGAGCCTTATCCCAAGTACAGAGGGTAGGAGTAATGGTGGGGGATTCTCCTACGCGTCGTGCCTAGGTAATGAGGTAAAAGAATAACCATTACAGACTAGAGGAGAGTCCAGTCGATCTATATTCTATATGGCTGGGCCTAGACAACTAACGAGAGGAAGTGAGAAGGTTTCATTTCAAGGGACGTAAAGTCATCACATTATGTCATATCACCCAAACTGGAAAATTTCTCTGGTGAGGGAGGTGAAAAAGTTAGGAATGCCTACTATTCAATATGTGTTAGACAAGTCACTTGCGAAGACATTGTATTTTCCAGCTGTAACTGAAAACCTGTACCCGTGGGCTGGATAGTGAATTAAACACCTAGAGGTGCCATTCCTCTAGGGAATTAAAAGAAGAGAGTCAGATTGGTGAGTGTATTTTCTTTACATACTTGTTAGAACTGGAAGGAGCGTGGGGGGGGGGGGGGGGGGGGGGGGGGGAATACTAGGAGCAAAATTTGTGCCGCCGAATGCCCGCTTTGCCAATTAGCTGTCAACCGGAGGGTTAAACCCTGTAGGAGTCGGGGGGGGGGGAACGTTATACATGAAAGCCATGGCCAATGTTATACATGGTTTAGGGGGTGAAGTGACACTGTGACACACAGCTGTACGGGGACTTGGCAACCACCTTGTCAGCTAAGGCCAGTTCATGTGAATAGGCCTCGCAGCACGATTACACTGTACGTAAGATAGTGTCGCGGAAAGTTTATACAAAAAAAACTCCCCGCATTATTGGTTAGTAAAGTTCATTTTGGAAGATTGGGTTAGTATTCTGAAATTTCACTAGGTGGGTGGATAGGTGAATTTAAACACCTAGGTTATTCTACCCTAGGTGAATTTAAAAAGAAGAGGAGTCATGATTTGGTGTTGTGTGTTATTTTTTTTTTTATATACTTAGTTAGATATCTGGTAGGATGCGTGATGAAGGACTGAGGAACAAGGAATTTTTTTTGGGGGGGAAGAAGCCATGTAACGCGAGAAAAAGGGTTAAAACTTTTGACTCATGATTGACGAAGAGTTTACGTTGAGTGGGAGCGGGTAAAGTAATATATAAATGTCCAGTAATTAAAGGTGTCATTTTCCTTCACTCCTCAGTTCTGAATCACTAGATATATATATATATATATATATATATATATATATAATATATATATATATATATATATATATATATATATATATATATATATATTTTTTTTTTTTGACAATATTTTGTGCCGACGATAGCTGGTGGCGTCAGCAGGCCAGTCGAGGAGGGAGGCAGGTAGCCATATTAGTTGTCTCTGTCCACGTCTCCAGGTGGTAAGATGTGTGGGGAGGAGTGGCTATCAACCCTGTTCAAGGTATGTGCGGGGAAATGTGTTGGTGGGGATGTAGGGTGATTGATTATTTATCTGTTATAGCATGAAAGCTCATGGCCATATGTTATTTATAGGGTTTTAGGGAGCGGAGTGAAGCTGGCGGTGTGAGCAGCTGTGAGCTGTGGGAGCAGCTGTGAGCTGTGGGAGCAGCTGTGAGCTGTGGGAGCTGAGTGGATGATCTTGGAAACACCTAATGGATACAGCTAAGGCCATGTTTTCATAGTTGGAATGTGTGTGACGGGAAAGTTACACGGAGATTCAGTGTGACGGGAAAGTTACTCAAGTGATTTAGGGTGAAGGAGTTATAGGGATACGCTTTGAGCACGAGCTGAGAGTCGCGTCGTATCCATGTTAATACAGTAAACCCTTCATGCTCGCGGGTTTGATTACTCACGGGTTTTCAACCCTTTTTTTTTTCTTTTTTCTCCCTCCCAATTGCTTGCTCTGTACAGGGGCCTTATCCGCCCATGTATGGAGTATGTCTCACATGTTTGGGGGGGATCCACTCATACAGCTCTCCTAAACAGGGTTGAGTCAAAAGCTTTTCGTCTCATCAACTCCCCTCCTCTGACTGACTGTCTTCAATCTTTAAATCACCGCCGCAATGTTGCTTCTCTTGCTCTCTTCTACCGTTATTTTCATGCTCACTGCTCTTCTGAACTTGCTAACTGCATGCCTCCCCCACTCCCGCGGCCTCGCTGCACAAGACTTTCTACTCATTCTCATCCCTATTCTGTCCATCTTCCTAATGCAAGAGTTAATCAGTATCTTTACTCTTTCATCCCTTTCACTGATAAACTCTGGAACTCTCTTCCTGTTTCTATTTTTCCACTTTCCTATGACTTAAATCTTTTCAAAAGAAGAGTAACAAGACACCTCCCTCACTAAATTGGCCCACTCCTCTTTTTTTATTCTCTTACTGTCTTCTTTATAGGGACTGGCAACTAAGCGGGCTTTGTGTTACCCATTTTTGTTGTGCCCTTGGCCAGTTCCTGGTGATTAAAAAAAAATAAAAAATAATAACTATGGTGATGCTCGCGGATTTACGATACTCGCGGGCGTCTCTGTTCCCTAACCCCCGCCGCGAGCATGAAGGGTTTATTGTAGTATTAAGTATGTATTTGTGTTGAAAGACTTTAGGCTAAGAAGGAGGGAAGTAATTACAGGGAGGTCCCGAAGATACGAACAGTTAGGTGCCACCTGGCATACTCGTAAAGCGAAATCTTGTATAAGGAAACACATAACTAATAGTAAAATATAGGTTTGGTTCCAGGACCATCAATTTAAAAAAGAAGAAAAAACAACAACGTTTTTCAAGCTAAAATAAACTGTAGCAAACACAACAAACACACAGCGTCTATATTACCCACACTGTACTACCTATTCTGTAGAAAAAGCATTCTGAGAGAGAAAATAGCACACAAAATAACATAACTGCACATTAATTAAACATAAAACATGCATAACAAGCAAAAAAGACGTTGTAATGTAGGGGACGCCGCGTGATACAAGAGAAGGTAGTGTAGGGTCCCAAGGTTGGGGCCCGCACACCTGCTAATTACCCCTAAAGGTCAGGCCGCGCCATATGCTTAATTACCCTTCAGGTCACGCCATGCTAGGGGTGACCTGACTGCGGTCCCAAGGTTGGGGCCGCACACCTGGCTAATTACCCCTAAAGGTCAGGCCGCGCCATATGCTTAATTACCCTTCAGGTCACGCCTTGCTAGGGGTGACCTGACTGCGGTCCCAAGGTTGGGGCCGCACACCTGCTAATTACCCCTAAAGGTCAGGCCGCGCCATATGCTTAATTACCCTTCAGGTCACGGCTTGCTAGGGGTGACCTCACTGGGGTCAACCAAATCCCCCTTTGTTCAGCCAGGGAGTGGTAGGGCGCGCATTTTGAACTTGATAATTTTACTCACCCCAGTTTGAATGTCGTAGCATTGGATTTTCGATCTCGTATATTGAAAATAGACCCTAATTTACACATCTCGTATCATCGGATTCTCGTATACCGAATGCTGGTATAACGGGACCTCCCTGTACTGGTGAATCAGTAAGTGTCAATATACTAATATTCTGATAACGAGTTGTTTATTCAGACCCATTAGTACTTACATATTTTCTTAATCTTATATTTTTTTTCCCACTTATTGTGGGTGGTGGCAGCGTAGTAGCCAGGATTGTGGAGCCCTTCCAGTTAACGTCAAAGCTATAAAGCTATAAAGGGGGCGCTACACATAGAAGCAATATTTTATAGATATGACCTGTTTAGTATCCTTGTCCACTAACTAATTTGGTATATTCAGTGACTTTTCATAATTTTATGGCTCGATCAATGGAATGCTGCTATATAACCCCCAGATCTTTCCTTGGCTATAACAAATTGTATGTTGTCGAGCCATAAAATTAAGAAAAGTAACTGAATATACCAAATTAGTTAGTGGACAAGGATACTAAACAGGTCATATCTATAAAATATTGCTAATATTCACTAAAAATTGTCTAATGGTACCCAAATTACAATGGAAATACGTTCTGGGCCTCAAGGGGTTCATCTGGTTATGTCAGAAAGCCGAGCACACTGTCTTTCCCTCTGTACTGCATCGCTCTGACTATCTTGGTGCTGCTCTTAGGTCACTAGCAGTAAAATGCATCAGTGAGCTGTCTTTCCCTCTGTACTGCATCGCTCTGAATATCTTGGTGCTGCTCTTAGGTCACTAGCAGTAAAATGCATCAGTGAGCTGTCTTTCCCTCTGTACTGCATCGCTCTGAATATCTTGGTGCTGCTCTTAGGTCACTAGCAGTAAAATGCATCAGTGAGCTGTCTTTCCTCTGTACTGCATCGCTCTGACTATCTTGGTGCTGCTCTTAGGTCACTAGCAGTAAAATGCATCAGTGAGCTGTCTTTCCCTCTGTACTGCATCACTCTGACTATCTTGGTGCTGCTCTTAGGTCACTAGCAGTAAAATGCATCAGTGAGCTGTCTTTCCCTCTGTACTGCATCACTCTGACTATCTTGGTGCTGCTCTTAGGTCACTAGCAGTAAAATGCATCATGAGCTGTCTTTCCCTCTGTACTGCATCACTCTGACTATCTTGTGCTGCTCTTAGGTCAATAGCAGTAAAATGCATCATGAGCTGTCTTTCCCTTGTACTGCATCACTCTGACTATCTTGGTGTGCTCTTAGGTCACTAGCAGTAAATGCATCAGTGAGCTGTCTTTCCCTCTGTCAATGCAATCACTTGACTATCTTGGTCCTGTCTCTTAGGTCACTAGCAGTTAAATGCATCAGTGAGCTGTCATTTCCCTCTGTACTGCATCGCTCTGCTATCTTGGTGCTGCTCTTAGGTCACTAGCAGTAAAATGCATCAGTGAGCTGTCTTTCCCTCTGTACTGCATCGCTCTGACTATCTTGGTGCTGCTCTTAGGTCACTAGCAGTAAAATGCATCAGTGAGTAGTTCATGCAAAGAAAATTAAGATCATGACAAAGCATTGAATACTATGAATGATTGAGTCCATAAATTCCCAAGATCACGGTAACAATTGTTCTGAAAGTTCTATGAGTGGAGTTGCTCAGTGCCGCCTTGTGAATGCCCCTCGGCACTCACGCCTGCTGACAACGTGGCCACAAAGGGTTAAGCAATCAATGGTTCGTTGTCTCTCCCTGACTCCACTCACGGACACTCATACCAATGGCAAAACTGCTATTCAATTTTGCCCTGTGTCAATGGCAAAACTGCTATTCAATTTTGCCCTGTGTCAATGGCAAAACTGCTATTCAATTTTGCCCTGTGTCAATGGCAAAACTGCTATTCAAGTTTGCCCTGTGTCAATGGCAAAACTGCTATTCAATTTTGCCCTGTGTCAATGGCAAAACTGCTATTCAATTTTGCCCTGTGTCAATGGCAAAACTGCTATTCAATTTTGCCCTGTGTCAATGGCAAAACTGCTATTCAATTTTGCCCTGTGTCAATGGCAAAACTGCTATTCAATTTTGCCCTGTGTCAATGGCAAAACTGCTATTCAATTTTGCCCTGTGTCAATGGCAAAACTGCTATTCAATTTTGCCCTGTGTCAATGGCAAAACTACTATTCAATTTTGCCCTGTGTCAATGGCAAAACTACTATTCAATTTTGCCCTGTGTCAATGGCAAAACTACTATTCAATTTTGCCCTGTGTCAATGGCAAAACTACTATTCTATTTTATCTGCATCAATGGGAAATAAGTTGAAATGTTGTGAATGATTGTACAATCCAGCCATGTGTGTGTGGCTGTGCAGTGCAAGCAGCCGCGGGGAATAAAAAACCATTGCATGGCGGGCACAGGCTGGCTGGTGGCTGTGTTCATGCATGCTTCAAGGCAACCAGGACCAACGCTGTGATGAGACACGATCCATAAAGCTAAATCAGTCCATAAACAGTGTAACATTGACAGCCATGAACTATCATTGCCTGAGTAAAATCATGAGTCTTAACACCTTGAGACCCAGAACGTAATTTCCATTGTAATTTAGCTACCATTAGACACTTTTTAGTGACTATAAGCAATGTTTTATAGCTATGACCTGTTTATTATCCTTGTCCACTAACTCAAATGGTATATTCAGGTACTTTTCGTGATTTTATGGCTAACAACATACAATTTTATATGTATAGCAAAGGAAAGATCTGGGCGTGAAGGGGTTTAGCTGTTATAAAGTCTAATTTCTCTTCCCGACATAACTCGCTTCAAAAGACACTCAGGTTTGACTACAAATGTATGGGAAATAGTTGCCTTAATCCGACTTAGTTTACATTGCATTATAAAATGAATATACAGGGAGGTCCCCAAGATACAAGCAGTTAGGTTCCACCTGGCATACTCGTAAAGCGAAATCTGGTATTGGTAATTATTTAGTAGGAAAGCGAGGACCCTTTGAGGAATCCTATGATCACTGGTGATATCCTATGGTGCTATCACAGGCGTAGGAGCTGACTGTCTTCTTCAGGAAGGCACAGGTGAGGCGGATGACGGCGGTTTTTGAGAGAGGCGGCGGACGGGGCAGGCCGCCGCTGTAGCGATCTCACCAGCTACCTTGATCTCAGTAGCTACACTCGCCACTGTGCATGCGCGGCAGACGACGTCACACAGGTAAACATTGGCCACCAGGGTTCCCAGACTTGGTAAAACATGGTGGAAACATTGAATGTAGAGTAGTAATTAAAGTAGAACATAGAACATTTCACACGGATGTGCCTTTGCCTAGAACACTACGTACCCTTGTTTGACAATATAGACGTTTTACCCAAGATAAGAATTGGTATACGAGTACTATATTATCAAACAACTCTTCACCCAGGGAGCAGTGTTTCAGTATACGGGGAGGGCAGTGTTCCAGGCACATTACCTTGAAATGTTCTATGTTCTACTTTTTTTTCTTTTTTTCCCATCACAGGGAACTGGCCAAGGGCACAACAAAAATGGGTAACACAAAGCCCGCTTAGTTGCCAGTCCCTATAAAGAAGACAGTAAGAGAATAAAATAAAAACAGGGGTGAGCCAATTTAGTTCGGGAGGTGTCTTGTTACTCTTCTTTTGAAAAGATTTAAGTCATAGGAAAGTGGAAAAATAGAAACAGGAAGAGAGTTCTAGAGTTTACCAGTGAAAGGGATGAAAGAGTAAAGATACTGATTAACTCTTGCATTAGGAAGATGGACAGAATAGGGATGAGAATGAGTAGAAAGTCTTGTGCAGCGAGGCCGCGGGAGTGGGGGAGGCATGCAGTTAGCAAGTTCAGAAGAGCAGTGAGCATGAAAATAACGGTAGAAGAGAGCAAGAGAAGCAACATTGCGGCGGTGATTTAAAGATTGAAGACAGTCAGTCAGAGGAGGGGAGTTGATGAGACGAAAAGCTTTTGACTCAACCCTGTTTAGGAGAGCTGTATGAGTGGATCCTCCCCAAACATGTGAGACATACTCCATACATGGGCGGATAAGGCCCCTGTAGAGAGCAAGCAATTGGGAGGGAGAAAAAAAAGGACGCAGATGCCACAGCACACCTAACTTCTTAGCAGCTGTTTTAGCAAGAGATGAGATGTGAGATTTCCAGTTCAGACTTTTAGTAAAGGATAGTCCTAGAATGTTCATTGTAGAAGAAGGAGACAGTTGAGTGTCATTGAAGAAGAGGGGATAGTTATCTGGTAGGTTTTGTCGAGTAGATAGGTGAAGAAATTGGGTTTTTAAGGCATTGAACAAAACAAGGTTTGCTTTGCCCCAATCAGAAATTATAGAAAGATCAGAAGTTAGGCGCTCGGTGGCATCTCTCCGTGAATCACTTAGTTCCTGTTGAGTTGGACGTCTAATAAACGACGTTGAAAAATGCAGGGTATAATCATCAGCGTAGGAGTGGATAGGGCTTTGAGTTCTTAGAAGATCATTAATAAATAATAGAAAGAGAGTGGGTGATAGGACAGAACCCTGGGGAACTACTCGACATTCAATGTTTCCACCATGTTTTACCCAGGATTACAATTGGTATACATTGTCAAACAACTATTCACCCAGGGAGTAGTGTTTCAGTGCGTATTTGTGCAGTGTAGCTACTCGGGCCAAGGGTAGCTGGTGAGATCGCTACACCGCCTCCTCCGCCACGGTAGGTTTGGGCAGGCTTAAACGTCTTATTACTCGTTATTATACAACTTAGTGATTATGGTGAGATGTTATATACACGTGTCATTATCTATATCAATGTAGTACCGTGTGTCACCTTAAATAAGGGTGATTTAAAGATGTTATGATGAGGCGACTGGCTGGGCAGTGAGTGACGGAGAAATTCTTGCCGCCGGGCCTCCCCATATCACAAATATTCACTATTTCAACCCACATACACACCTTCTACCACCAAAACACTAGCAACACAGGCTCCTTACTTATATATCTTACTATCTGATACATTAAAACTCCTTAAAACGCAAGCATTCCGAATAAAACGAGAATTAGTTTGGGATGACGGGGACAGAGGGCGGAGAGAGGCAGTCTGGCATGCCATTCTTGCCCGGAAATATGTCTCACTGACTTGTGATTGGTCGAGAAGTTTTAAAAACAGTTTGTCATTGGCTGGTGACCGATGATGAGCTTGATGACATCATTTATGTTTTATGTTTAATCAATGTGCAGTTATGTTATTTTGTGTGCTATTTTCTCTTTCAGAATGCTTTTTCTACAGAATAGGTAGTACAGTGTGGGTAATATAGACGCTGTGTGTTTTTTGTGTTTGCTAGAGTTTATTTTAGCTTGAAAAACATGTTTTTTTTTTTGTTTTTTTTAAATTGATGGGGTCCTGGAACCAAACCTATATTTTACCATTAGTTATGTGTTTCGTTATACAAGATTTTGCT
The DNA here is from genome assembly GCA_016584305.1 of Chionoecetes opilio. NCBI lineage: Eukaryota > Metazoa > Arthropoda > Malacostraca > Decapoda > Majidae > Chionoecetes > Chionoecetes opilio. Next base: position 235,034 of record JACEEZ010003734.1, on the reverse strand, counting down.
TTACGAGTATGCCAGGTGGCACCTAACTGGTGGTATCTTGGGGACCTCCCTGTATATAGAGTTCACTCCAAACCCTCCCGTTAACAACACCTTGCACTGTGCTTCTCTGATTCTAATGAGGAGATTTGTACATACGTTCATTTTGTACATATAAGTGTTAAAAACAATAGGACGTGTCTTATCGGCATAGCGAATATCTCGCCGCGTCGTGGATAACTGGGTTATGAAAACCCGCCCGACGCCGTCAACAACAACGCCTCCGCCTCCGCCCTTCACCGGCGACCTCGATCACGCTGACCACTTCGGATAACAGGACATTGCAGTATTGGTAGGCCTACAACCAATTCAACCCTACTATCCACCGATAAGTATCCTAGTTAGTTGACTAGTTGGGGTATTGTGTCAGGATGAGATGGACAATGGGTTTTGTATAGGTAAGATCTCAAATAAATAAGTGCTTGTAGCATAAATTTCTAGTCGGCATTCATCGTTCAAATTTGCGGGATGAGTTTTATGCCCCGGATGCTCTTCCCGACAGGCAACCCCAGTTTTCAGCTGAGGGCCCAGGTGTATTGCCTACCATGGCTAACGAGCCCCACCTGCCCGGTTTAGTTGTCAGAGTTGTCCCTCTCCCAGGTGTATTGCCTACCAATAGGCTACCATGGCTAACGAGCCCCACCAGCTGTTCATCCTCCCTTTCGGAAATGATAAATGGGTACCTGACTGTCCTGGGGAAACCTGGGGAAGGTAACTGTGGTAACCCGGATGTCACACTAGCCCTGTGTCCCGGGGTAGCGGTTTCTCTCCCACCACAGCAGGCTCTCTCCCTCCGACCCAAGAGAATCCTGGACACAACAACATCTGGACTCACCCGTCAACAGTGTGGTTCTTGATGCAGTCAGTGGTTGCGCAGCTCACCCAACAGCTGCACCCCAAGCAGGCCGTCCAGGGACATGAAGAATAGGAAGAACAGCGTAACATTGTAGATCTGTGGACTCCATCGCCTGGGGACAAATAATAAAGTTGATATCAGATGAGGATGTTGAGTAAATTACAATGTAGAATCACTCCAATCATAAATACATCCAAGACATCATATCTAGAGAACAAAAGATTACTGGCTGCTCTATCCCTTCCTAAACACTAACAAAACAGCTACTCTTGAATCACACAGAATAGAAATCCCCCGCCAAAACAAGATCATATTAATCTCCTTACTTAATCATCTGTCTCGGTCTATTTTTGGGTATGGAAAAAACTTTAAAAAAAACAAATAAAAAAAAGGCACCCAAAGGAAAAGACAGCCAAGCCAGAACAAAATCCTATCACTATCCATACTGGATGATCTGCTTCAGGTACTCTTTAACCCCTTGAGACCCAGAACGTCATTTCCATTGTCATTTAGGTGCCATTAGACGATTTTTAGTGACTACATATAAGCAATGTTTTATAGCTATGACCTGTTTGTTTGACCAGGATGTTTAGTATCCTTGTCCACTAACTCATGTGGTATATTTAGTGACTTTTCGTTATTTTATGGCTTAACAACAGACCATTTTATATAGCCAAGGAAAGATCTGGGCTTGAAGGGGTTAATCACACAAAATAAAAATCCCTCGCCAGAACCATTACAAAATGCTATCACTCTCTTAGTTAATGATCTGTTTCAGTCTATTTTTGGGCATGGAGAACTTGAGGAAGATGCGGATGAGCCTGACCCGATGAGGGGTCTTGGGGCTCGCAGGATGGAGAGGTAGCTGTGTTTCTCCCACCCAGTTGGTCATCTCCTCAAACATCTGCAGGATGACGGAGATCCAGAGGAAGAACACCATGCTGAAGACACCCTATCGTACTGACACCAGCGGTCCTTCAGGTAACACTTTTCACCCTAAGGACACAAGTTAAAGACATCAAGAACATCATCAAGGCATCATTAGGCATATAAATAAATACTGAAATACTGATTTTAGTCTATTCTTCTACCAAGGCAATTAATTCCATTCTATCTTAAGGTCTCATGCTTAAAATTATGCCTCTGTTTACCTGATACTAGGGTTAACTATGATAAAATACAACTGAAATTTATAAGAAGCGTAGTATTCCCTTCTCCTGGCATCCAATATTAGTCAGTGTGCAGCAAGGAATCAGGATTGTTTGCCTCGTTAAAGAAAATAGCCTATAACTAAATACAATACCTAGTTTCTATTCTTTGCTAAGGCCTTCAGGTAAGACCCTTCACCCTGGGCACAAGTTAAGACATGTTAGGCTCAATGAAAGACTCATTAACCCCTTGAGGCCCAGAACCTAATTTCCATTGTAATTTGGCTACCATTAGACGATTTTTAGTGACTATAAGCAATATTTTATTGATATGACCTGTTTAGTATCCCTGTCATCTAGGTCATTTGGTATATTCAGTTACTTTTCAAATTTTTATGGATAACAACAGACAATTTTTGATATCCAAGGAAAGATCTGGGTGTGCCGGGGTTAAGGCCAAGGAGATGATGAAAAAAGAAGTTAAAAAACTGTTATAGAAGACAAGTTACCATGTTAATCTGCAGGTTTTAACTCAACATACAGTAATTTGAGCTCACCTTCAGAATGCCTCTGGCCTGCATTTTGGCGACCGTCTTCACGGTGAAGAAGAAGGTGACGGAGAGGTCGGAGCAGAAGGTGATGTGCTTGAGGCTCGGGTACAGCTCCTTGGACTTGGGGGTGTCGGCCCACACAGACGCCAGGGACACCGGCGAGCAGATCCGCAGCAGCCGTCGGATCCATCGCTGCCGGGGAAGGATTAATAGTTTTTATTATTATTCTATACTGGAGAGGATTGAAGATGCTGAGCCAATGGATAGAGATAGTTGGAAGTGTATCATGTCCCTCTTAAACATTAAAGTATCAAAATACTGTAAGTAATTATCTCCTGGGCCATCACCTTGTTGGCCCATTCACTCTGGGCACTCTGGTTCAGTGTCTCCTCCGGGCTGTAGTCACCCAGGATGTGGTCCCCCGGAGGCTCTGTTTGCAGCCCAGCATGGTGACGCTGGTGTTGCAACCACCTGTCACCTGTCACCCGGCAACACCATCACCTGGAGGACACGTTGTAAGTTACGATATACCATTCTTTTAAATATTTTGACACAGCATATACATGTATAAAGCAACACAGGATGAAGTAACGTATAGCTATTCCGTGTATGTTAGTACACATACTGTAGTTATACAAAAGAAAACAAAAGTTACATTTTTGGCACTCAAAA
>JACEEZ010003734.1:218955-221618 GCA_016584305.1 Chionoecetes opilio | reverse complement strand
CTCACCCCCAAAGGTCCGCTTCTCCTGCACTGGGACGGCAAGCTTCTCCCAGACTACACTGGGGATGGGGGGACGGTGGACCGTGTTACCGTGTTCGTTACTGGCCCGGGCGTTTTCGAGAAGTTGTTGGCTGTGCCGAAGACGGAAAGGGGAACGGGGTAGGCACAAGCGGCGGCATGCATGGCGGTTCTTGACGGTTGGTCACTCCGTCCTCATATTTAAGGCCTGGTCTTCGATAGGACCGCCTCCAACACGGGTATCCACCGTGGAGCCTGTACGCTGATCGAAGAAGGACTCCGGAGGGAACTCGTGTGGACAGCTTGTCGTCATCATGTCTTGGAGATCGTCCTCTCCAGTGTCTTCAAGGTAGTCTTCGGTCCGACGGGAAGACCTGAAACTGGACTCTTCAAAAGGTTCAAGATGAAGTGGCCCAACGTCAACCAAGAGGTGTACGTTGGTGCCCCCGGCGAGATGTTCCGCGACCACAGATTGGAAGAGCAGCGCATCGGCATGGTTTCCTACATCCAGCAGGCTATGAAGGAGCAGCAAGTGCGAGCAGACTACGCCGAGTTCCTCAGCCTGAGCCTCCTCTTCTTGGGTGGAGGGGGTGACCAGCGGGCCAAGTTTCGGCCCCCAGGCCCGACGCATCACGCGCGGTGGATGGAGAAGGGATTGTACGTCATAAAGATCTTCCTCTTCCGGGACCAGTTCCGTCTCACTGCCGTCAATCGGAATCGCGTGCCGTCAGATCACTCTCGCTTTTTGTCGCCTTGATCTACGTCCGGTTCTGGAACGAGGCTCCGCGTGGCGTACAGGCCCCCCGCAACGACTTGAACTTCTTCCAAACCCTTCGAGCGTACCCGAACAAAGAGGTCGCAGATGCTGCCATCACCGCCTTTGCACGCCATCTCTGGTATCTGGCGGAGCACCTGAATGGACTGGCATTCTTCGACGAGGACGTGGACGTGGCGACGAAGCGCAAGATGGTGACCAACCTTGAGCGAGAAAAGAAGCCAGGGTGCCCCCGTCGCTTGCAAGGAGTCCCAGAGATTCTTGAAGGAAGACCCCGGAACGTGGGAGATGAACACGACGTTCCTGGAGATGAAGAAGTCTGCGGGTTCTTTGAAGGTCGTGAACGACGCAGCAGAAACAGCTGTTTCCCTCGTCCAGACTTTGCGAGTCAACATTTACCATGAAACATATCAATAGAAGCGCAATTTTATTAGCTTTCCATTGATATATTTAGTTTTCTAATAAATGAATTACAACCATGCATACATTACCGTTAACTAAATAAACAACATCATCAATCGGGTAATTTTCCCGATTGATGATGTTATTTATTCACTTATATATTTCGTTTTCTGATAAATGAATTAGCACCATGCACAAATTAGCGTTAACTAAATAAATAACAATCAATCGGAAAAAATACCCGATAGATGATTTTATTTATTTAGTTAACGCTAATTTATGCATAGTTCTAATTCATTTATCAGAAAAAGAAATATATCAATGGAAAGCTAATAAAATTGCGCTTCTATTGATATGTTACATGATAAATGTTGACTCGCAAAGTTTTAAATGGCGAAGAGTTAGTGAATAATAAGTTCATACATATTTCTTCAGAGTCTCGTAATGGCATTTCTTTAGCGTGTTTTACTGTTTTTTATTTGATAATATTATAAAACAAACATTTACGAAAATAACATTTATAAATAGCATTTATAAATGACTGTATAATATACGTGGCCGACAGAGCGAGGGAGAGGACGGAGCGGTTGAGATGACTGAGGCTGATGACGTCACGGCCCTCGCTCAGGCCTTGTATAAAGAAAGCCATGGCTCTACTGAGTGCCGCCCCCCCCCCCTAGTTTAATGATTGTGATGTTGCCTCATCACCATCTGTATCTAATAGCTCGTCGATAATCATAGTTGGTGCCATGTGGTATTTAATCAGTATTAGTTATCATTCACACTTGCCTCAATTTGATGAACTCTTGATAGAATAGGATTGTTCAGATAAGTATTTTGATTGCCTTGTTTGAAAAAATGCGTATATCTTAAAACTCCAGAGGCATTGCCTGAAATTATTTTGTGTACCTTTGGAATCCATTGGTATTGGATAGCACTCATTTTCTATACTGACACATCACTAACACAAAAGATGGAGCCACACATATGTTCAGGAGTAACTATAATTTTCTCCAATTCATTGATGGTGTAGACTGTATAGCTCTAGCTATCTATTTTTTTTTATCATAAAACTGTGACCTGTACTCGTACTGACCAAGTCTCTTATATTAAAGACTTAGAGCAATGTAACAATGGTTGCTAAGGACTTACCTGTTTGAAGGAGCTGAGGGCGCCATTAATCCTTAGGGTGTCAGCAGCGATGGTGGCGATGCCCTCGGAGGTAGGATGTGTTCCGCATGACTCTTGACGCGGCAAGTACCGAAGGGAGGCCGAGGGCTTAGGGTGATGGCAATGGAGGCAGGTCTCCGGCTGGGAGTGTTGCCGGATGATGCGGTCCCGGTATAGGGTAGGCGCCACAACCACAACCTCGCTTATTATGCCACCCTGCACTGACCGTATGCTCTCGTGGGACGGCGCTCGCGGAAGGTGAGAGCAAGAACACCGAACTTGTGGCGCCAAAAGGCGGT
>JACEEZ010003734.1:166455-213955 GCA_016584305.1 Chionoecetes opilio | reverse complement strand
TTGGTTATTACCCTGTTTGTCTTAAATGACCTACCTTTGTGCTCAGATACTCTAATGCAGTGCTATTCAACCTGGGTGGACGGTCCACCTTAGGGTGGACGAGATTTAGTATGGGGTGGACAGCAGTCTATGGGTGGACAGGTGGGTGGACGAGATCATGCCCACTTGTCAGCATAGAATTTTGGCTGTTCATGAGCTCTTACTGGATTTATATCATATTTCATGTACATTTTTATATTAAAATTAATAATAATAATAATAATAATTATTATTATTATTATTATTATTATTATTATTATCATTAGTATTATTATCATTATTATTATTATAAATTGTACTCGCATTATGTAATAAAAATAATAATGGCTTCCTACAAATAATATAATTTCACCCTCCCGCCTCCCCTCCCCCTCTCTCTCTCTCTCTCTCTTTTTTATTTTTTATTTTTATTTAAACAACTGACATGGTATACATGGGACTACAAATAGCAAAGAGGTTGTTGAAGGCAATGGGTGGCAGAAGCTAAAGATGTCCCCTGTCCCGGGGACATCTATCTGAAAGCTATGCCTTATAGGATAAACTAAATATATAATGTTACAGACTGAGGGTCACTGTCCGTCACAGGCACTTTTCAGGCGCACTAATTACACGTACACTGTGTCACTGTGTCAATGTGTGTCACTATGTGTGTGTGTCACTATGTATCACTATTGACACGACACTGTGTTACGCCTTACGGGCACTAAGGCGGATGTGAGCGGCACCATCTGTGGGCCACCACCTTCACCTGCTGGGTGTTCATGGCCACGACATCCACCTTAACCGTGAAGGTGTTCCACAGTGTCACCGTGGCCCAAGTAAAGGCTCGCTGGTCCATCACGGTGTGGGTCCTCGGGGCCTCGAGGAGGAGATCACCTGACGCTATCGTCCTCGTAGCGCGCTCTGACCTCCTCCACGGGACCCGAAGTCCTGCAAGGTGGGAAGAGTGTTGCACCTGGGCCTTGTGCAACACTGTGAGGGCACCGACTCTCCTCCGGTGCCCCAGGCTGTTAAGATGGGAGCGGGGATCATCCCGCCACTGCTCCTGCTGTAGTCGTTGTTGTTGTTGTTGTTGCTGGTGTTGTTGGAGCTGCAGCTGATGTTGTTGTTGTTGTCGTCGCTGCTGCTGCTGCCACTGTTGCCGCGGGCGAGGTTCCCTGTGATATTGGTCGTCGGTTGGGTGTATGAGGCGCTCAGCACGCCTCTGCACTTTGTCCAGCAGTGACAGGTGGCACTGGGCACTACTCATCCAGGTGAGAGGACTGTACTCCATGACGGGCCTCACTTGGGCCTTATACAGCCGCATGAGGCCGTCAGCGTCGAGCAGGTGCCTTATTCGGCGCAGGAGAGTCACCCTCAGGGAGGCTCGACGTGCGACTGTCTCCAGGTGGCGGTCAAAGCGGAGCCTGGAGTCAACCTCCACCCCCAGGATGTTGATGGAGTACTTGATGGCAAGGGTATCGTCCCCAAACTTCAGCTTCCCCTCGAGTAGCCTTGGGTCCTCCCTCGAACGTGATATAACCATGGCCTGGGTCTTCTCGGCAGCAAACTTGACTTGCCAACCGTCTTCCCCAGGCCGTGATGTCACCAAGTTGACGGTTGGTGGCCTCTCTCTCTCTCTCTCTCTCTCTCTCTCTCTCTCTCTCTCTCTCTCTCTCTCTCTCTCTCTCTCTCTCTCTCTCTCTCTCTCTCTCTCTCTCTCTCTCTCGTGACCGTTTACATTGTATTTTGTCTAATGGCTATCATTTACATCTATAAAAAAAAAAAGTCAACAATAAATCCTGTAAATATTCTAGTCAGTCATACAAAGATAGATATTAAATATATAACTCTACCCTTGCAGGGCAATTTTAGCTATCAGATCAGAAGCAAACTTAGAGTTTTGCTGCATAAACATTTCCTTAATGTTTATTTGAAAATATTTTTTACTAAATCTTATACTAAAGATTCATTTTTTAAGTTTAAAGATAGAATATGTAATCATTTGTACTCAAATGTTGTCTATGTTTTCTTGTCCTGGCTGTGAAGACAGTGATAACAGTACATAGGTTCTACTTTGAGGAATATTTGCATTAGAACAGTACTTCACAGCTTGGGAGAAATGTCCCCCTGTGGGGAAATTTTGGGATTCCAGGAGGGATATCTATTGAGTGAAACAAAAATGACTAGCTATTAGTCGACAGAAGAAAAATCTCATAGAATGTGACAATTGACTTTTCTTCAAGTACTATTTAAAAAATACAAATCAACAATTATGCGACTTATCAACTAACAACCGCTGTTGTTGCTCCACTGTCTCCAGCTTGTTTACCTGACCTGAATGAGGTATGTCAATGGGTTTTTTTCATAGTGTGTACTGTAGGTGTTCTTCAGAATGTAATGTTATTGTCTGCTAATTATTCATTGTTATGATTATCAAAACTATGTGGTTATTTATAGCATTTGAAATTTCGTGTATATGACTGGGGTTGCTTGTGTGACTTACTCAGCAACAAATTGTATTGGCATTGGTAGAGGTATTTATTGGTTTTGGTGTCCCATGACTCCATTTATGCAAATGATAATCATAACACATTAGATTAGTTAGTTAGAGGTATTTTCTCCAATCCCTGGTATTAATTGAAAAAATAAATTAAATAAAAATATTGATAAAGTATTGTAAAATTACATTGTATGTACAAAATGCTTTCCGATTTTATTTTTTTACTGATTGATAGGCCTGTGTTATGTCTGTTTTTAGATGTCGCTGAAGAGAAGATTCTACCAAGATAATTATTTGAACTATGGGCTCAGTTAACTTGTCAAGGACAGTGTACACTGTACATATCTATCAATGTGTCATCTGTTTAAAAAAAAACTTTTCAAATGATACCATGAAACCCTTTCAACTGAAGCAGCATCTGACAAATGCTAATCCGCATTTGAAAGATAAGAACCGCAGCTTCTTTGAGTTAAGCTATCCAGTTTGAAGAGAATGAAGATGGACGAAATTGGCACCTACCAGCAAACCAACATGAACATCGTGAGGGTTTCATATGCCATTGCTCTTCAGGTGGCCAAGGAAAAGAAAGCCCACACGATTGGTGAAAGCCTCGTGAAACCGTGTATCGTCGAGAGCGTGAGGCTCGTGTTAGAAGAGGAGGCATTGAAGAAGATGAAGCAGATCTCTCTATGTAACAACACTATCATGAACATAATTGATGAAATGACGGAAAACATAAAAAAAAATGTGGTATACAAAATAGTGTAGCCATTCTTTTCCCTCCAGCTTGACGAGTCCACAGATGTAGCCAACATTTCACAACTACTCGTTTTCAGCCGCTACATTACTGACAAAGGGATCGAGCAAGAGTTCATTGTGCTCCTTCCAAACAACGAAACCGACTGGAAGTGGAATGTGACATGCGTTGCACGCTGTCAACTACCTCCCCTGACATTGAGGCACTGATCAGCAACAAACAATTTCAGCCATCCCACTGAGTGTTGTTATTGTTGCTGAAGGGGGATAAAAAAAGTGGGGGTGAAAATAAGAGTGGATGAGAGGAAGAGTACAGGTTAAGTGAAGAATGAAAGAAAGTAGAAGAGATAAAGGTGACGGGCTGACCGTCTTGCGATTCATATCTTTATTTTTCTTTAATTAGTAACTAATACATTTTTTTTGTATATGTGTATATGTCAGGAGGGCGTTTGTTTGTTTAATTGTAACTTTTGAAGTTTATTGCCACTGAAACAGAAACAGAAAATTATTTATTGCTCAGACTTTTGTTACAAAAGTATGGAGCTCTGTTCAATCCCATACTAAAATACATCCGAAATAAAATGTCCTAAAATACATATAAGTTTCTGTGTATATCTTTGTTCCTTTGGAATCTGTAATTTGTAAATTTGAATATGACATTACAAGATTATATTATCTGGTAGAGTAATACAGCAGTTTTACTTTGCATCAACATAAAGAGCGTATTATTATTAGGTATGTTCCAGAAAATTCAGGTAGACAAGTTTTCCTAGCTCTTGATATTTCTGGGTTACTACACTCAAGAATAACATGATATTCATCCCCAATGGTCCTGATATTACATTTACTATAAAACCTTTCTTCCCTAATAATATTTTTATTTCTGCCAACAGTCACTGCTAATCTATTACTATTTGTTCTTAGCTTAGCAAGGGTGATTCTTGATTTTGTCTTTAGTTTAGTTTAATATTCTTTCCTTTCATATATACATTTATAGGCTACATAGACACTACATACATATTTTTTCATGATGTTACTAAGTATACCAAACAGAGCTCCACTGATCTTTAAGATTTTATTCAATAGCTTTCTTTCATCATACTGAGTTATTTATTTCTTGGGACAACCAGATTCCTGACATGCCACATTTATTTAAAATAGACTGAATCTCCCTTAATTAACCACGGAAAAGTGTATGTAATGTTCAACCAACATAATGTAAATACATCAGGCACTGATACATAACATTAGCTAGTTTTCCTGATTTACCCGTGATTAAACTTTTTCAATAACTACTCATTCTGGTTTTGATATAAATTTCCACAGGGTATATCCCAAGATCACCATATCACCCAAGATCAATAATATTTTTATAAGTGTTATTGTGCACATCTAGTATATGTTTCAAGTATTTCATATATAAGATTTCCATTTCCCTAATTACGCAATAACCCCACACTTCACAGCCATACAACATTATTGGTAACACTGTGGACTGGAACAACTCTATTTGAAGGTCTATAGGCAAATCAAATTTTCGACTTTTCCCAATAAGGCAATACACAACTCTTGTTGCAGATTGTACACATTCAAGTTGACTTTTCCAAAATTTCCCATTATTGTTAAATATAATGCCAAGATATTAATAATCCATTACAGTTTCCACATTTTCTCCAGTAAATTCAAAATTATAACTATCAAGTTGAGTTTTTCCCTTACCAAATATGACCGCCTTTGTTTTATTACAATTAATCTCCAACTTCCAATCATTACAATAATTTTCTAATAACCCAAGAGCTTTCTTAATCCCTTCCTCATTGTCTGCTTGTATAACAATATTGTTTGCATACATCAAAACAAGTACTTTCAGATACATATCAAGACTGTCATTAATGAATTTTAGATGTCTACAATTATCATCCAATAAATATTCTTCAAGATAATTAATATACATCGAAAACAATAAAGGCGAAAGATTTTCTCCCTGCCTCACTCCATTATGGCTAACAAAAAAGTCTGATGTTTCCTGTTGGTGTAAGACATAAGACTTGATGCTATAATACATATTTTTATTCAAATTATACACTTTCCCATTAATACCAAATTTGGCAAGCCTATACCAGTCTTTCTCTTCACACCATACCAAATGTTTTCTCATAGTCAACAAATAAACAATATAATTTCTCCTTCCAAGAGAGCAAGTCAATAATGCATTTAGGCACAAATATTATGGTCTACAGTTGCATATCCTTTTCTAAATCCTGCCTGGTTCTCATAGGTTTTTTTTTTCATCACAGTATGCTGACAGCATACTGTCAACCATAGACCACTGTATACCTGGACTGCGCACGGAATATCGGCCTGTCGCACAAGGGGCTGAAGTCGGAGGGCCGCTCGGATTCATATATATATATTCGGATCATATAGATTGGTTTATCAGTATATATGATATACTGTAATCTTCGTAATTGTTTGTTCTATAATATTATCAAATAAAAAACAGTAAAACACGCTAAAGAAATGCCATTACGAGACTCTGAAGAAATATGCATGAACTTAATATTCACTTCAACTCTTCGCCATTTAAAACTTTGCGAGTCAACTTTTATCATGAACGGTATCAATAGAAGCGCACTTTTATTAGCTTTCCATTGCTATATTTCGTTATCTGATAAATTAATTAGAACCATGCATAAATTAGCGTTAACTAAATAAATAGAATCATCAATCGGGTAATTTTCCCGATTGATGATGTTATTTATTTAGTCAACGCTAATTTATACATGGTACTAATTCATTTATCAGAAAACAAAATATAAAAGTAAATAAATAACATCATCAATCGGGAAAATTACTCGATTGATGATTTTATTTATTTATTTAACGCTAGTTTATGCATGGTTTTAATTAATTTATCAGATAACGAAATATAGCAATGGAAAGCTAATAAAATTGCGCTTCTGTTGATACTCTTCATTATAAAAGTTGACTCGCAAAGTTTTAAATGGCGAAGAGTTAAGTGAATATTAAGTTCATGCATATTTCTTCATAGTCTCGTAATGGCATTTCTTTAGCGTGTTTTACTGTTTTTTATTTGATAATATTATAGAACAAACATTTACAAAGATTACAGTATATCATATATACTGATAAACCAGTCTATATGATAGTCCATAGACCACTACATCTCTTTGTCGGGCGCCCCGCAGGCTCCTATGCAGCCCCGCAATTCAAAACATTGTCGCGTGAACAGTCCAGGTATACAGTGGTCTATGTGTCAACCTATCATTTAGTATAGATGTGAATAATTTACTCACACAACTCAAAAGGGTGATCTCTCTATAATTGTTCATATCATTTATATCTCCTTTGTTCTTAAAAATAGGGATTATACAACCTACAAGCCATTATTCAAGTATTACACCTGAATCTTAGGAATCAAGAATAATTTCACATATAATGGGCACAATACATCCTTAGTGTTCTTAATACATTCATTCATTATGCAATCGATCCCTGCTGCCTTGTTGTTTTTAAGTTTGCTAATACTGTTGCCTACTTCCTCTTCAGTAATGGGACCATCAAGTGTCACACTTAATTAATTCAGGTACAACAATATCATCAACATCACTAGGCAAATTACCTACATCATCAGCGTTAGTCTCTGATCTGTTTAACATATTAAAATGATCTAAGAATTCATGAAGAGGTAACTGTATATCATGTTCATGTCCTTTATAATCCTTTAATAACTGCCAGTAAAATTTTGGATCCTTGCCTTTACTTTATTTTAACTTTTTTACAATAGTCTCTCTTTCCTTATTATTTACCCCTTTAAATTCACTTTTAAAATTTTTGCTCTGAACAATCATATCATTATAGCTGTCTTCAGTTTTACAAACATTGTGTTTATGCTTAGCTCTATGCTGATCTCTCCTGCTGTTCCAACACTTTGTGTCATAAGTTCATAACCTGGCACGCTAGAGTTGTTGCTTGTTTTATGTATGTTTTGTGTACTCTGGGTGGAAATACCTCCAATGTTGGATCCACTGATACATGTTTAATTTTGTTTACTCAACTCCTCGATTGACATGTTATCAGCTTCCAAGAATAAATTATTAACATACTGGGTATCAATTTTCATTGTATACTCAACTGCTTTGTCATTACTCCATTTTCCTGGCTTTTTCCTATTTACTATGTATCTTTTTGCAGTTTGTATTCCATTTTCCACTTCACAAAACCTGTCTACAATTTCAAAACTAACATGTATTCCACTATGGACATCTGAATTTAATGGGTCATAATCCAATATACTAAATTTCTTAACTTCTGGGAAAAGATTTGGTGATCCAATTATATGATCTACTATTGTGTTGTGAATAGTTGTAGCTTTCACTATCCTGTAATCATCCCCAACCCAGCCATTTAGTATACAAACAAGATTATTGCTACATATATCCAGCAACTTTCTACCATAAGAACTTCTGTCACATGATAAATCCTGAGAATACCTACTATAGTCAATTCCATGGTCACTCAAATCACTATATATATAATATATATATATATATTATTATATAATATATATTATCATGATGTTTCAGGGTGACAGAGACACTCGGTATACTTGGGGTTGTTTATGCAACGTTTCGCCAAGGCACTTGGCATCATCAGGCTAAAAATAGTTAAAATTTAATATATTGTAATGCTAAAAGCGAACATCTAAAAAATTAATTCTAAGAAACAATAAAATATTCCTATATTTTCTAAAATTACTAACTAAAAAAATAAAATATAATTTGTACTTAACGGACCTTGGTTTTGTATGCTGTCCCTGAGTTGGTAGAGGAAACTGAATAAACACTAGTTTTGTGAGTGACATTTCAGCTTGTGTGGGGCGATCGAACCGAGAGTCGGGAAATCGAAACAGTGGTAGTCTTTTGAGTATATGTAGTTGTTGTGAAATGACTTGGTTATTAAGATCAGGGGACAAGTGCTTGATGTGTATAGCTTCTAATAATTTATGTCACTAGGGTAGTGGGGCCTTGGATAGGATACTAAAGTCATTCATAGAAAAAGGGTGATCTAAATCATGTTGAGTGTGAGCGGATTGCAGATTGCGAAGGTGAAGAAATGGGTCGACCAGTACGTGCAGAAACACCTTTATGCTCAGAAAGCCTAAGGGTTAGATTCCTTGTCGTCTCGCCGACGTATCTAGCGTTACAACTAGAACATTTGAATTCATAAATTATGTTAGAAATAAGGGCTTTAGGTATGGGAGTCTTTATATTTGAAATGAGTTCTTAGGGTAAGAAAATTAGTAAAAATAAATTAAATTTTGATTTTAGGAAGATGTGACTTAACAGATCATTGAGTTTTTTCCGAATGGTGTAACTGAGATGGCCATAAAATGGGAGTTTAACATAGTGTGGTGTCTAATATGGGTTCGGGTTCGTTCGACCTCTGGGTTGAACTTTTTATCTAAAAACTTTGAGATGGTTGTTTCAATTATTTGAGGGGGTAGCCATTGTTTTGGAAAAAATTGGTAAGGAATTTGATCTCTTATCAAAGGAAAACCAATTAGAGGAAAAAACTATAGCATCTGTTAGTAGGGTCTTAATAGTATTGTTTTTTTAAAAAAGGGTTAGGGATAAATGAAGCATATTGAGTTCCTAAACCAGTGAAAGTAGGTTTTCTATAGACTGAGGTGGTAAGGAAATTATTTTTACGAGTAACTAGGATATCTAAAAATGGTAGTGATGATTTTTTTTCAATTTCATATGTGAACTTAATGTTTGGGTGCTGAGAATTAAGGTACTTCAGAAATAAGGGAATGTGCTCGGTTTTTTTAAAAAGAAAAAAATTTGTCGTCTACATATCGTTTATAATAAAAAGGTTTAAAAAGTTTAGGGCAGTTAGACAGCCAAAATGTCCTCATGGTGACATAAAAAGCATTAGCAAATAAAGGGGACCCGGGCACGATCCCATGGAAACACCATCAGTTTGGACATAAATTTTTTTGGTTAAAAATAAATGGAGGTCTTTTATAGCTAACGTTAATAAATCAGAGAATTGTTTTTTGTGTAATTAAGAAAAATGGTGTTTTATGAAATAAATTATCAGTGATTATTTCAATAGTCCTCATCTAATGGAATGTTGTAAATAGTGATTGGATGTCAAAACTAGCCATTACCGCGTTGTTTACTTTAAATTTTGTTTTTAATTTTCATGTGCAAATTCAAAGGAGTTTAATTGTGTGTTCGTTACTAGTTAATGGGTCAATTATCGGGACGAAGTATTTAGCTAGGTTATAGTTAAAGGTGCCTATAGTACTGAGAATAGGACGTAAGGGGTTACCTATTTTATGTGTTTTTGGTAATCCAAAAAGGGGACACCGGGAGAAGAGCCACTAGGAAATATATAATGGAAAACATCTTTAGTAATGACTTTTGATTTAAGTAATGTTCTAAGGTAACGGATAAGTCTATCCTCCATTTTAGTGATGAAAAAAATGTGTTGTCAGCGAGGACTTTAAACTTTGTTTTATCACTAAGGATGGATTCAGTTTTGTTAATGTACTCAGTTTTATCAAAAATTAAACTGTACCGCGTCCTTTATCGGGTCTAGTGATTAGGATAGTATCATCAGTTTTTAAGGGTATTAAGGGCATCAAATGGAATTTGTGGGAGTTTTGTGGAATGAATGTTTAAATTCATTGAATTCGCGATATGATAAATTTGGGCAATAGTGGAGATGCCTTGAATTAAGTTATCCCACTCCGTAATAAGTGTTTTCTTGGCTTTATATTTAAGTGTATTAAAAGCTTCTCAAATGAAAAATTTAGTGATTGACATAGTTGATATTAAATTTTGGAAAGGCAAAAAGGTAATCCGAGTGAGAGAAAATTCTTTTTCAGCAGGATTTAAAACGAACGGTTAGAAAGATTAATTACGACTTTATCCCTATTAACAGAGTGTTCCAGGGGTTCCCTAGAGAGCACAGTTTTTTCCTATGACAAGTTTTGGCTGTTTCAAATTTAGAGTCATTACTACGTACTAATCTATTAAAAAGACAATTAAAATCAAGCCATGACAAGGTGTCAAGGCTTGATTTTAATCAACTTGAATTATTTGAATCAATTAATCAATGCAACTTGTTTATGGATGGAGTAATAAGATAAATCAAAGCAAAGGTTGGTGATGTTGATATAGACTCAAGAGTATTCATTGGCTCGTCAAGTAATACTTAAACCATGATGTACCACTACTTATTATGA
Source organism: Chionoecetes opilio (assembly GCA_016584305.1). NCBI lineage: Eukaryota > Metazoa > Arthropoda > Malacostraca > Decapoda > Majidae > Chionoecetes > Chionoecetes opilio. The sequence goes on along the minus strand of JACEEZ010003734.1, from coordinate 203,399 downwards.
GGAAAGACAACAAAAGGAACTCAATTAATAGGGTATTTTAATACTATCATAACCATGTTATGTACAGCCTACAAAGAGAAGACTACGACGATGAAAAAAATTCGAGTTGTTTTGGGCGAAATTGATATTCCAGGTGCTATATTTCCGTGCTCGCTGACAACATAGAGAAGACCTGAGATGATGGTTGATGTGCGAAGGCTTCTAAACCAGGAAAACAGTCACAGCAGAGTCTCAGTAAGAAGTAAGCAAGTGGTAGGGACACATTACGTACCTACCAGTTGCTTACCTTTTGACGAGGCTCTGTTATGACTCTGTTTTTTTGGGTTTAGAACCCTCTGCACATCAGCCATTACCTCAGGTCTTCTCTATAGTGTTGTCAGCGAGAACAGAGCACAGTAATATAGCACCTGGAATATCAATTTCGCGCAAAATAACTCGAAATTCTTCCATCGCCGTAGTTTTCCCTTCGTAGGTCCACCCGCAGCGACCCCGCCTTATCCCCACAATGCACCGATGTAAACAAACCGTGACGTAGTTATGTCTGGGGCCCATTGTATTATCAGAAACAGGAACCTTGCTTAATTCACTTTTAGCTTCTTCACCTAGCATTGTTCTCACAATTATTTTGCAAGCAGGCATTATTAGGCTTTCTGCAATAGTGTGACTTTTCATTTTCTTGGCAACTAGCTCAGCCACTAAATAGCTTGCTTCTTGGGCCTTATCACTGATGGTTCCCTTTCTTTTTCAAAAACTTTTCTTTTTTTCTGCTGTGAATCCAATAGTCTTCGAAAATAATCCCCGGTTTTATTTGACAAGTGGCTGTGATTAGTAGTTAAGTGTCGCCTTAACTTGGCTGGGGCCATAGCTGTGTTAGCGAGCTGTTTCCCACAAACAATGCACAAAGGAAGTGGACAGTTTTCTTCTCTAATCCATGTAAAGCCAATGGCCAGATAACTGTCATTATAAATGCGATTTTTTTTAACATCACTCACTTTTCCTTTACTCGTATTTGGCTGTGGTATTTGTGATTCTTCGTTACTGTCCTCCCCTCCACTGACATGCTTTCTTTTCAAATATTTGAACATGCTTCAGTCTTTAAAATCCGTATCAAACTAATATAACTGGTGAAATAATTAAACCCCAACGTTTCACTCGGTTGCGCTGCTCAAAACTGACTGAAGGAAGATGTTTTAAACGGCTGGGCTGGGCTCGGGGACACGTATGATACTCGTACGGGGTTGCGTCACCCTCCTACCCAAACCCCGTGTCGCAAACTTGCAGAGTAGGAATGAAAGGGCGTATCCCGCACGGCAATAACAGTAATTTTTTCTTAATTCTAGGGATATTATTTGCTCCCATTACTATATACATTGTACTGACTGACACGTACGAGTATGTTGGTGTCTGGGAAGTGTTTGTGACGTGTTGTTGAGTGGGAAATTATGAATTATGAATTAAGATCACTGTCTTTTTGTAATAGCACATAATTATTTTTACGGTTTCTCGCGGAACCCCTGGTGATGGTCGGCGGGGGGGAACCCCGGTTGGGAACACTGGCTTAAAGTAATCGTCCGGGACCCATTTTTTTTTCCCTAACTATGTTGAATGTACTACATTCAAACACCTTATCCCCCAAAAAAATATTGATTTCTAGGACTTTTTTTCCGTAAAATAGGGACTTTTGTAAAAAGCGCGCAAAAAAAAAAAATCTTCCTCCAACAGGGTTACGAATGTTATTTTGATGACGTCAGAAGAGTAATTCCCTCTCCCCTTCTCTCCTTCCTTTCCTTTCCTTTTCCCTTCTCTCTCTCTCTCTCCTCTCTTCTCCCCCTCTCTCTCTCTCTCCCTTCTCTCTTCTCTCTTCCTCTCTCTCTCCCCTCTCTCTCTCTCTCTCTTCTCTCTCTCTCTCTCTCTCTCTCTCTCTCTTGCTTCGGCGCTCGCCCCTCGCTCGCTCTCTCTCTCTCTCTCTCTCTCTCTCTCCTCCTCTCCTCTCGCTCCTCTCTCTCTCTTTTCTCTCTCTCTCTCTCTCCTCTCTCTCTCTCTCTCTCCTTCCCTTCCTTTTCCTTTTCCTCCTCTCTCTCTCTCTCTCCTTTTTTCTCTCTCATCTCTCTCCCCTCTCTCTCTCTCTCTTCTTCTCTTCTCGTCTCTCTTTCTCTTCTTCTCTCTCTCTCCTCTCTCTCTCTCTCCTTCCTCTTTTTCCCTTCTCCCCTCTCTCTCTCTCTCTCCCTTTCCCTCCTTCCTTTCCTCTCCCCTCTCTCCTTCTCCTCCTTTCTCTCTCATCTCTCTCCCCTCTTCTCTCTCTCTCTCTCTCTCTCCCTCCTCCTCTCTCCCCTCCTTTCTCTCTCTTCTCTTCTCTCTCTCTCTCTCTCTCTTCTTTCCCTTCACTCTCTCTCTCTCTCTCTCACTGTGTGTGTGTGTGTGTGTAAAACAAAGGGTGGACGGATCCTGCTCCACTGTTTTACTAAACTAAACCCTGAATCACGGATCACCAAGGCGCCCCAGGTGTTGTTTACGGCAATAAAGACCGTAAGAACACTTTGTTAGTTAATGAAGTCGATGGGTTTGGGACTTAGCTTTATTTGTCTGTGAAGATTTGAAATTCCAGGGGCTAACCCTTCCCTCGACAAAATTTTTACCCAGTTCGCGCATGCGCACTAAGTATATGACGTCAAAGCTTTGCCAAGGCAACGGCGACGCTTTCCCAGGCCTACCACACACACACACACACACCCCACTCTGGTGCGCACGCACTCTGGTGCGCATGCACTCTGCCAACCAGGAATAGTACCTATATATAACTGAGGCAAATTCAGTAAACAAGGATGTCGGAAGATGATCTTCAAGACACTATAACCCATACCCAACCCCCATCAGCCCCGAAAAAAATGATGCGTTCCCGCAATGCCCAACTAGAGAATTCATGAACACAAACTTTAACAAGCCAGACCTGCAGAAACAGGTCGTAAGTTGGGTCTCAAAAATATTGGGTTACCCAAAAAGCGAGCTTATAGATATGATACTCAGAATCCCCCAAGCATCCAGTTCCGCATCTGACGATTCTGAAGGAGAGGGGGGCTGAGGTGGATGTACAGAAAATGGCCAGAATATGGAATATCAAAGCTAAGCTCGAGACGAAGGATATGGAGATCGAGCTGCTCAACGTGGAGATCAAGAAGGCCTACGAAACAATCGAGGTTCTCCAGCAACGAGTGAATGAATTTGGGGCAACAGAACAACCGTAGCAGCATAGGACAATCCCAGCCAACGACGGTTGTTCCACCCCTCCTCCCACTGCCTTCTACTGGGAGATACTAACCTACGACGAGTCTCGCTCCGACCTGGGTGAAAAATGCTCTGTTAAGACCCCTCGACGGCGCAAACATCGATTTACTCAGAAGCTCGGTAACAGAAAAAACTCAACCGGACCCCTACCCGAGTGTTTTATATACTGTGGCATTAATGACATTTTAGCGAGACACCGCTTGAAAACATTTTAGATAATCTAGGCTCATTGCTTAGTGATTTAAAGGAGAAAACTGCAATATGAAAAAAATATGTATGTCAGATAGTACCACTTACAGTGTCACAAGAAAATAAAGCCAATATAGAAGTTTACAACGAACACCTACTAAAATGGGGTGAATCTAATGGCGTAACAATTATAAAGACAATACCAAAATTTACGCTTAGCACAGGGGAACTAGATGATCTGTGCTTTGAATTAGACGGAGATAGATCTATGTTAAACAGATTAGGTGTTATCAGATTATTAAGTGCGATTGCAACACAATGTCCCGAATTCCAATTATGCAAAAACTGGAACGTAGTAAAGAGATCGCAAAATCTCTATAGTATGAATACAAATTATGAAATTTTGCACACACGACAGTTCCCTCAACGGGGCCCCCCCAACCCTCGCTCTACGCCTACGCCCGGCCCGTCCTTTACCCGGTACCCTCCACCCGGGTGGATACCCCGCGGTGCTGTACCGCCTGGGCCTGATCGTCCATACAGCTCAGTGCACCGTGAAGCCGCGCCGCGACCTCGCGGCGTCACTTCATGGCCCCACACCATACAAAGGGGTCAACAAGTATTCAGTGGAGGAGGAGCCCGCCATACCTCACCATCTGACTGGCGACGGAACGGTGGTTACAAGACAAAACATGGATGTTATAATTGTGTAGAATTTAACCATCGCCAGGATAAGTGTAGGTTTGACTATAGATTGAAATGTGGAATCTGTCATCGATTTGGACACAAGCAAAGGTTGTGTGGAGACTTCAGTCCATAGGATGTTGGCGAGGAAGGTATAGCCGGTATAGTCAACGTCGACAAAAGGGATAACTTAATCATAGATCACATTAACGCACAGAGTCTTGTAGCCAATAAGGATGAAATATGTCTTCTAGTTAATGAACGGAAAACTGATGGTTTATGTGTGAGTGAAACATGGCTCACTCCTGAGGTTTTAGATGTGCATATTACCATACCTAATTACAATGTGTATAGATGTGACAAAGGTAGAGGAGGTGGTGTTTGTATCTACGTCAAGGAGATTTTTACATTTACCCCAATTGATATAAATGTTGAAAGACCAGAAGGAGTGGAGGACATATGGGTCACGGTACAATGCCGTAAACTTTCCTTCTGTTATCATAGGATGCCCGTACCGGTCATCCACATTCTAGCTTACACACGTTTGATTATGTAACGGATGTTTTTAATTTTATACGCTTGCGTAACCAAACCCCATTCTATGTACTTGGAGATTTTAATTGTAATATTTTATTGAAGAATAGCAAGAGGAAAGAATTATTACTAATACTAAATTGACCCAATTAATTGATAAGCCTACACGAAATTTTCTTCCCACTCCGCGACATTTTGGGCATTATTGTGACAAATAAGCCTGGGATTTAGTTCTTCATCACGATGTAATTCCTTGTCCTGTCGCTGATCATGATCTTGTTTCCGTCACACTGGACATTTGAAAGCCAAAGCGACAAACAATCTACTATTAGAACTTTTCGACAACTAAGACACTATTTCTCCTGAAACATTGTGTAATCTACTAAGAGGAGAAGTTCATACTTTGAATACAATTTTTGCAACTGATAATGTCGATACGCAAGTACATTTATTTAATGAAGTTTTTCCCCAAATGTTTGGATTCATGCGCACCCTTGGTAACAAAAGAAGTACGAAGGCCTTTTGCCCCGTGGATCACTGAAGACCTTAAAGCTATAATGCAGCAAAGAGACCGTGCACAGAAAGATCTTAAAGAAGACAGAAATAATGTTAATTTGCAGACTAATTATAAAAACCTAAAAAGGCAAGTCAGAGGATTGTTTCGGCGAGCTAGATCAGAATATTATAATAAAAGATTAGAGGAAAGAGAGGAAACAGTAAAAGCCACGTGGAGGACTATAGGGGAGTTGATTCCTAACGCCAAAAACAAGAATGTTAAGCCATCAGCAAACAATACGGTGACGCAGAGGGGGAACAAGCGCAAAGCTGAATGTTTTAATATATAATTTTTCTGAAGTGTGAAAAGTCACCTTTGAGAAATCTCAGCAGATCTGAATAATTCTGATGCAGTACTACGCCAGTAAACCCACCGAAACTTATACTAATAAGTTGATGCTATGTTTAGACCTGTGCCTACCCAAAATTTGGGATACAGTAACTCTAGTTATTAAGCATATGAAGAAACCTAACTCCATGGATCTGATGGCATTCCCCTGTGTTTCTTGAAAGACTCCCTCCCTATCATTATAACATACCTAACTTGCATTGTAAATACTTCTATTGTAACAGGTGTTTTTCCCACAGCATGGAAGCACTCTATTGTTATTCCTATTTTCAAGGCTGGTAACATGAATGAACCTTTTTAAAAACTACCGCCCTATTTTCTCTCTACCAATTATTTCCTAGGTACTAGAAAAAGTAATCGCAATCTTTAGCTCACCCAGTACTTTGAGACCAATCGCCTCCTTAGTAAAAATCAACATGGCTTTTTGGACCGGCTTGTCTACGGATTCAGCTCTTTTAAAACTTTCTAACAAGTTATATTCAAATATTGATACAAAAACGGTCTCCCTCATTACCCTCTGTGACTTATCCAAAGCATTCGACAGCGTCAGCCATGATATATTAATAAATACATTTTTCAAGTTAAACATCGACTCCTTCTGGTTTCAAAGCTATCTCAGCGGCAGGACACAATCCGTACGTATAGAAAAATACATATCCGAGAAGACAGGAATATCCCATGGCGTTCCCAAAGGGTCTGTACTAGGTCCTATTTTATTTATAATTTATGCAAATGATCTCTCGTCCTTCTTTTCTGAATGTGAAATTATACAATATGCAGATGACTGGGTACCCAGTTAATTCACACAGGCAGTGTCAACAATATACAAGACTTAATGCTTAGGAGCGAACAATCACTAAAGAAAGCACAACAGTATTAACACAGGAATGGCCTAATGTTAAACGCCAAAAAGACTCTATGTATGTTTATAGGAACACGAGGACTTTTGTCACAGATTCCCCCTGACATATGTATGCATGTTGACGGGAATCTAATTACCCCTAGCAGATCATTAAAGAACTTGGGCATACACTTTGACAACCATATGCAGTTTAATGAACACATCGACGCATTGTACAGGAAAACTTATGGAACCATTGTCCACATAAACAGACTCCGAGACTATTTTAACCAGACCACCAGGATCTCAATAATACAGTCACTGGTCCTAAGTATACTGAATTATGGCATTAATATTTGGGGAGCATCCAACATCACACATATACAACGTGTGCAAAGGCTCCAAAACTTTGCAGCAAAAGTTGCTTTAGGAGGGGCTGCAAAGCACGACCATGTCACACCCTACTTAAAAGACCTTGGATGGCTGAAAATAAATGAAAAATCACTTTTAGCTAGGAGGTAGCCGTGTACAATATAGTTAATATAATAGAGTACCTGACTGGTTGTTTTTCACTGCCCAAAATGAGAGATATGTACGAACACCAGTAACACTAGACAACAGCAACAACTCCATGTGCCAAAATGCAACAAATGTTTGGGAGCAAGGTCCTTCATGTGGCTGGACCTGCTTTCTGGAACAGCTTGCCAAGCCAAGTTAGAGATGCTACCTCCTTGCACACTTTTAAAAGTCACTTAAAAAATCACCTTTTATGTAAACAATTCTTACTCTAATTTTTGACGTCCATACCTGAAATGTATTTTAATCTAAACTAACACCTTTTTTATAACTTTTACTGTATGTTTTTATATTGTAACTTTTAGGAAGTCTTACTTTTTATTTATGTTTTCATTAGGATTTTGATGTTTTACAATTTTTATGTATTCTAATATTTTTATTTGTATATAGACCATGTTCAGTGTTCTACCTTTAACACTTGTTATCTTATTCAGAAATATTGTAAGACTCATTACTATGTCAAAAGAATAGCCATTGTAACAATGGAAATAAAATTCTGATTCTGATTCTGATTCTGATTCTGATTCTCTCTCTCTCTCTCTCTCCTTCCTTTCCCCTCTCTCTCTCTCTCTCTTCCTCTCTCTCTCTCTCTCTCCTCTCTCTCTCTCTCTCTCTCTCTCTCTCTCTCTCTCTCTCTCTCTCTCTCTCTCTCTCTCTCTCTCTCCTTTCTTTCTTTTTCATCTATTTCTTCTCCCTCCTGCTCTTCCTCTTCATCCTCCACGAGCGAGAGATAAAAATTAAGGAGAGAGGGGAGAGAGAGAGAGAGAGAGAGAGGAGAGAGAGAGAGAGAGAGAGGAGAGAGACGGAGAAAGAGAGAGAGAGAGGAGAGAGAGAGAGAGAGAGGAGAGAATGAGAGAGAGAGAGAGAATGGGAAAGGAAGGAGAGAGAGAGAGAGAGATGGGAAAGAAGGAGAGAGAGAGAGAGAGAGAGAGAGAGAGAGAGAAAGAGAGAAGAAGAGGAAGAGAGAGAGAAGAGAGAGAGAGAGAGAGATTGGGAAAGGAAGGAGAGAGAGAGAGAGAGAATTGGGAAAGGAAGGAGAGAGAGAGAGAGAGAGAGAGAAGAGAAGAGAGAGAGGGAGAGAGAGAGAGAGAGAGAGAGAGAGAGAGAGAGAGAGGAGAGAGAGAGGAGAGAGAGAACGAGGAGAGAGAAGAAGAGAGAGAGAGAGAGAGAGAGCAGGGAAAGGAAGGAGAGAATTGGGAAAGAAGGGGAGAGAGAGAGAGAGAGAGAGAGAGAGAGAGAGAGAGAGAGAGAGAGAGAGAGAGAGAGAGAGAGAGAGAGAGAGAGAGAGGGCGCAACTGTCTTGCTGCACCCATAAAGGATGCATGCATGTGGCATATCGCAAAAAAATTTATCAGAAACACCCAAAAATCTTCAAGTACTATATTTATCTCTTGTGTTTACGTCCTTCTGATCAGCGCGGGAAGAGGAGCCTTCCTTTTGTTACGTCACCGAGCCGTGGCGCATCGTCTGCAAGTTGCCAGCAGCGTTTTCGAAGCTCGGGGAATTTACAGATTTTGATTGCGGATTATTTAAAAACGGCTAACTGGATGCAAAAAGTGACGACATATTGTTGATATACTCGTTAATGGCTATAATTTGATTGCATTAAATCAGGAATGATGAAATGGTCTGGACGATTACTTTAAGGGGACACCACACAACTGAGGACCAGAATCACTCGATTTTGACATTTTTCATTTCTGTGCTAAAAATTGTTCTTTTGACCTAGAAATACAACGTAGTATTTTTTTTCTTTTTTTTCCCCAATTCTACCCCCCCCCCCCTCACCCTGCGTCCCATCCTGGATTCCGCATCATCATCATAATTATTTGTAAAATTGCTCTTTTGGCCTAGAACTACAACGTAGTCGCTCTAAAACGTAAATATGAACCATATTACCCATTCCCTGGCCCCACCAATGCTCCCCCCCCCCCCGCGTCCCATCCTGGCAACCGCATCACCATCATAATTATTTGTATAAATTGAAGAACAAATATTTTCCCATGAAATAGGAATGTATACGAACGTTTTCTATCACCTCAATACATTAGACAGTGGATAAATTAGAAGTTAGACTAAAGTAACTTGATAGTCAATAAGAAAAGGTCGTTGTTTTCTCAAAACACGTTTTTTTACTTTCACGGCCTACTCCTCCTGCCATTTTTGTAATACAGATCTCAAATTTTGCACACTTTATACTTGCATACATATGTGTAAAATTACGCAGCAGATTTTGATTACAATGACAGGCGGAATTTCAGGAATTTTTCTTATTATAGATTTTTCTTATTCTAGATATTACATATTTTCAGAGTGGCATTTTCAACCTCTTTCGGAGTGATAGGAGAATTTCCCTTCGTAACTTTATTGTTGAATGTTTACAAAATACCCTAAGGTAAATATCTCATAAAAAAAAAATCGATTTTAATTAAGTAGATTTCCATAAAAAAAAAAAAAAAATCCAATAGTAATGAAACTTGGTCAGATAATGTAAACGCTCACGGAAAACACGATGGAGATAAGATTTTGGCTCTAAAAGCAGCCTGGGAAATGTTGGCATCACCTGTGTGGTGTCCCCTTAATCTTTCTTTATCCATAGAAGTAAACCATCCAAAAAAATAATAAAGCAACATTCAAGTTATTAAAAGTGTAGCAAGTGTTTGTTTGATATGAGTAGGGCTTCAGTTAGGCTTTTTATGTATTTTTTAGGCTTGTAAATTCTTTAGATTTGTTTATATTTTGCATGTGCATTAATTAGTACTGCAGATAGGTGAAAGTATTGTGGGTTTGATGAAACAAGCATGGAATTTGGTCCGCAGGTAGACTATGCCTCAGTGGTGATTTTTAGATCTCAGATTCGACCTGTGACAAAAATGGCGGCCATTTTCAAGATGGCCGCCATCGCTTATTTGAAATTCTTTGATATTGTAGGTTAAATAAATTCTAGGGGTGGGAATGTTTTTCCTCTGTATTATAAATCATACATCAGTAATTTTACTGTCCACATAACAGTTGAAATGGCAAATAATTACTAGTTTGAGCTAAAAAATAAGAATGATCATGTTTACGTCATGTTACGATTTTGAAATCAGGACCACTTCGTCAAGTGCGTCAAACAACCCACAATTATTTCTTCTGTTTTTGTAGGTAGCAGAGGTACACACAATAGCTTATTATAGTCTAATTGCAAGTCAATATGATGGAAATTGTGTCCAAACAGTAATGAACTGTTCTCTGTGAGCCGCGTCACTCAGAGCACTGTCCACCGCACTGACAAAGAGCTGTACACTGAAGAGCCCGCTTTCTGGCCTTTGCAGCGTCCTCTGCAGCCGTTCTTGCAGCCACATCGCAAGAGTTCCCTGCAAGCTTCTGATGCTTCTGGTAGGGTCGTCCAGGTTATACTCCATCCACCACCAGGCTTCTTGTTCCAGCCCCATTCACTTGGTGACGGAAGCTCTGGAGCAGCTGCTCTGCTGCTCTGCTCTGGCCTGCTGATTCTCCCGACGTCGTACCATGCTGTTGGACATCAGTAGCTGGGAAATCGTGAGCACTGGCTGGGGCATTGTTGAACAGCTTGACTGTGCCTTGATGTTTGGCCCATTCAACACCATAGCAACTAACGCTAACAGAGACACTGGAACAGAATCTTCCTGGCTGTTGGGTTCAAAGGAGACACCAAACTGGTTTTTCATCTTGAACATGTCTCTCCTCACTATGTTCGCAGCCCTGGCAAGATGAACAGCATGACCATCAGCATCATGCTCACATGCTTTCCTCAGTTCTTGTCCAACATCTTCGTGTGAAATGAAGACTACATCTCGGCCTTGCTTGTGAGCTTCCATGTCTGGAAAGTAGGCCAGTACTCTCTTTTTGAGGTCAGTGGAGTGGACGCGTCCTGCAACATCAGTTCCAAGTTGTTCTAGCCTTGTTGTGTACAGATCGACCAGGTCGCTGAGTTTGAAGATGGGTGCAACTAGACTGTCCATGCGAGTATCTTCAATATAAGATACCAGCTCAGCAAATGCAAGGCCATGATTCATTTTGTCCACACCAGACTCTTCATATGTTTTTGTTTCTCTAGCTCTGTTGTACAAAGAGAGCAAGCATGGCAGATGGTACCAGGCTTCTTGTGCAATCAAGTCTCCTGCACTCAGTTTGGCCAGTAGGAATTTGTCCTGCAATTTCATTGCAGCCTTCCTGACATTGCTATCAAGCCCAAATGTTGATGCTTTTCGAGTCAAAGACTCCCCATCTGGTGCAGGTTTGTCACAGAAGAAGCATGTTTCGGCGGAAGCACTTTTCTTACCAGCACTCTTGCGGATGAACTTCTTTGAGCTATCAGCAGAGTCATCAGCAGCATCTTCTGGGGGTTTCTTACGCTTCTCTGCACGCTGCAGTTTTGTTCTGTTGTAGAGGAGCCTACATGAGTCGTGCCACTTGGCCTTGTGCCGCTGTAGTGTTTCTTCAATGCCATTCCCATCATCAAGCCTTGAAAGATTGATTGATGTGGGCAAACAGCCAATCCTGTCAAAACCTACAAGAAGCTCAGCAATTGTCTTGTACCCTGCTCCCTGTGTGGCACGTGTAGACTCGGCTGGACAGTGAAGCACCTCTGACATGTCTTCCTGACAAAGAACGCACTTGCTCCAGTTAGTTTCTAGACCCTGTGTTGATGTCCCGGGCTGTAGGGGATCCACCACCTTGTAAACTTTGGCCATTGTCACACCTGAAAGCAGAAGAATATGGTCAAAATATGTGAAAGTGATTAAATTAGCTGGAGTCTATATTAAATGAACATCACAGTCTAACAAAAACCTGCATTCCTGAATCGAAGACCATAATTCACAAGCCATCCTGTGAGCCTTCTGGCTCCAAAAAATATTAAAAATGTATTTTATTCTAGTTATCTTGTGACTAATACCACATCTATTGTACCCAAAACAATTACATATGCCACTAGAGTAGAAAAAACTAGAGAGAGAAAAAAAAGTAGAGGAAAAACATAAAAGAGTGCACAGAGCACCATTGCTATGGCGGATACAACATTCGAGAAGATATTTTGGCAGCCTTTTTGTAAAATGGCAGGCACTCCGCTCATGGAATGAATCTGGAATGGCCCTTTAGCCAAATATCTTCCCAAGCACCTGTTTTAATTGTCTGCCAAATTTCATGCTTGTTTCACTAAACCCACAATTCTTCCAAATAGTTCTCACCTGTCTGCAGTACTAAATGTCAGGGAATATAATTAAAATAGTTTTTGCTTCTTTTTATAGTTTTAGATATTTATTTCAACATTTAGATAAGAGTTTAGTTTAGGTGCTATTTCCTTGAGATCTACCTCATCTGTGCCTTAAGAACATATGAACATAAGAAAATAAGGAAGCTACAAGAGGCCGTGTGACCTACACATTTTTTTTTTTTTTTTTTTTTTTTTTTTTTTTACATTGAAGCCTATAGCGTCAGTAGGCTATTTATCATATGGAGGGACGTGATGGCTGGCCCACCGCCCGTTATTTGGCGCAGGCTGGATTTTTTTAGTATTAAGTTTTTAATCCTTTAAATTTAAATTTAGATAGGATTTAGATTAGGTGTATTTAGCTCCCTATTGACTCCGCACTAACTACCTGACGACTGAGTCCATTCCAATCATTTACCACCCTATTTGTTAACAGGTTTTTCCCAGTTTCTTTTTTAAATCTACGCTTTTCCAGTTTGAAATCGTTACTTCTTGTTCTACCCTGATTACTAGCCGTAAGAACTTTTCCTACCTCTCCTTTATTATATTCCTATATGCACTTAAAAACTTCTATCAGATCGCCCATTACTCTACGCTTCTCGAGTGAGTGTAAATGTAATAGCTTCCATCTCTTCTCATAACTATAGTTACGCATCCCCTGTATCATTTTGGTCATCCTTCTCTGCAGTCTGCACTGATTCTAACAAGGCTATATCCATCCTGTAATACGGAGACCAAAACTGAACCCAACAGTCTGGGTCAGGTCTAATTAGAGCCACATAAAGCTTTAAAGTAATCGTCCAGACCATTTCATCATTCCTGATTGAATGCAGTCAAATTATAGCCATTATCGAATAAATCAACATAATGTTGTCTCTTTTTGCATCCAGTCACCCGGTTTAAATAGTCTACAATCAAAATATGTAATTTCCCCGAGCTTCCAAAACGCTCGTGACTACTAGCAGACGACGCACCGTGGCTCGGTGACGTCACCCAAGGCTGCCCCCCCCCCCCGTGGTAATACAAATACACGTAAATTCAGAAATAAATATTGTACCTGAAGAATTTTGGGTGTTTCTAATATTTTTTTTTTTTGCGATATGGTATATAGTACAGTCACGCAATGAACTTCGCGAGCACTTGGGGCGAGGCAATCCCATCAATTTCTCAAATCTTTTCCTTGTCTACAAATGTTCGCTCAGTCTCCTCCTAGAGACCCGCTCCACCCCCCCTAAGTAGCCACACCTGTTTCAAACCTTCCCGACTTTATAGCTCCCTGATGAGTAATTATAGTTTTAAATCCCGCACCAACAGCTAATGACAATTTAACAGCTCCCTCCCTCCCTCCCTCTTTCCCTCCCTTCCTCCTTCCATTGAGCCCTTCAACTGGGTCCTTTTGTGTGTGTGTGTGTGTGTGTGTGTGTGTGGTGCGTGCGTGCGTGCGTGCGTGCGTGCGTGCGTGCGTGCGTGCGTGCGTGCGTGCGTGCGTGCGTGCGTGCGTGCGTGCGTGCGTGCGTGCGTGCGTGCGCGCGCGCGTAGATGTGTGAATGTAGCCAATAATATTGTTTGGAAATATCTATAATTAAAGTATTTTTAATTTTACATTATGTATGTGTATATTCCTCATTGTGTGATAGTGTCAGAGAGAGAGAGAGAGAGAGAGAGAGAGAGAGAGAGAGAGAGAGAGAGAGAGAGAGAGAGAGAGAGAGAGAGAGAGAGAGAGAGAGAGAGAGAGAGAGAGAGAGAGAGAATTGGAAATGGGTAAAACCCGACAAACCAAAGAAAGAGCTTAATAAGGTGATTATGGTTTATCTCTGCCTAAGCAAGCCTTCTGAAACATTTAATTATAATAGGGAGTCTCGAGGGCTAGACCCTTATTAGGAGAAAGCAAGGAGTTCTGACATTTAATCAAAGGAGGGAGAAAGGGCAGGACAAGATAGAAGAGAGAGGAAGAGAGAAAGGAAAAGAGAGTACTGAAGATAAGAGGAAGGGAGAGGAAGAAAAAGGGACGGACAGAGAGAGAGAGAGAGAGAGGAGAGAGAGAGAGAGAGAGAGAGAGAGAGAGAGAGAGAGAGAGAGAGAGAGGAGAGAGAGGAGCGAGCGAGCGAGAGAGAGAGAGAGAGAGAGAGAGAGCGAGCGAGAGAGCGAGAGAGCGAGAGAGCGAGAGAGAGAGAGAGAGAGAGAGAGATGGCCCCCGTGGATTAACAACATCCCAGGGGAAGGAGGAGGAATGCATTGTACAGACTTTGAGAATATGAACGATAATTTATTGGAAAATACGAAAAGGAAATGGAAGGAGAGGATCCGAAGCCTGTGTGTTCCCGATTTAGGTGGAGTGACTGTACATGCATCCTTTATGGGTGCAGCAAGAATTCTGTGCCTTTTCAGAGAACTTAGCACCCGTTTCCGACCTATACGGCCACGATAAATGTGTGGATAATGTTTGTGCGCCGGGGAGAAGCAAGCTGTGTGATGCAGTTTGTCGGCCTCGGGGGGCGTCAATAGCAAGTTCTGCGCGGCGGCTGGAACGGGGCAGATTTTTTTGCCGCGCTTTTTACAAAAGTCGTGTTTTTACGGAAATAAGGCGTGGAAATTAGTTATTTTTTGTGGATTAGGTGTTATGAATGAACATTCAGCATACTTATGCAAAGAAAATATGGGTCTGTTCGATTACTTAAAAACAACTTCAGCACTTCTACTTTTAACACTCCTGGTAATGAATCCTAACACCCTACTAGCTCAATATCTAGCCTCAATTCATTGTTTTCTTGGACGGAGGTCTGAGCTTATCCGCACTCCCAGACCTTTCTCACCTTTTGATTTTTTCAGCGATGCACTTTGTATAGTGTACCTATTACCAGGATTTTTCTACCAACATTAATTACGCTACACTTATCAATACTGAATTCCATCTGTCACCTGTCTACGCACTCATTAAACTTATCTAAGTTTCCCTGCAAAATGTTTATATCAGACTGTGATCTAACAATCCTACCTACTACCTTAGTATCATCAGCAAACTTGCTGATATCATACTGCTAATCAGACTATGTAAGTTGTTGATGTAAATAGAAAATATTAATGGTCCCAAAAGAGACCCCTGTGGAACCCCACTTGTTACCTGCCCCCCTTCAGATTTAGAACCATTAATTGCAACCCTTTGTTGCCTAGTAAAGTAAAAAACAGTAACAATAACAGTTACAGTAACAGTTACAAGTAAAAAACAGGCTTGTGAATTCATAAACCTTGTGGGCGATTCACAATTTCTTATGACATACTTACTAAGCATGTGAACGGTTGTGAACTTTCGTAACGTCTTCACAAGTTGTGAGTGCTCCCACACCACTCGCAAGGCCTTGTGAACAGTTGTTTTTTGTAAACATCATGGAATAGAGTGAAGAGAGAAGGTTTCGCCATCGGTTGGATTTCTTCCCCGAATATGACGACAGGGACCTGAGAAAAAGATACCATCTGGATCGTCAAGGCATTCTTTATGTGACATACTTAATTCGCGAGGAAATCACCAATCACACACAACGAAGCCATGACGTCACCCCAGAGATGAAAGTTTCCCTGTCCCTAAGGTATTTCGTGACCAGCAAGATGCAGCAGTGCAACGTCGATGATTTGGCTTGTCACAGCCTACGATCAGTAGAGTGATCACACAAACACTGCAAGCTCTCGCATCGCCTACATTGATCCGACGGTTCATCAAGTTTCCAAGAGATCCCATGGGCATCCACAGACGACAGGCAGAGTTTTATGCCATTGCAGGTTTCCTTGGCGTAGTCGGAGCATAGGTGGGCGCGATAACGAAAAAAACTATCACGATAACCGATAAATCGATAACGATAACCTTATCGGCGATAACCGATAATCGATAAATGGCGATAAATTATCGCCCGATAAGGTGATAACCGATAAATCGATAAATCCAAAATTCCGATACTAGCGATAACGATATTGATATTTTAAATAAAAAATCTTAAATGCTATCAGTAAACTGTTAGAAAACCCTTCATTTACCTTTTGCACACTAATATCTTTAATAAACGGATATTAAAGAATAGCACCGAATAGTACATACATTCATATACACGTGCACAAAAAATTAGAACGGAAGAAACACGGGAACATAGGGAAAAAAATCGTCAAAGAACACGTAAAACCGGGAGCGCGCAGGAGCAACACCTCCCCGTCCGACAGCTGGTGAGAGACTAAAGCTGAGCGAACGTTTTGAGAAGACGTCAAGACGGTTAGCTGGGCTTAGACTGTTGTTCGGTTCCCAGCTCGGACCTACCTATTTCTGCCTCTAAGGCACGCGCGGCTCGCCCCTGTGCTAAACTGGAACCAAATTTTTTTTTTTTTCGATTATCGCTAGTTTGGAACCAAAAGTATCGGCGATACCGATGAATCGATAACGCGGGAAAAAAATATCGGATAACCGACAACCTGATATCGTTATCGCGATAAATTATCGCGATAATTTCTCGCGATAACGCCCACCTATGAGTCGGAGTGATAGACGGCACCCACATCAATATCATGGCACCACCAGAAAATGAGGAGGTGTACGTGAACAGGCATTACAACCTTCAGTTATATACCTTCAGTATAAATCAACGTTCAGATTGTGTTTGATGCAAATTGCAGGATATGGTGGCAAACTGGCCTGGATCTACCCATGATTCAAGAATCCAACGCAACAGTGGACTCTGGCGTGCTTTTGAAAACCACCATATGCCACAGGGGTTTTATTTGTTGGGAGATAGTGGGTATCCAGTCAAGTGAATACGAACTTTCATCTAATGTAAAAAAGTTCATTATACACGAAAATGGTCGGAAATATTGAACTTTCACCTCATATAACGAACAAAGTTTGTTATATGTTTAAAGTTTGGATCCCTAGGATATAACGGACTTTCGGATATAACGTCACCCACTTCCCCCCCAATTGGTTCGTTAAAATAAGGGTTTACTGTACCTAATTGTGACTTCTCTTCGTGCGACTTTTTCACTGCACCCCAGTTAAATTGTGTATATTACATATTACAATGTTATCCTAGTCTTTATTTTGCATGTTACTGATTTCAAACATTGGGTCTAATCAAGTATTTTTTGTTTGTTTGTTTTCTAGAGCTCATAAGAAGACAAGAAGTATGGTTGAGAGAGGGATTGAGCAGATGAAACACATATTCCATGTTCTGAACAGCCAAATCCGACTCAACCGCATCAAGACTAAGTTACGCACAAGTTACGCAACATTCAAATTGATGAACCAATGGTTGTCAACAACGACGATGAAATGACCAGCCTGGATGACATTCCAGCCTGGGGAAGAGGGAATCGTCGAAAATGGGAGACTAGTTCGAGAACTAATAGCCACCACTCACTTCAGGTAAATTAATCTCACACAAATACAAAAAACAAGGCTGCACCAACCAAACAGACACAACTAGGGAACTCATATATCAACCAAGGACACATTTTGGAATAGTTTCTGAGTAGAATATATTATATGTTTATATCCTCCTTTTCCTTTTGGGTTACTGTTAGCTTGCATATAATTGCACCATTATTCATTAATATTGACTTCATGAAGTTTGTTGTTTATTGCTAATGATTTTTTTGGAATATGGTGCACATTACACATGACTGCTTTGTATGTGATATTATTGCATATTGATATTCAACCATATTTCAAAATTACAATTATACAACACCCAGGGGAACGCCTAAAGCATCAAAGCCGTCTAACACTCTTCCCATTCTACAATAAGTTAGCCAAATTGTTTCAAACGTTGTGTAGGTGCCATGTGCTTAGGTTGAACAAACCATAGATGTAGGGTCAGCCTATCCCTATGCTGCCTTAGTGGTGTCACATATATTTTCCTTTTAGCCCTAAAGCACTACGGAATAGATATCATTAACTGCATCACCTTTGGAGCCTGGCATCAACACCATCTCTCTACAGCCAGGCACCTACACCACCTCTCTGCAGACAGGCACCTGCACTATTTATTTGCAGCCATGCACCTATACCACCTCTATGCAGCCAGGCACCTGTACTACCTTTCTGCAGCCAGGAACCTTCACCATTTATGTGCAGCCAGGCACCAAACCATATCTCTGCAGCCAGGGACCAAAAACTCTATACAGGAGCATTATGCACCCTTGCCCGAAGTATGCCTGTCATGAAAGGTGGAGGGGGGGCAACTGTCAAAGTAATTTTTAGCACTTTGGTAGCCCTTGGACCATGACAAATGCATACATACTTTTGAATGAAATATATATGCTTGGAATGAAATAAAATTTTCGCTTTCCTATTTGAACACCTATAGATTTGGGGAGGAGGTAGCAGAGTGGTTAGCGTCTCCGAGTGGCGTTCTCGGTGACCCGAGTTCGATCCCCGAAGAAAACCAAATCTTTCTGCACCGTCGAGTGGCCTAAGAACACCCACATGCCCTGCCCATTAACTTTACCTTCGATTGCGAGTGCATCGGAGGACATAGAGGGGCGGCATAAGCCTCTAATCAGAGGCGTCACTATAAAAATCCTGCCTGCGCCACCACGGGCGAGGGCCAACCAGCACAGCCCTCACGTGAACCTCCAGGGTCTACCATCCGAGCCCTGGGTCACCACTGCCTACAGGCGCTATAGGCATAGATGTAAAATGAAAGAAAAAAAGAAAAAAAAGATAACCTTGAT
This sequence comes from Chionoecetes opilio, assembly GCA_016584305.1. Lineage (NCBI taxonomy): Eukaryota > Metazoa > Arthropoda > Malacostraca > Decapoda > Majidae > Chionoecetes > Chionoecetes opilio. The sequence continues at coordinate 184,445 of JACEEZ010003734.1, read as the reverse complement.
GTTAAAGATACAGGACATTGTGGGACTATCACTTTATTTGAAGATCTTGTTGTCAAGCAGGTATTGATTTACGCGACAAGCAAGTTCTGCTGCTCTACTTAAAGTCTCAAGAACTTCACGCTTAGCATCAGGCGCTCTTCTTGCAGCCTCATGAGCCTCAAGCTGACGCATCAAGGACGGCAATATTTTTGTTCTCATACATGAGACGATGAGACGTGCCCTACTGGACTGAGGCACCAGCCGTCGGAGTTCCTCCCAATGATGCTGCCCTCGATGCGGAATTTCTCCCTGGTCTGGATGTGGTGAGGGGGTTTGTGGAGAAGAGCAGGTATGGGGATGAAATTCCCCAGGCAGCCAAAGGGTTGAACGGATATCATCGTTTGTATCATGGACGATGACCACTGTTTTTCCCCTGGCTGTACCTCAGGCAACAACATAGCAGTTGTCCCTACCGATGGCTGATGTACGTGATGCTGGAGGAGGTTCCCTAAAAAGAGAAAGAGAGAGAGAGAGAGAGAGAGAGAGAGAGAGAAAGAGAGAGAGAGAGAGAGAGAGAGAGAGAGAGAGAGAGAGAGAGAGAGAGAGAGAGAGAGAGAGAGAGAGAGAGAGAGAGAGAGAGAGAGAGAGAGAGAGAGAGAGAGAGAGAGAGAGAGAGAGAGAGAGAGAGAGAGAGAGAGAGAGAGAGAGAGATTCGAGTATATACATAATTATGCTGGCCTTATGATGCTATTGTAATGTCTATAAAGATTTTGAATGCTCAAAATATTGAATAATAAAAAAGAAATCCAATTACGCTGGATCAACTGAGGCCACTAGACATTTACTTCATTGTTTTCATGAATGGATGTAAATACACATACACGGAAAATTCATCAGAGGGTTTGTCAGTGTTGCATAACTGTTATATGCCAGAAATGGACTGGTTGTTTTCCCCCAGTATGGCCCTCTCAGCTGTTGATGCTGCACTGGGGCATCGGAGCAGAACCACCTCCTGAAAGGGAAAGAAAAAGACTAACGACTGATTTTATTGCTACAGTTAGGACATCCAGATACAAAGAAGGGATCTAATTTTCTCTCAAGCTGGAAAGGGAGTAAGAATTATGCTTAATGTACTAATTCTATCGTAAGTGGGCTGTATTGCTTCGATATTAAAGCTGAAATGAGCTCTGGCCGTACATGTTTTCAGGCTCCACACCTTCTGTCATCTTCCATCTCTTTTTCCATGTTCATCAATCCAAGCATAGTTTTAGAAAATATATAATTGTTTAAAAGTACTTATACACATAAAGTAAAGAAGGGGGCAGACGCTATAGCTGGGCGTACCTGTGAGGCCTGATCTCTCTGCACATAGGCCTTTGAGCCTGTGGTGGATAGTAATCCGTTACCCCGGGACACAGGGCAACTCTGAAATTCGGGTTTCCACAGTTTACCTTCCCTAGGTTTCCCCACGTACCCAAATATCGACCAACCCGTTTGGGAGGATGAAAAGCTGGGTGGGCTATGCGCCGACTGCCCTCACCCGGAATCGAACTCGGGCCCGCGGATTCGCAGTCAGACATGCTAACCACTGGACCACTGAGGCTCATACATAGATCAAGGTAAAGATGGGGGCATACGCTATGCTGCACGTGGCCTTGGTGCTCATCTCCGTCGCTTTAGCCTTTGAGCCTGTGGTGAGTGATAAACCGTTACCCCAGGACACAGAGCTACTGTGACATCCTGGTTATCACAGTTACCTTCCCCAGGTTTCCTCAGGTACCCATTTATCAATCCCGAAAGGGAGGATGAACAGCTGAATGGGCTCGCAGCCGATTTGCCCTGGCCCGGATTCGAACCAGGGCCAGCAGATTCGTAGCTAGGCGCGCCAGCCATTACACCACGGAGTCGACAAACATACACGACAAGCATGTGCAACATGCATACTTACTCTAAAATTATTCTGCCACGTTATTTTTTTTGGATACATAATGTGCAAGCAGATATGTAATGCTAGTGCTAACCAGCTGCTACCTAGATACTTAGAAGAAATTAAACCCAACGTATGTGTAAGCTATGATGCCCTGGTTAACTCAGGTTTAATATTCACAAAATAATCCTTACCAGTTCTGCCTGACTCCTTGAATATGTGGATCTCCTTCTTGCTCTTCTGCTTTAAGGTCCGCCACTTCTTTTGTACGGCAGCTTTTTCCAGTTGCCGGCCCGGAAAAACAGCATTCTGGTCCTCGGTGATTTTCAACCAGGCCTTTCTGATGTCGTTTGCTGAGATGTTAGCCCCCAGACTGTACATGAGGAAATATCAATGATATAGTTATATTGATACAATTCATATCCACAAAATGTACCTTATCTGGATTATGTATCCTTTTGTCAGTATTATTACAGTAACAAACATCTAAAATAGTATAACAGCATTGCCTTACACATCCTTTTGTCAGTATTATCACTTTAGTCTGTTTACTTTGTTATATAAATTGTGTCTAGTTTTGGTCATATAATAGTATAGTCTAGTTATATTGTTCCCAAATTTTTACGGTCATTATTGCTTTTTCATAAAGCGGCCTTATTGATGGGCCCCTACACGATAAATATTTAACAAAATAAATTGTGTTGCTATTATGTTTTTTTCTTTAAATATTACATATTTACTGATGTAACTCAACAAGGAAAATACATTCCTAGATAATAATAAAGCGATAATTGAATTTGTGTGTAACATCTCTTACAAAATTAAGTTACAGCCCTTATAATGTTTCTTATCAGGTAGCCTGCACAATGTCTGAAATTATTTAACCTAAATAACTACAAAACCCTACCCAAACCTATCATATACCTAACCTAAACTAAAATTAAACCAAACCCATAACATAACATAAATCTAACCTAACCAAACCTAAACGAAAACTAACCTACCGTCAAAGGTATTATTTTGGTAGTGGGCTTTCAAAAGTGTTAGGCTTATTACCTACATCATCGTGTAGATTTCTTCATTCTGAGTATTTTGAAACCCATTTGCCATGGCGCAATATTTTTTTTTTTTTTTTTTTTTTTACACATCACAAAGGACTGGCCAAAGGCACAACAAAAAGAGGTAACACAAAGACCGCTTTAGTTGCCAGTCCCTATAAAGAAGACAGTTAGATAATTAAAAAGAGGGGTGGGTCAATTCAGTTCGGGAGGTGTCTTGTCACTCTTCTCTTGAAAAGATTTAAGTCGTAGGAAGTGAAAAATAGAAACAGGAAGAGAGTTCCAGAGTTTACCAGTGTAAGGGATGAAAGAGTAAAGATACTGATTAATTCTTGCATTAGGAAGATGGACAGAATAGGGATGAGAATGAGTAGAAAGTCTTGTGCAGCGAGGCCGCGGGAGGGGGGGAGGCATGCAGTTAGCAAGTTCAGAAGAGCAGTGAGCATGAAAATAACGGTAGAAGAGAGCAAGAGAAGCAACATTGCGGCGGTGATTTAAAGATTGAAGACAGTCAGTCAGAGGAGGGGAGTTGATGAGACGAAAAGCTTTTGACTCAACCATGTTTAGGAGAGCTGTATGAGTGGATCCCCCCCAAACATGTGAGACATACTCCATACATGGGCGGATAAGGCCCCTGTAGAGAGCAAGCAACTGGGAGGGAGAAAAAAAAGGACACAGACGTCACACGACACCTAACTTCTTAGAAGCTGTTTTAGCAAGAGATGAGATGTGAGATTTCCAGTTCAGATTTTTAGTAAAGGATAGTCAAAGAATATTCATTGTAGAAGAAGGAGATAGTTGAGTGTCATTGAAGAAGAGGGGATAGTTATCTGGTAGGTTTTGTCGAGTAGATAGGTGAAGAAATTGGGTTTTTGAGGCATTGAACAAAACAAATTTTGTTTTGCCCCAATCAGAAATTATAGAAAGATCAGAAGTTAGGCGCTCGGTGGCATCTCCCCGTGAATCACTTAGTTCCCGTTGAGTTGGACGTCTAATAAACGACGCTGAAAAATGCAGGGTAGAATCATAAGCGTAAGAGTGGATAGGGCTTTGAGTTAGACTTAGATCATTAATGAATAATAGAAAGAGAGTGTGTGATAGGACAGAACCCTGGGGAACACCACTATTGATAGATTTAGGAGAAGAACCATGTCCGTCTACAGTAGCTGCAATAGAACGGTTTGAAAGGAAACTTAAGATGAAAGTACAGAGAGAAGGATACAAACCGAATGAGGGTAGTTTGAAAATTAAAGATTTGTGCCAGACTCTATCAAAAGCTTTTGATAAGTCAAGGGCAACAGCAAAGGTTTCACCGAAACCCCTAAAGGAGGATGACCAAGATTCAGTTAGGAAAGCTAGAAGATCGCTTGTAGATCGCCCCTTAAGATGCGTCCACACTAGGCATTACGTTGCGCATTACGATGCGCATTATGATGCGGGAACTCAATTTTCGTGTTGAGTGATGCGGAAAAGTAATGCGGGATACAAATGTAGCGCGGGGCATTTCTGCAACGTAATGCGCGCATCAGTAGCCGTCAGCTGTTGTGCCTGCCGTCTCTGTTTTACTATCAAAGGCTTATTACTATTTTTTACAAGGATTTTTCTTACTATTGATGGATTATAATTAGTATTACAAGGATCTTTCTTTGTATGAGGCTTATATTATCATTATCTGGCTCTCTCTGGTACAAGTCAGCCAATGTTATGATGATTCAGCAGTAAACTCCCGCCCGCATCATGTGCTGCGGGAAGTAATGCGCGCATCGTAATGCCTAGTGTGGACACACACCCGTTCTGCATCACTTCCCGCATCACATAGTGCGCATTATAATGCGCATCGTAATGCCTAGTGTGGACGCACCTTTACGGAAACCGTACTGACGATCAGATAGAAAGAAGATTGTGAGCAGATAGATGCTTAAGAATCATATTAAATATAGATTCAAAAGCTTTAGAAAGGCAGGAAGTCAAACCTATAGGACGGTAGTTTGAAGGATTAGAGCGGTCACCTTTCTTAGGAACAGGTTGGATGTGACCAACTTCCAGCAAGAAGGAAAGGTGGAAGTAGATAGACAAAGACGGAAAAGTTTGACCAGGCAGGGTGCAAGCACAGAAACACAGTTTTTGAGAACAATAGGAGGGACTCCGTCAGGACCGTAAGCCTTTCGAGGATTTAGGCCAGAAAGGGCAAAGAAAATATTATTACGAAGGATCTTAATAACAGGCATAATACAGTCAGAGGGTGGAGGAGAAGGAGGAACTAGCCCTTCATCACCCAGAGTGGAATTTTCAGCAAAGGTTTGAGCAAATAGTTCAGCTTTAGAAATAGATAAGACAGCTGTGGAGCCATCTGGGTGAAGCATAGGAGGGAAAGATGCAGAAGAAAAAATTGTTAGATATGTTGTTAGCTAGATGCCAGAAGTCACGAGAGGAATTCGATTCAGAATGATTTTGACATTTTCTATGAATGAAGAAGTTTTTAGTACGTTGAAGTAAATATTTGGCATGATTACGGGCAGAAATATATAGGGCATGAGTTTCAGGAGATGGAAGGTTACGGTTACATGTATTACCGAAAATATATTGTTATTTCAACCAGAAATAATTAAGTTAGGTTAAATAAGATTAGGTTAGGTTAGGTTAGAGGTGGGGTTTGGTTTAGTAACAGATGATACCAAGAAAAGAAGCAAAAAAAAATACTATTGCAGTGCGAAGCGGAAAGGGGTTGCGGGGCGGGCCGGGAGGGGCGGGGCAGGAACCCCCTTACACATGTAAACAAAAATTGATCTACAACAAAAACGAGTGCCAGATTAATTTTAAACACAAAAACTATTCAGGAAACAGTTTTGGTCTCGAAATTGGTGAATGCCCACTGCTGAAATTTTACCCAGTCAATAACACTATAGTCGCCAGTCCCGCCACTGCATTAATGTCGCCAGTTCATATACTACGAATTTTAGCATCATTTCAAACGTGCATGTGCCACTGAAGAGGCTTGCACAGTAGTTGATGTTATGTACATGTCTTTAGTGGCACATATAAGTCTGTAGTGATGCTAAAATTCGTAATATATGGCTCCTAGCGACATTAGTGCAGTGGCGACTGTAGTGTTATTGACGGTAGCTATTATTATATGAACATAAGTACTATAATTTTGGTTTCCGCAAATGAATAACTGCTGCACATTATACTGAGACGAAAATAATAAAACAAAAGTAAGCTGTATGACCTGTTGAGCCCGCCAACTCGTGCAGAATATTCAGCAACAAAATATGAGCTGAAACTTCATTACGGTACTTGAAATATGAAGTGTTTGCTTATATAGCTTACCTTTCACCGTCCACCAAACGCTTCTTCTCTACAATGTGAGGAAGTAGAAACAACTCCATCTCAGGGGTCCAGTTGGGTCCCTTCTTGTTGGTCTTTGGCGACTTTGTTCCCTCGTTGTAGATGTACACATGTGGCCGGCTGGCCGCGGCAACAAACATGTAAAATATCTAGTATAAACAAAATTCCTGTATATTGTTTTTTTTCCCTGCAATAATACATTTCTTACAAGAAAAAAAATTCTACGGTTTTTGGTTACAATATATCCTTTGTATTTGTTATTTATAGTAAAAGAGCTATTTAATTGGCGTTATTTTCACTGTATGTTATGATCGCAAGGAGCGGAGAATTCGCAGCTGCGGGCGGATCGCAAGACGTTTGTAAATAGTTCGCTAGCATAGTTTGCAACAGTGAATAGCCTTCTATTCTGCGAACAGAAACTTGTGAAATCTTCAGTGTGGAAGGAGGCTCGTGTGGTTCCTGTTCACATGAGGAAGTCCAGATCTGACCCAAAAAACGACAGACCCATCTCCCTGCTGTCTGTGGTGGGGAAAGTGTTCGAGAGGATCGTGGCAGAGGTAATCTGCCGTCACCTCAGCGACAACTGCCTCCTCTCGGACCAATAGTTTGGGTTCAGACCTGGACGGTCCACCTCTGACCTGCTGATGCTCCTTACCAGAAACTGAAAGGACGCCGTTGATGTCGGACAGGACACTTCCGTGGTGGCCCTGGATATAGCGGGTGCCTTCGACAGGGTGTGGTATAGAGGCCTACTGGAAAAACTATGTGCAAAAGGCATCCACGGTGATTTCCTGCTGCTCCTGGGGATCAACCTGCAAGGAAGAACCCTCCTAGTCATCGTCAATGGGCAGGCATACGAGTCCCTGCCAGTGGAAGCATCAGTCCTCATAGGGCTCTGTGCTGGGGCCAGTCCAGTGGAACATCTACGTGGAGCAGTCTCGGCTTACGCTGATGACCGTACTATCTCCTGCTCCTACCCACGACAGGACAGTGGGCATGCTGCTGATGAGATAAATCAGAAACTAAGTGCTTGCTCCGGACAAGCCACAGGCAATGGTGGTCTCTCAGTGCCCTGCCGGTAGGCCAGAAATGGTTAGGAGGCTCCAGTTTGGTGACGTTCCTCTCCCACTACAGGAAGCCGTCAAGGTTCTGGGAATGGAGATGGACTGAGAGCTAAGATTTAACAGCCACATCTAACAAATTGCCAAAAAGGTCTACTGCAGGGTCTCCGTCCTGTGAAGGGGTGGTCAGCTTCCTCAACAATGGATAAGATAAGATAAGATTTTCATCCTATCTAGACACTTTGCAAGTACCAACTACAAGGTTATTGACTATACAAAGCGCCGCCACGTCAGCACGAACTAGGCGGACTCGAACCGCTGACCGAATGCACAGGGACGCTGCACATTGCGAACTCACGTCTCTACCAACCTTGCCACCCTGACGGGCCCTCAACAATGGAGGGAACCTCTTGTTCTACAAGGAAACAGATACGGCCTTACTTAAGAGTATGCTGCCCTCTCCTGGATGTCGCGTGCAGCCTCGCCCACCAGTAGACTGGACAGCATCCAGCGTCGAGTCCTGCGATCGGTGGATGCTGCAGACCCCTCAGTCCAGCCCGAGTTGGCGAGTCCCCTCGACTCACTGGAACACCGCAGGGACGTCGCGGCGCTTGTGGTGTTCCACAAGGCACATGTGCACTGTGCAGGGATGTGCAGCCCCCAAGAGTAGCCACGCGGAACACGAGAACGGTACTTTTCAGTAGTGACGCAATGGAGGTGCCGCGTTCCCGTGCCAACTAGCACCAATGGACTTTTGTGGGCCGGGGGCCGGATGTTCGAACGCTCGTAGCGGTCTCTAAGATCATCTTAGCACTAGGATTTATCTTAGAACGTTTGTAACGCGTTTAAATGTATTTTCAAACAATCTTTAAGAACATCCATCCGCCATATTTTTTCTTATATCCATCATATTTGTTCATAGTGCTAAGATTGCTGAGAAGCACCCTTAGGCTGTTCGTAGGGTCGCATGATGAAGGTTTTTCTAATATACAAGCCATATAAAGTTATGTTATTAGTTGTTTTTTTCATGTTGAGTTGTTTATTGTTGGTCAGGACGTTGTTGGGGGAATGTGACGGGTGATATGTGGTATGCTGCTGAATGCCTATAGGTGACTGGAATGAGTGAATTGCAAATGTAAAAGAATGTGCCTTGTGCAAGAAGTGTATAGAGCAGATGATAAACGGAAAGGAAAGGAAGATGTGGGAAGTGGAGGAGGAGAATAGGAGACAAGGATGAGATAGAGAGAATGAGTCAAGTGAAGGATACGGATGGTGGTGGCATAAAGGAAGACTGGAACGAATTAATGATAGTGGGTGGGTACGCAAGGTGTATGAATGGAATGGATAGAGAAGCAGATTATGTAAAATGAGTGCTGGAACGGCAGATAAACTAGGTAACCTTGATGTGTGTGTTTAGGGGGGGAAAGGACTAGTGCGTGTAATGCATGTACTGTAGGTGGAAAAATGAAATACATAAGGGTATAAGTGCAATTTAAACCAATACAATACAGCACAACAAATCGGTGGTCTTAAGTATCCTGAACGTTTCGTTCTCATCATAAGGAGTATTTCTAACCCACACAACAGTTGTCGGAAATTAAAAATAACACATGGGGGGTCTAGGGGGCGATACCCCCGCCAGTGAGGTTAGGCTACGTAATCAATGCCCGGGCTAGGTTAGTTAATAGCAGGGGGGTCTTGGGGGGCGTAGCCCCCCCCCCCCCCGTTATGTTAGAAGAGTATTGGTCAATAGGGAGTATTGGTTGAAACTGCATATTTACTTAAAATATGCAGTATGTGGAAATACGAGTATGTGGAGGATAAAGGAATGTGTGATTGGTGGGCAAGGATGTCTGCGAAGAGTAGGTACACTTGAATGGTATGTGAGTAAAGCGAAACTTATGAATGAATGGTTCAATGATGGAAGCTGGGGCAGTGAGATGTTATTCTAGGCAAGTTCAAGACCACTGGGTCCACTGGTGTATGGTAGCTAGGGTCTATAGATGGATGAATGTAGGGAGTAAGTTGTATAAGATGAGGGATGAGGGGGGGGGATGAGACAGTGCAGCACTTGGTACTGTATTGCAGGAAATATGATAGGGAGAGAATAGCTGTTATATGTATATGTGGTTATGAATGAGGCCATTGGAAGGAAATGCAACTGTTATAATTAAGGTACTAACAGGGTTAATAATTTCTATACATGTAAATATAATGTATAACGGAAACGGACAACTCTACAATATAGTAAGACAAAAATAATACAGAAAAAATAAGTTGTAAGGCTTGTGGAGCCCACCAACTCCTGCGGAATATGAACCGGCAGGGCTACGAAGCAAAGGGAAATTGTGGGGTTAAAGCACAAAAATCACTAGAATGCAGGCTTTCATTTCAACCTAACCCATCTACTGTAATATGTCAAGTGGGTATTATGTCGGTGCTGAGCTGAGGGGAATCTCCCCCGCTCATTCACTAACCTAACCTAGGCATATAGTCAACTGGCCAACATAACCTAACCTAACTGTTCAGGCTATTGCTGGTATTTAATCCCTGAATAGAAAAACACGGGTAAAATAGGAACACTTGCCGACGAAAAAAACTGGAACACCTGTCGACGTCGGCGAGAATTCCTATCGACGGCAGTTCCAGGTATCGTCTAGTTGCTTGGATAATGTATCCCATTATTAATACCCACCCTAAAATGGGTGGGTATTAGTTTGGTAGTGGGCTTTCAAAAATCCTAAGATTCTTACCTACATTATCGTGTAGATTTCTTCATTCTGAGTATTTTGAACCCCATTTCCCATGGTAAAATTGAATAGTAATGGCGTACATGTACATACTACCGAAAATCTACCGTTATTTCAGCCAGCAACGGTTAAGTTAGGTAAAATCAGATTAGGTTAGGTTAGGTTAGAGGTGGGGTTTGGTTTAGTCGTCTAAGGTAGGCTAAATCAGATTAGGTTAGGTTAGGTAAAAGGTGGGGTTTGGTTAAGTAACAGATGATATCAAGAAATAAATAAAATTATCAATAATATGGCAGTGCGAAGCGGTGCAAGGTTTGCGGGGGGGCATCCCCCCATACCTGTAAACAAAAAATTATTTCCGACAAAAACAAGTGCCATATTCTTTCAATACAAATCAAAACGATTCAGGAAAACTAAGTTTCAGCCTCAAAATCGGTGAAAGCCCACTACCGAAACTTTACCAATGGGTGTATAAGTGGCAGCTATTTATCATTCAAATCATATATATATTTATTTGCGCTGACTAAAACGGTAAAATTATAATCCTCTCCCGCCCTTTTTAGTGTTTTTTTTCTCTCCAGACCTTCACAGATCCCTTTAGCCTACCTCTAAAACGTAATTATAAAGTGGGGGAGAGTTACCCCCTTTAACCTCCCCTCACCCCACCAAACGTCCCAAATGACCCCCCAAAATAATACTAACCTAACCTCATTATAACCTTACCAATAACCTCCTAGCGAAACCTAAGGGCGGGAAAGAACTAGAATTTTACCAGGTAGGTTATATTGAGGTTATAAGTTTGTAATTTTTTGAGTGGGGTCTTGGCAGGAGGTTATTAGTGAGTATACGTCTTCAGTGTTGTGATATTTCCTTTGGGGAGGCATGTATTTGTTTACATTCTGACTGTGCATCATGATTGGCTAACAATCTCAAAGGTTGATGAAATCTTTATTGTGATCGGCCAAGCGACAGTAACAAACTAGCGACAAACTAGGTAACCTTGATGTGTGCGTTTAGGGGAGGAAAGGACTAGTGCGTGGAATGCATGTACTGTAGGTGGAAAAGTGAAATACATAAAGGTATAAGTGCAGTTAAGACCAATTCAATACAACACAACCAATCGGTGGTTTTAAGTATCCTGAACGTTTCGTTCTTATTATAAGGAGTATTTCTAACCCACACAACAGCTGTCTGAAATGAAAAAAATAACGCATGGGGATCTTGGGGGGCGAAACCCCCCAGTGAGGTTAGGTTACGTAATCAATGCCCGGGTTAGATTAGTTAACTAGCAGGGGGTATTGTGGGGCGTAGCCCCCCCAGTTATGTCAGAAGAGTATTGGTCAAAGGGAGTATTGGTTGAAACTGCATATTTACCTAAAAGAGTATGTAGAGGATAAAGGAATGTGTGATTGGTGGGCAAGGATGTCTGACAAGAGTAGGTGCACTTGAATGGTAGAGTATTTATTGGTCAATAGGAAGTATTGGTTGCAACTGCATATTTTCCTAGAAGAGTATGTAGAGGATAAAGGAATGTGTGATTGGTGGGCAAGGATGTCTGAGAAGAGTAGTTACACTCTACTCCAACTCTAAGAGATGGTATGTGAGTAAAGCGAAAGTAATGAATGTGTGGAAATTATCCATAAACCACCCTCTCATAATTGGTAGAGTGGTGGTTTTGTGTTTTGTTTCCCCCCCCCCCTTGTGAGTGAAGTATTTTCCGCTCGTGGGTAAAGGGATGTATATATATATATATATATATAATATATATTATATATATATATATATATATATATATATAATATATATATATATATAATATATAATATATATATAATTATATAATTCTATATATATATATATATATATATATATATATATATATATATATATATATTAATTAATTATAATGGTAATGGGTAATAATTACGGTAATTTAAGTAAATGATTAGTACTGGGATAGGATAAATTAATATTCCCAGTGGTTAATAAGCATTGCACTTAAATAATTAGCACCTTAGATTGAAGCGCGGTCATTGGCTATCGTCATTAGATTCTAGGCCATAGGGAATAATATACGTGGCTTAGGACCAGGTAGCGGTGGTTCGCCGCCCACCTTGGAGAATCAGTACACTCCACACCTTCATCGAGTTAATATCTCTTCTCTGATTATAAAGAAGAGATTTGTACATACGTTCATTTTGTACATATATAGTGTAAAGACAATAGGATCGTGTTAGAATCAACACACGGATGATAGCCGTGCGTCATGGATAACTTGGTGTGATAACCAACCTGACGCGATAACAACACTCGCCTCCGCCCCTCCGCTTCTGTATTTCACGGGCGGCCTCGATCCCGGCGACCACATCGGATCACAAGACCATTGCAGTATTAATCACCACCTGATCCGCATTTCGACCCACTATCCACCGATAAGTATCCTTCTTAGTTGATTAGCTGGGATAATGTGTCGGGAGATAGAACATGGGTTTGATTGATTAGGTAAGGACTTCAAATTAAATATGTATGTGAAATAAATTCCCACAATTGGTGCCCCGAGTGAGGAATATTGATGTTCATGTGATTCAAAGTGGTCGTTAATTGTGAGGTAGTTATGAGCCTACCACAATCGCTGGTTATGAGGCTGGAGGCGGGGGTTTTCGCGGCATCAGGAATGACTCAGCTGTTCAACTACCATATGCCAGGTAGATAGCATCAGAGGTTACGTAGACTAGTTAGTTGTAGTAGTTAGGTGGTGGTTGGAATTAAATACGCTTTGCTACGCGTCCTTGTCAGGCCAAGCAGGCGCTACCACCACTTAGATAGAATTAATTATCAACTAACAACTATATATATAGTAACGTAATCTTCCATTTAATATTTTATTTGACTGAGTTAATTAACTAAATCATGGCGAAGTTAGCTAAGCACTCATTTTCAGCTAAGTTAGCAATGCTCACAAGGATTTATAATAAATGTGAAGACGCAATTAAGGCAATTCCTATTGATTATATTAAATTAAAGACAGGTCTACCATTGATAAATGAGCAATGGGAAAAATATGAGGAGGCTTACTGCCTATATGAAGTTCAATTAAGACAAGCTGGGGATAAAGAAATGATTCAGATATGTGTTATCAATCATGAACACGAATGTCAAAGATATATCGATAAAGTAATTGAATATGAGGGATTACTGGAGTGTGCTTATATTCCATCAACAGTGATAGCTTCTTTAACCCAAAGTTTGCAAGGTATTAAGCCAGAACCCCCCCACAGGGAGATCACGATTATTACGCCTGAAGGTAATCAGCTATATCAGCCACCCTCAGAGTTTAAAGATCCCTCGTTAGTGGGTATTTGTCCTGCGCCTGTTACGCAAATCAAACAGCCTGTAATTACGATTCAAACTTCTCAGCCTACCAGTAAACCACTTAGACCTACTCAAATAATAGATACAATCCCTACATCTGGGGCGACTTCTAGGGAAGTACGAATAATAAATTGTGTCTTATGTGAGGGGGAACATAAGCCCTCCACATGTAATATCTATTCAGATTGTTACACGAGAGTTGAAAGGTTAATGCGCCTTGGCATTTGCCTAACCTGTCTCCGTGGTAAACATGCTTCAAATGCATGCCCTATAAGCTTAAGAACTTTTAGGAAATGTAAACAATCTGTTCATAACATCGCTCTTTGTCCTAACAGTGATAACAACTCAGACCCTACAGTAGTTAAAATGGCAGTCACTAGTAAGAGTAGTTCAACAGCTGTTCCCACTGCGGAGTTGAATGTGAGCCATAATGGTCATTCAGTCAATGTAAAGACAATGTTTGACAGTGGTGCACAAAGATCCTTCATAAGCAGAGAGATAGTTGAATTATTACAGCTACCCATAATTAATAAAGTGAACATAGCCATATCATTTTCTCGCCAATAATGAGACTCAAACCTATGACATAGTTCAACCCCTAGTCCAATTAGGAAGATATAAATGTAGGGTAGCTGCTGTAGTAGTAAATAATATTGGTATCAGTTTAACTGTTAATGGACTAAAGGACACAGCTGAAATGCTGAGGGATAATGGTGTTAAACTAGTTAGTAATACCTTCAAAGACGTTGATGGACCTTTCCAATTAATAATAGGAGCCGATTATTTTGGGCGTTACCTAAGGAAGGTCATCAAAATACATAACGTCTCAATGTTCACTAGTGCTGGTGGTAAGGTAATAATGTGACCCATCCCACATACCCATACAGTCGAACAGGAGAGTATTCCTAGTCATGCACAACCCCTATTAATTACCAGAATAGGAACCACTTTCTTGCCCACACCAATAAGTGAGGTTTTAGAGGAAAGTGGTATTCCAGTTCATAATGAATATATTGCCACTAATGAAAATCCTAATAATAATGTGTCGCGAGGAGATAATAACCTCAAATTGAATACAGGATTATGGTTTAAAGGCCCTACCTGGCTGAAAGAGTGTAATAATAATCCTAATATGGTTTCCACTCAGTCAGACATATCTGAAGATATATGGTTTAAAGGCCCTACATGTCTGAAAGAGTGTAATAATAATCCTAATATGGTTCCACTCAGTCAGACATATCTGAAGATATAATAAGGGAACCTGAATTGATCCCAGATCCTGTGATAGACATAGAAAGGTTTTCCTTATTGAGCAGTATTCCCTGCAGGGTTAATACCCCCTGCAGGGTTAATACTCCCTGCAAGGTTGATACTCCCTGCAGGGTTAATACTCCCTGCAGGGTTAATACTCCCTGCAAGGTTGATACTCCCTGCAGGGTTAATACTCCCTGCAAGGTTGATACTCCCTGCAGGGTTAATACTCCCTGCAAGGTTGATACTCCCTGCAGGGTTAATACTCCCTGCAGGGTTAATACTCCCTGCAAGGTTGATACTCCCTGCAGGGTTAATACTCCCTGCAAGGTTGATACTCCCTGCAGGGTTAATACTCCCTGCAGGGTTAATACTCCCTGCAAGGTTGATACTCCCTGCAAGGTTAATACTCCCTGCAGGGTTAACACTCCCTGCAAGGTTAATACTCCCTGCAGGGTTAATACTCCCTGCAAGGTTGATACTCCCTGCAGGGTTAATACTCCCTGCAAGGTTGATACTCCCTGCAGGGTTAATACTCCCTGCAGGGTTAATACTCCCTGCAGGGTTAATACTCCCTGCAGGGTTAATACTCCCTGCAGGGTTAATACTCCCTGCAAGGTTGATACTCCCTGCAGGGTTAATACTCCCTGCAGGGTTAATACTCCCTGCAAGGTTGATACTCCCTGCAGGGTTAATACTCCCTGCAAGGTTGATACTCCCTGCAGGGTTAATACTCCCTGCAGGGTTAATACTCCCTGCAAGGTTGATACTCCCTGCAAGGTTAATACTCCCTGCAGGGTTAACACTCCCTGCAAGGTTAATACTCCCTGCAGGGTTAATACTCCCTGCAAGGTTGATACTCCCTGCAGGGTTAATACTCCCTGCAGGGTTAATACTCCCTGCAAGGTTGATACTCCCTGCAAGGTTAATACTCCCTGCAGGGTTAACACTCCCTGCAAGGTTGATACTCCCTGCAGGGTTAATATTCCCTGCAAGGTTAATACTCCCTGCAAGGTTAATATTCCCTGCAAGGTTAATGAAAGGGATAGCTCTGATCCTTTGAAGTTTTGTATCAGAACAATACAGAAGCAGGTATTTCGTGAGGAATATCAGCTATTGGCCTCAGCCAGCCCCCATAGGAACAAATTGACCAAATTATTAGGTCTGTACCTTGATCATGAGGGCATAATTAGGTGTCGAGGTCGAAATTTTCAAACTGGTCTTCCAAATACCACCTGCCATCCCATACTAATTCCCAAACGCCATTATCTTACTAAATTGTTGGTGGAAGAATATCATGGGAACTCATTACATGGCGGAATGGCTACAATATTAGCCGATATCAGGTGTAATTTTTGGATAAATCATGGTAGACAGGCAGTCAAATATTATCTCAAATCTCCCATTAAATTTAATAGATCTGAGTGTAGACTAGTCTCCTATCCAGGTCCCCCTGAACTTCCCGCTGATAAAGAGATCCTAAAACCATTTGAGGCCAATGGTGATGACTATACTGGGGATACTATAACATCTATTCCCTGCAAGGTTAATACTCCCTGCAGGGTTAATATTCCCTGCAGGGTTATATTCCTTGCAGGGTTAGGAGATAACTCTCCCCCCGATCAAGTATATGTCAGCATATTCACTGGTACCTCTATCAAGACTATTAATTTTAAAATAGCCAAAGACCACAGTGCCAAAACCACTATTGAAATGTTCCGGCGCTATGTGAGGTAATGTTGACTGGTCACCCGATTCCAGAGCATATATCACTTTACTCCACACGTCATGTTGACGTTGGGCAACAGCTAGTTCATGTAGTGAAAAGTTTTGAACTACAAGGGACTTGTCCGTCACCAGTCCAACATGTACATTTCTAGAAAGCGCATCAGCCACAACATTGGCTCGACCTGGCAAGTACTTAAAAGTTGGATTGAATTTCTGTATTGTCAAAAACCAGCGCGAGTCTTCCTGAAAGGTTTTTCCCTTTAAAAAATTCAGTGACAGCTGCGTGATCAGTATATACGGTTATATCATAACCTAGGATATAATCTCTAAAAAATTTCAGAGCCCAGACAACTGCGAGTGATTCCAGGTGAGTTACTGAATAATTAGACTCTGCCGGAAGTAAAGTTCTACTCGCGAACACAGCAGCGCGATATTTTCCGCGTGCGTCAGTCTGCATCAATACAGCACCCAGTAGAGGCATCCGTGTAAAGAACAAAAGGAACCTTATAGTCTGGGAATGCCAAGACAGGGGCCATAGTTAGGGTGACTTTTAGATTTTGAAAAGAGTTTTCATGTACAGCGTTCCAATAAAGTGCACGTCCTTTTTTAATAGGTTTGTTAAGGGCGATGCAAGCGCTGCAAAATTGGATATAAATTATCTATAGTAACCACACAACCCTATGAAAGAACGGACATTGTCTACATTCTGAGGTCGCGGGAAATTTGTAACTGCAGTTATTTTATCTGACATTGTATGAAGTCCATCACCATCTACCACATGACCTAAAAAGGTGATTTTAGACTTAAAGTAATCGTCCAAACCCATTTTTTCTTTGCATAATTATCTTGAATGTTCATTCAAAATACCTAATCCACAGAAAATCATTCATTTCCACGCCTTATTTCCCTAAAAACATGACTTATGTGAAAAGTGCGGGAAAAACAACAACCCCATTCCAGCCGTGGTGCGAAACTTGCTGGTGACGTCACATTACCTTGCCTCCCAGGCCATCCCTATACAAATACAGGGAGACTGAGAAAAAAATATAGTACTTGAAGAATTTTTGGTGTTTCTGATATTTTTTTTTTGCGATATGGCATATACTTGCATCCTGTATGGGTGCAGCAAGAAAGCTGTGCCTTTCCAGAGAGCTTAGCACCCATTTCCGATTTATTTGGCCAGGTTATGTGTGTGCAGCGACGGTGAGAGGCGGGTGAGAGCCGTGCGGTGTGAAGCACATTGTCTTGCCGCGCGCCTCTCACCCGCCTCTTACCGGCGCTGCACACACATAACCTGGCCAAATAGGTCGGAAATGGGTGCTAAGCTCTCTGCAAAGGCACAGCTTTCTTGTTGCACCCATACAGGATGCAAGTATATGTCATATCGCACAAAAAATTTATCAGAAACACCCAAAATTATTCAAGTACTATATTTTTTTCTCAGTCTCCCTGTATTTGTATAGGGCTGGACTGGGAGGCAAGGTAATGTGACGTCACCGAGCCGTTGTCCGTCGTCTGC
>JACEEZ010003734.1:148955-161455 GCA_016584305.1 Chionoecetes opilio | reverse complement strand
TCGGAGACGCTAACCACTCTGCTACCGCTTCCCCTTATGTACGCGGCGGTATCTCTCGCTCGAGTGCCCATGGTCTTGAATCTTCATAATTTTCTACCATCTGCCTTCGACTTCAATGTCACTCTCTTACTAAATGAATCTGTGTTGTATGTCTCTCACGTAACTCCTCAGACAATGTAAAAATCCTCGACAATTTAACATTAAAAAAGGAGCACATCTTGTTTCATTTTACTTTTGCAGAAATTTCCATTCTTGAGTATTTCAATGTTCACCACCAGCTTTAGCTATCATCATCTTTCACTGACCAACCGGTGAACAAGTCTATAACTTATAATCTATAAGCAGCTGGTGCATGTCCCTACCCGTATTCCTGACCGCTTTCGAGACATGCCCAACAATTTTTACCTTTTTCCTAACTTTTAACCTTTCTGCTTTCTCTGTGAAACTATTCTCTCCGTTAGGCTCCTCCGATCACAATTCCATTTCCGTAACCTGTCCTGTCGATCCGGTGCCGCCTCTAGACCCAGCTAACCGGAGGTGCTTCTTCCTCAGCTAAGTGGGAGGACTTAAGGCAGTACTACTCTGATTACTGCTTCCGTGTCAGAGACCCGTCTTTTTGTGCAAAAATAAGTGAAGTCATTGTCTTTGGCATGAAGGCATACATTACACACACTTTCTCTCAGACGAGCATCGACTACCTCTCCTATCGGGCGAGCTCGGTAGGCTGAGGGTGGATGTAGTGGGACTCTCTGAAACGAGGAGACCTGACAGTGGTGAAACTGAGCCTAAGCAGTGGGGGTTACACCTACTACTGATCCGGCATGAGCAATGGTAACCGTGTCCGGGGAGTAGCTTTAGGAATTTAGAGAGAATAGGAACTCTACTAGAATTTAGGAACTACAGCCGTCTATTGTTGAGGTTACTTCGGTTGATAAGTGTATAATTCGGGTGAGGATGAAACACACTCTGTGTTTCATGTTTCTTGTTGCAGTGTACGCTCCTACCGAGGTGTGTGAAACTAAAGAGAAGGGGATGTTCTACGCCAAACTTGACTCTGTATTGGACCAGTGTCTTCATCGGGAAACTCATTATCTAGGGCGACTTCAATGCTACTACTGGCACTGTGAAAGATGGCTATGAGGTACGTATATGTTGGTCCCCATGGCTCCGGTACCAGGAACATTAACAGTTTTCTCCTTCTGAATTTCCAGAGGTCCAGCAGATTGAGAATTGCAGGTTGTTGGTATCAGAGACCAGAGCTGCACCGCTGAACATGGTATAGTAATGTCGGAGGGGTAGCTAAGGAGATCGACCACATCCTCGTTAGTACTCGTTTGAGGATTCTCCAGAACTGCACGGTTTGCCGGAGTGCTGAGTTCTTTGCAACTACTGATCACAGACTTGTTTCTCACTACACTTAAGCTTCATGTCAAGTCCAGAAGAATCTCAAGAGGTATCCACACTGTGCTTCATCTTGAGAAGCTGAAGGACTTGACACAGTGGCGGTCCTAGGCATAGGCGACATGGGCAATCGCCCAGGGCGGCTTCGTCGAGGGGGTGGCATTGGGTGACCGAAAAAAAAATATATATATATACATTCAATAATAATAATAGTAATAATAATGATGATAATAATAAAATTATGATAATATTAAATAATAATAGTATATAATAGCTCTAGTAGTATATGTCAGAGATAAATGAATGGTGGTGGACTTTGAATATAAAGATGCTTGTAACTAATGGCGGCAAGTGGGGCGCATTGCCGAATAGCTGATTGTACGCAGAGCTTTGGAGCAGCGTGTCCGGCTTCCTGCAGTCGCTTGGATTATTACATATATTTAGTCTGGTCTCTTAGTCTTAATTGACACCATTGGGGGATGTGCGGCGCCAAAATCAATGGATAAGTAAAGGTATAAGCCATCAGGTGCCCAGTTTAGGAAAATATGATAATATGAGTAGGAGAAACGCGGAAGAGATAAAGGTATGCAGCATCTATATCATCTCTCAGTATGATATGTGATGCATGTAGTAAAATAAGCATGTATAACGTAATGATTTGTTAGCCTGTGTTGCTGTGCTATTTCACACAGGGCGAAATTAATCCGATTAGCAGCTAGCATTGCATAATTCAAACAGTAATAGCATGCATCATTGCAATTTGCAAGTGTGTGTAGCCGGCAACAAAACCATTACAACTTAACTAATCCATTACTGGTTTGGTAGGTGACATCATTATGGTTTCCTTTGCTTGTATTGACTATCCTAGGTTCTGAACCCAGTAAAAGAAATGTCCAATGTTGTAGGCTAATTTAAAAGACTTCTAAATCAGGGGAACCTGATTATAAACCAGATTAACTAAACCCAGGAACTGTTTCGGGGGGGAGCAGAATTTTTTTTCTTCCTAGCAGTATAGTAAGCCCGCCAGATTTCTCGCTAGCCTCTCGATGGTAAATTTGCCCGCCATCAGCTTATTCACTTTTCCGACCAAATTTCTTATTTCAGCTACTGAAACAATAGTTTTGTAGTGGTAGATGCTTGTCCAAGGCATTGCGTGAATCATTAGTGCGACCAAATGAAGGTAGGTGTTCACGGGCAGGAGACGCGGTCACATGGCTAGAACCTTTACTAATTTTTTTGGATCACATGAAGATCCGCCACCCCAATTTTACCATCTGAAGATCCGCCACCCCAGTCTTGCCAACCTTTTATTCAGTTATTGACATATGACACAATACTCCATATATTGACCAATACTAGCAGCACCTAATTGGGAGGGCGCCCCCCCCTGGCCCCCCCACTAGTTCACTAACCTAACCTGGACATTGGTCACGTAACCCAACCTAATTGGGTTATTAAACCACTCTCACTCACATGAAGATCAGTCACCCCAAGAGCAGTTGGGGTGGTGGATCTTCATGTGATCCATTTTTTTTAACCAACTGTTAGTGGTTAACCGACAAAATAGGCGACTAAAGGTGGCTATGGGTGCCCCACCTGAGAGCGCCCCTGGGCAGGGATCCAAATAGAGTTTAACACCAATGTTGCTAGCTTGAATTGGTTCATGGATGGGGATGAAAGGTGGATGTAGGTAGTGTTAGGCGACAGGAACTACCACGTGTAGGCCTCGCGGCCTCTTGTAGCTTCCTTATTTTCTTATGTTCTTCTTATGTTCTTAACAATATATACCTATATTTCTATACCCCGTTGTTAACTGGTATCCTAAGACGAAACATGGCAGTGGCGGTATGTGGTTGCTCATCGCTGAGTGGTTGAGCGACTACAATGACGCCACAGCCTCGCCAGCGCATCACAATTGTATTTCTCAAACGTTTCAGTCAATCACAAGGCTTCCACGTTTGCAGATTTTTTTTACAACTATATCGTCCACACCAAAATCAGCTGTCCGTACTTACTTCTCAAAAAATAATTAATTCCATCATTCCTTCTTGCCCTGTGTCATCTCCGTCGCTTCGTCAACAGCTGTTCCCACCTCCACACACGCAACTGTGTTCAATTACTTGTATTCTCCAGCTATTCCATCATTCCTTCTTCCCCTATGTCACCTCCGTCGCTTCGTCAACA
This sequence comes from Chionoecetes opilio, assembly GCA_016584305.1. NCBI lineage: Eukaryota > Metazoa > Arthropoda > Malacostraca > Decapoda > Majidae > Chionoecetes > Chionoecetes opilio. Next base: position 157,870 of record JACEEZ010003734.1, on the reverse strand, counting down.
CCTGTTCCCACCTCCACACACGCAACTGTGTTCAATTCCTTGTATTCTTCCAGCTACAGTATTCCATCATTCCTTCTTTCCCTGTGTCACCTCCGTCGCTTCGTCAAAACCTGTTCCCACCTCCACAAACGCAACTGTGTTCAATTCCTTTTCTTCTCCAGCTATTCCATCATTCCTTCTTTACATGTGTCACCGCCGTATTCGTCGGTCCAAGATAGGGTGGCGGCTCACAGAAGGTACCGTAACCATCCATATGCTAACATTCATGCCCTTTGTATTTTTGCACTAGTTATTCCACTGTTCCCAGCTCCAGACACGCACCTGTGTTCAATTCCTTGTATTCTCCAGCTATTCCATCATTCCTTCTTTAAATGTGTCTACCTCCGTCGCTTCGTCAACACCTGTTCCTACCTCCACACACGGGTAAGTACTTTCAACCAGTAATTGAGTACGAGGTCAAAAGTACTCATTTCCCATGTATTTTGATGTGTTAAGACTGATGGTCACATTAAAAATCGTCGGAAATGCCTCATAACTTATTCCATCATTCCTTCATCCCATGTCTCACTTCCGTCGCTTCAACACCTCCAAATATATATATATATATATATATATATATATATATATATATATATATATATACGCGGGTAACACGCCGGTGTCTTGTACTTCCTTGTATTCTCTAGTTACTCCATTATTCCTTCATATTAGGCCGAGGTCTTTTTCTTGAAACCTCTTTCGCTTAGTATCGCTTCGTAGGTCTCTCCTCTAGTGTTGGCCGAAGCCACCACCCCGGTAGGCGGGTCACAGAACTCCGGCTAACACACGGTACCCATTCACTGTTGGGTGGACAGGGGCTCGGGTTTTAAGGAAAAGTGCACACCACATACGTGCAGGTGCTGTCTGCCGGAGCCATGCGTGGTGCTGTCTGGCATCGCCACCCGGATCGAGATGCCGCACTCACCACTCTTGGCACATCACCACATAACAAAATTACCACAAGCGCCTGGGTTTGTTCTCTGGCCTAATTTCGTGTGTATACTTGCCCAGTTCTGTTCTTGAGTCAGAAAACATCAAATATACTCAATTTATGAGGATTTTTATGAACTTTGCTTCCTTAACACCACCGTACAGGCAGTTGCCTTGTGAGCAACAACTCTGACGTCATCAATCTCCATTTTGAATACCAAAACAGCTGATGACAGTTGTTAAGCTAGCAACGTTGGCGTTAAGCGTCTTTGGCTGTCCCCCTGGTCAATATTTTGCTAATATTTTGTATAATTTGTGATATGTTGAGTCTTGTGGAATACCATGCCTGTAATTATTCATATATGCTGTATGGTTTCCTTCCTATTTTGAGATTTAAGATATTGTGCAATTGTGTGATTTTATTGTGCAACAAATATTTCCATTCCGACTAATAGTATTATTTCATTGTAAATTCAAGGACAATTCTGAAATATTTTTGAGGACCCTAGCTCTGGCACTAGTCAGGATGAAGACCCTTCTACAATTACCTTTCCTTACAATTGCTATAATTCCTATCTATAGTAATTTGCTTCTCTATTTTATTTGTACGTATGTATAAACGACAATTTTCTCTATTTTTTTTTTTTATTTATGCTTGTATATAACTTCATTTTAATTTTCATTATTTTGGTATTTATGTTGTATATTTATGGTTCTATATATATTAATAATAATTATTGCATTATTTGAAATGCTACGGATGAATTTTTTTGGTTTCTAAAATCTTAATAAAAAAAAATTTAAGGCTGAATTATGACCTTTTTTTGTAACAGCGGAAGGGGGGGTGGCGGGGTCACCGAAGTTAGGGTTCGCCCAGGGCACCAGACAAGCCAGGACCGCCATTGACTTGACATATACCTATGAGTATGCAGTGGCAGTCTCAAATCAGTTTAATGTGCTCGGTGCCCTCAGGGATCCTGTAAAACTGTGGGATACCTTCAAACGTGAAACTCTCCAGGCTACCAAGGAGTGTATTGGGGAGTGCCCCAGGTCAAGGCGTGGTTTTGTCACGACTGAGACGATGGAGAATATCGAGAGAATCGCGCTGCCAGGCATGCTGGGAACCAGGTCCAGTACAGGGCTCTGTCACGACGGACTAGAACTCTCCTGGGGAGAGATAATGAGGTATGTCGAGAGTTTCACTGACGATGTTGAGGGCCACTTCAACGCTAATGACCTCCGACCCGCCTACCGAGCCCTGTAAAAGCTTCGCTCCTTGTCTCCATCTCGAGCGAGTGCTATCCGAGCAGCAGATGGGCGCCTCGTGTCGGGCATGGATGGGCAGATGGCTCGTTGGGCTGAGTACTTTGGGCAGTTTATTACGGTGGACCCTCCAATTGGGCAGCTTCACACCACTGAATTACCGGCAGTGGATGCCGATCCTCCCATTAACGAAGCCGCACCCTCTCTTGACGAAGTCAGACAGGCTATAGCAAAGTTGAGGGGTGGGAAGGCAGCTGGTGTTTATAATATCAGTGCGGAGCGGTTCATAGCTGGGGGTAAGGCCATGATCCGCGGGTTGCATGCTGTCTTGACTGCCGTGTTGCAATCAGGTACCATTCCTCCTGACTGGAAAAGGGGGCTGGTCGTCCCTATCTGGAAAACGAAAGGGGACCGTCAGGACTGCAGCAATTACCCCGGTATTTCACTGCGGTTACACTGCTCAGCGTGCCAGGCAAGGTGCTTGCCCATCTATTGCTGACAGGGATCCGCAATTATCTGATAAAGCATTAGAGACCTCAGCAGTCTGTGTTCACGCCTGGAAAGTCAACAACCGATCGCATCCTAGTGCTTCGAGTCCTGGTTGAAAGCCGACGTAGTTTTCGACAGGGAATGCTTGCAGCCTATGTTGATCTAAAGAAGGCGTTTGACTCAGTGCATCGTGATTCATTCTGAGATCTTCTGCGACTTCGCGGAAATCCTGCAAGGACTATTGGTCTGCTGACTGGCCTGTGCTTGGAACTGAGTGTGCTGTGAAGTGTGGGGAGTTGTATCCTGCTTTTTTCCTGTGAATACAGGAGTGAGGCAAGGGTGCGTCCTTGCCCCATCACTTTTCAACATTTATATTAACTGGGTATTGGGCAAAGTTGTAAATCAAAGTGATTGTGGAGCACCCCTCGCAACACAAGGTCACTAAACTAGCTTTTGCCGATGATGCAGTAATCTTTGCTGAGTCACTGGTGATCCTGGTGATGGCTCTCGAGGCGCTGCACATGGAGGCAAAGCCTTTGGGACTTGAGGTCTCCTGGCTCAAGACCAAGGTCCAGGTGCTTGGAGGCTTACTAGATGAAACAATACAGTCTGTTCATGCGTTCGGCGAGGACATTGAGATCTTGGAAAGTTTTATATATCATGGTAGCGCAGTCCAGAATGACGGTGGATCATGTCATAAAGTACTACGGCGCATTGGCGTTGCCCACGGAGTTATGGACTCGCTCAGCACGAGTATTTGGCGTTGTCGGTACCTATGCTGAAGGACTAAGATCCGGATCTTCAAGTCGCTTGTGATATCTGTCTTACTCTATGGATGTGAGACATGGACACTAAATAGCGACGTGAACAGACGAATCGATACCATTGGTATTAAGTGTCTTCGCATAATCATGGGGTATCGCTGGGATGATTACGTGTCAAATCAGCGATTGCACCGTGAGACAGAATCGAGGTAAATTACCTGCATAGTCCGTTAGCGCCAGCTTCGGCTATATGGGCATGTGGTACGCTACCCTGAAACCTTCCCATTGGGTTTTATCTGTAAGAGGCAATCCGGGGTGAAGGAGGTCAAGGGGGCGCCCATAAGGTTCGTGGCTGGGGTAAGTTTGTTTCCTGTCGAGAGCTGCTTGGTATGGGAAGGGAGCCTACATGGGGACTGGCGCGTGGTGATCCCCTGGAGCGGCGTCGTAGGATGGGCGAGGCAACGCGCCCCCCGGCGTATGCCCCTAATGATTGATTGATTGATTGTATAAGTGTATAAGTCATTGTCTCTGGCATGGAGGCATACATTCCACACACTCTGGTTCAACTCACCTTGTTCTCGTGCTGTCCAAGATAGGGAGGCGGCTCACAGAAGGTACCGTAACCATCCATATGCTAATATTCATGCCCTGTGTATTTTTGCTCGTAATCTTGGCACATTTTTTCCTGAACTTACTAAAAACTCCTTGATTAATAGAAAATGTCAAAATCTTTCTGGATCAAACTCCTCTTGTAACTTTTAACATCTAGCTAAAAACATATCTACCATATCTATTCTTCTACATTTCATCTTCTTCTTTCCCTCCTATACTTCACCCAGATGGCTCCACAGCCAGTCGCATCAATTTCTAACGTTAAAAAATGTTCTCTATCCTTTGCTAAAATTTCACTCTGGCTGATGAAGGGCTTGTTCTTCCTTCTCTTCCACCCTCTGACTATAATCATGCTTGTTATTAACCCCTTCACGCTCAGATCTTTCCTTTGCTATATGAAAATGTCTGTTGTCGAGCCATAATATTACGAAAAAGTCACTGAATATACCAAATTAGTTAGTAGACAAGGATACTAAACAGGTAAAAGCTATAAACATTGCTTATATTCACTAAAAATCGTCTAATGGTACCCAAATTACAATGGAAACTACGTTATGGGTCTCAAGGGGTTAAGATCCCTCGTAATGATATTTTATATGCCCTCTCCGGCCTTGATCCTCGGAAGCCTTACGGTCCTGATGGAATCCCTCCTATTGTTCTCAAAAACTGATTGAAAAATTTATGTGTTTTCACCTTTTGGCTAAACTTTTATGAATTTGTCTCTTTACTTCTACCTTTCTTTCTTCCTGGAGATTTGCTCACATTCAAACTGTTCCTTAGAAGGGTGACCGTTCTAATCCTTCAGACTACCGTCCTAAAGTTTTGATTCCCTGCCCTTCTAAAGCTTTTGAATCTATACTTAATAGGAATAATATTCTTAAGCATCTATCTGCTCACAATTTTCTATCTGATCGTCAGTACGGTTTCCGTCAAGGGCTATATATTGGTGATCTTAAGCAATCCTAACTTAATATTGGTCATCCTCTTTTAGGGGTTTCGGTGAAACTTTTGCTGTTGCCATTGACATATTAGACTAAGGGCTACGAGAGCTCCCAATCCGCCCTTCTTTATACCTGCCATCCTTTTTTCAGTTACTATGATGTCTAAGCTTATAGAAAAGCTTTGTTAAACAAACGAATTCTGGTTGCTAGTACCCGTAAATAGATATTTTAGATGGCTTCTGGCGAACGGGGGGGAAATTGAAATTCAACGCCATTTTTCAACCGGCAAGGCTAAAAACAAGAAGTACTTATGTATTCCAACTATTTTTGGGGTGAGAAATCGACTTGAATTGTTATTTTGGGGCTTCAAGATCATTTAATTTATTGGTAATCACCAATAGGCACTGCAACTACAAAGCTTAGATTGCGGTCTTAGATCTAACTTCCAATCTGTGGAACATCTCTTCTCATCTAGACCTCATCTCTTTTTCCTCACCGAAACCCAGGTGTATGTGAGTAGTAACAGCAGTCCCTTTTCTATATCCTCTTACGCTCTATTATAGTTTTCAATCCAAACCTGGCTGTTGCGTATATGTACGCAACGACATAACTTGCTCTCGTGCCCACGGTCTTGCATCTTCAGAATATTCTACCCTCTGTCTTCGACTTCAATGTCACTCGCTTACTAAATTTATATGTGCTGTATATCTCCCAGCTTACTCATCAGACTGTAAAATTCCTCGACTATTTAACATTCAAAGTAGACCACATTTCATCTCCTTTTCCTTTTGCTAGAAATTTCCATTCATGGCGATTTCAATGTTCACCACCAGCTTAGGCTATCATCTTCTTTCACTGACCAACCTGGTGAACAAGCCTACAACTTTTCTATCCTCCAAGACATAGAGCAGCTGGTGCAGCACCCTACCCGTTTTCCTGACCGCCTAGGAGACACGCCCAACTGTCTTGATCTTTTCCTAACCTCTAAACCTTCTGCTTACTCTGTGAAACTATTTCCTCCGTTGGGCTCCTACGATCACAATCTTATTTTTGTTACCTGTCCTATCGCTCCGATGCTGCCTTGGGATCCACCTAATAAGAGATGCTTCTGACATTTCGACTCAGCTCTTTGAGTTGAGCGCATAACTGAGGCATTGTCTCTAGCATGAAGACATACATTCCAAACACCTTCTTTGATCCTAAAACCCGTAAACCTTAGTTTAACTTTGATTGTTATCATGCTGTTCAAGATAGAAAGGCGGCTCACAGACGGTACTGTAGCCATCCATCTCTTTAAATTTACGCCCTATTTCTGCCCATAATTATGCAAACAAAATTCTTCAACTTACCAAAAACTCCTTCATCAATAGAAAATGTCAAATCTTTCTGAATCAAACTCCTTTCGTGACTTCTGGCATCTAGCTAAAAACATCCCTAACAATTTTTCTTCTTCATCTGTCCATCCTATGCTTCTCCCGGATGGCTCACACCTGTCTTATCTGTTTCTAAAGTTCAATTCTTTGCTCAAACCTTTGCTTAAAATTCCACTCTGGTTGATGAAGGCCTTTGTTCCTCCTTCTCCTCGACCCTCTGAATATCTTATGCTTGTTATTAAGATCATTCGTAATTATTTTTTATATTCGTTTTCTGGCCTTGATCATCGCAAGGTTTACAATCCTGACGGAATCACCCCTATTGTTCTCAAAAACTGTGCTTCTGTGCTTTCACCCTGCCTGATCAAACATTTCCGTCCTTGTCTATCTACTTCCACTTTTCCGTCTTGCTGGAAGTTTGCTGACATTCAACCGGTTCCGAAGAAGGGTGACCGCTCTAATCCTTCAAACTACCGTCATATAGGTTTTACTTCCTGCCTTTCTAAAACTTTTGAATCTATACTTAACCTCTTCACGCCCAGATCTTTCCTTTGCTATATAAAATCGTCTGTTGTCGAGCCATAAAATTACGAAAAGTAACTGAATATACCAAATTAGTTAGTACACATGGATACTAAACAGGTAATAGCTATAAAATATTGCTTATATTCACTAAAAATCGTCTAATGGTACCCAAATTACAATGGAAATTACGTTCTGGGTCGCAAGGGGTTAATAAGATTTTTTAGCATCTATATGCTCACGATCTTCGATATGAGTCCGTCAGTCCAGTCCGTCAGTCCAGTTTCCATTCAGGGCGATCAACTGGTGATCTTCTAGCTTCCCTAACTGAATCTTGGTCATCCTCCTTTAGGGGTTTCGGTGTAACTTTTCATATTGCCCTTGACATACCAAAAGCTTTTGATAGAGTCTGGCATAAATCTTTATTTTTAAAACTACCCTCATTCGATTTATATCCCTCTCTATGCACCTTAAAAATAAATATCTTTCAAACCATTATATTGCAGCTACGGTAGACGGTAATAGTGGTGTTCCTCAGGGTTATGTCCTATCACTTTCCAACTTTCCATGGTGATAAGACCATCCATGGCCTATCACCTCTTGCTATTCATTAATTATCTTTCAAGCCTAACTCAATGCCCTATCCACTCCAACGCTGCTGATTCTACCCTGCATTTTTCTACGTCGTTTATTAGATGTCCAACTCAACAGGAACTAAGTGATTCGCGGAAAGATGCCACAGAGCGCCTAACTTTTTACCTTTCTATAATTTTTGATTGGGGCAGTGCAAACCTTATTTGGTTCAGTTCATCCAAAACCATAATTTTTTCACCAGAGCAAGACTCCTTCACCTAGCAACCTAGCGAGCAAGAAATCGCTTGACTAACATAGCTTTTCTTGAACCTTAGACATCAAAGTAACTGAAAAAATGGTGGCAGGTATAATAACATAACATAAGAAAATAAGGAAGCTACAAGAGGCCGCGAGACCTACACGAGGTAGTTCCTGTCATAAAGAAGGTGGAGGGGGCCTTTTTGGTTTCTGGCCCATGGTCTATATCAAAAGCTTTTGATAGAGTTTGGCACATATCTTAAATTTCCAAAATACCTTCTTTCGGTTTCTATCCTTCTCTCTACAGTCTACATCTTACACCATTTTAAGTTTCCTTTTAAACCGTTATATTGCAGCTACTGCAGACTATTGTTTATGTTCTTCTCCTGATTCTATCAATAGTGATATTCCTCAGATTTATGTCCTATCACCCACTCTCCATCTATTATTCATTAATGATCTTCTAACTCTAACTCATTGCCCTATCCACTCCTACGCTGATGATTTTACTCTACATTTTTCAACGTCGTTCATTAGACGTCCAACTCAACAAGAACTAAGTGACTCACGGAGAGATAACACAAAGCGCCAAACTTCTGATATATCTATAATCTCTGATTGGGGCAAAGTATATTGATTGATTTAATGACAAAAAAGGGGAATGTGGCAGACATCACAGGTCATATGGCACAGGGGTAAAAGTATATCTTGTATTGTTCAATGCTTCAAAAACCCAATTTCTTCACCCATCTATTCGACATAACCTTTCAACCAACTATCATCTCTTCTTCAATGACACTCAACTGTCTCCCTCCTCTACAATGATTATAAATTATTCTTGGACAATCCTTTACTGAAAATTTGATCTGGATATTTTACAACTCTTAGCTTGCTATATAAAGCTTTTAACAGCATTCCTAAACAGGTTGAAGTCAAAAGATATTCGTCTCATAAACTCCCTTCCCCTGACTGACTGTTTACAATCCTTAAATCACCGCCGCAATGTTGTTTCTCTTGCTGTCTTTTACAGTTATTTTCATGCTCACTGATCTTCTGAACTTGCTAACTGTATGCCTCCCCACCTCCCGCGGCCCCGCTGCACAAGACTGTATATGCATTATAATTATCATCCCTATTCTGCCCATCTTTCT
>JACEEZ010003734.1:138955-143955 GCA_016584305.1 Chionoecetes opilio | reverse complement strand
CCCTCCCAAACCCCCTCCCAAACCCCTGCGAACGAAACCCCTTGCCACAGTTAAACTCCCGGTTACTATTCATGCACTTCAGACGTGGAAAGCTCTGTGCACCCTATATTTTGATGGAGGAAATGTGGCGATTTTATGGTTATCGTGAGGGCATACCTAATCAGTGACCAGGGGAGTTAAGAAATAGCAGAGAAATTTGAGATGGGTTTGATATCTAGGCTCAAGGAGGATATGAGAGAAAATTTAGGAAAAAATTTAATAGCTTGGTGTATTAAGAGAAGAGCGGGTGAAGATGAAAGAAAAAGGATGGGTGGGGGAAGGAAAGACCCTGGGGGAACAGGGGAGTGAGTAATGATGTGAGCAAGTTTTATCACAGAGGTGGGGTTATGGAAAGGAGATCAGGTTGCAGAGAGAGAAAAATGGCAGTGAAGAAGAGGAGAGGGCAAATAAAAAAAAAGGGAAGTAGACAGTGGTGGTCCGGGGGAAAGATCAAATGATAAAATTATTTTGTGCCAGAATTTGGAGGAGGAAGAGAAAATTACTTTTTTCAATTAAAAAAGTGGCAATATGAGGGGTTTTGGTGAGGATGAATGGGGTTTATTAGTACAGAAAATTTAAAGGGCCCAAAGCAAGAGGGTTATGCAGGTTGATGTAGGGAAGTAGTGAAACAGGTTGTAAAGGAAGCCGTATTACAAACGTGAGAGTGGACCCTGGGGATCTATAGCAGAGATTCAGAGAGTAAAGAAAATCCCAACTGTACATATTTAAAAGAAATGGCCAGAGAGTGTGCTTTCAAGTGTGAAAAAGGTTGAAGGCGAAAATGTAAAGAAAAGGAGGACTAAGGCGAATGAGTTAGAACATTTAGAAATAATTTGAAACCAGAGTGAGGTATGAAATTATGAAGCTTGATATAAAAGATGTGAGGGGAGGTGGGACGAAAGGCTGACCAATTGAGGGGGCCTACGGGTTTTGTAATCAGTGTCAAGGGTTAGACTTACCCCACCAGGTGGTCGGGAAAAGGGGGTTTTGGGAGTATAAGGGGAAAAAAATTTTTTCTTTTAAAGGTTCGCAATGAAAAAAATGCTAGGTACTCAAAAAACATGGGGGAAATCTAGTTTTGGAGGAAATTTTAAAACGGGCAGGATATTCACCCCCCCCCAAAAGAATAATAATGGGGTAAGCCCCCAAGGCAGAGTCAGCCTTGATTAGATGTTAAAATGGGGTGAAGTTGGACACCTAAGTATATATTGTGGAACCAACAAAGTTGCCTCCCAAAATGTCAACTTTGTGTAAACAGGGACATAGGAAAATCAATGATAGGTTAGAATTAAAAGGAGGCAGGATGACAGTGTCCAGGAGGGAGTTGTAGAGCACTGCCAACAAATGTTAGCACTGAGAAGAAAGTTTTACCTGCATTTGTTTTTAAACCTTTTTTAAAAAAAGGACAGTGAATGTAGTGATGGTGCAGAGAGGGAAATTGAAATTTTGAGGGATACAGGGCAATTTTAAGTCAGTATTAAGAATACTTGGAATGGAGGAGAAAACTTTTACAGGGTAGAAGTTGGGGTTAAAGGGTATAGGATCGCGGAATGTCATTTATTCATCATGTGTGGCTTAAAAGGGTTTCGTACGGGGAAAATGAAGGTAGGAGTGAGTAAGAACTCCAGAAAACGGTGTAGAATGCCCGGGGAAAATGATTTGGCGGGTAAAAAAGGGTTTAGCCCCACCCCTGAGTATGGAAAATCCTAAAATTTGTAGGATGATGAATTTTAGAGCCTGAAATATGAAAGGTTTGAAGGAAAGGTGGGGAAAGGGAGAGTATACTGTACCCCAGCATGTGTGTGACAAGGCAAAGGCCCAAAGCAAAAGAGGAGAGTGAGAGGATTAATCATTTTTTGATAGAGGGAGCCCACAGGGAGGTTGAACAGGTGAAAGGAGATGAGACTAAATGTGAGGCAGGGATTATGTCAGATTATATTGTGGGGAAGGAGGATTTGACAAGTGCACAAGGAAGATGAGAGTCTAAAATCTTTGGAGGAGCAGTGAGAAGAGGAGCTTCAGATGAGGATGGGGGATATTATGTGGAGAATGAAGTTTTAATGAGGAAGTGGAGGCCTACGAACCCCAGAAAATGATCAGGATGGGGGAAAAACTCAAATTGTTTTTCCCTGGGAAAGTATAGAGAGAAATTTTTTAGAATTGGACATGAAAATAATGGCTGGTCATTTAGGTTGTAAAAAAAACATTAAACAAAATAAACTCTTTTTTTTGGCCAGGAGTAAAGAAGAGTGAATGAAAATTGTAAAAATTGCCATGTATGCCAAATGGTAGGAAAAACCCAAAACCAAAAAAATAGTGAAAGCACCACTGTGTCCCATTCTTGTGGTGGGGGGAGCCATTTAGTAGAATATGCATTTATATTTTGGGTCCTCTTCCTGCTCTAAGAAGGCAACCCCGTATTTATTTACCCCAATGGTAGGCTACTAGATCCCCAAAAAATAGCATTGAGAAGTATTATGCTAAATTTTTTGTGAAGAGTGGGGAAATTTTTTTCGTGGGTTGGACTTCCTAAATGTAATACAATGGATGGGTTAACTTCACTTCAAAATTTTTTGGTCAAGTGTTTAAAGGGGGGGATAAAAATCAAACAATTTTCAAGTGCCCACCAAACGCAGTCACAGGGCTGCTTTGAAAGGTTTCACCAGACACTCAAAAAAACTCTGAGAAAAAAAAAAGTATGGAATTTGGGTAGGGATTTGGGATGAAGAAAGTTAGTGTTTCAAAGATTGGTGAAATGAAGATTGAAGGGAGAAAATGTTGTACGTATATATAGATGATATTGTACTGTATTTGAGAAGGGGAGGACATCTAAATTTTTGGTTAAGTATTTAGGAAATTGGTGATGCAAATCTACAGTAAACCTGATGAAAAGTGATTTTGTGAAGGCTTCAGGGGTTATTTTTGGATTTTAAGTTGGACAAGGGAGAGGTGGACACTTAATGCCAAAGTGAAAGGCATTATGGATTGCCCCTCCAACAAACAGGAAAGGGCGTTGAGATTTTTGGGGGTGAGTGGTTTTATAGGAGATTTTGTAGAAATTCTCAGCCCGTTGCACTGCCCTTAACCGGTTGTTTTGTAAAAAGATGAAAAATTTTTGTGGAGCGAGCACTTGAAGAGGCTTTCAAGAAAATAAGGGTATTTTTGTTTAAAGCTCCCCAAATTTATTATCCTGAAGACAAGACATTTAAGCTGTATGGGATGTCAGTGGGGAGGAAAGGAGGGTGTTGATGCAGGAGATGGGAAAGGGGTTTATCATCCATTTGGGTATTTCTCTAAAAAGTTATTGTTTTACCAGAGGAAAAATTTTAGCACAATGGGAAAGAGCTTTTCGTGATTTGAATTTAAACATTTTGAATAATGTAAAAGGGGCGCGTGCCAGTGAGGTGTTTTAAAACACAACCCCTTTTTTTTTAAATAGTATGAAAAATTCAAATCAAAATTTAGAGGTGGTGTCTAATGTTGCAGGAGTATGATTGGTTTTTACCCCTGGAAAGGGAAGGATAAGTGATGCAGACGCTCTTTCACGAGCCTGTAAGCTGGAGCCCCCTTAAGAAGAAACTCACATCTTTTCTGGAAGGGGGGTGTTTCCCTTTGTCACCCCTAAAAAAATTTTTTGGGAGTTTATATGTTGTGGTCCCCTAAATTAAGGGGGGTGTGGTTTAGAGGAGAGCGGGTGGAGCGAAGTTCTCTTTTTGGGTGGAAGCTGGGTGTTTGGGGGTGGCGGTGGAAGCTCCGTGGGTAGGCCCCGTGTTGTCTGGTGGTACAAGGGAAATATATTGGTGTTGGGGTGTGCTTGAGGGTGATTTACTTGGTTTGATTGATTGGGGTATGATTGACTTGGTGTATGATTGACTGATGGTGTAAGGTGTGGTGTGTTGGAGGGTTGGCGTGAGCAGCAGCTCAGTGATGGTGTGGTTTGTGTACGTGTTTTACTGGGGGTAAACCTGATGGTTTTTGAGCAAAAAGCTGGTTTTGGGGAGGGTGTAGCCTGGGGGGGGTTTGTGTAGTGTTGACTGGGTGTAAGCCTGATGGTGTGTGTGATGGAATTTATGTTTGAGACATCAAAAAGGGGATGATGGATTTATTTCTTTGTTTAGTTATTAGATTTTGGGAAATAAAAATGTTAAAAAGGAAGTGTCATATTTGCTGGGTTGGAGTGAGGTCTGGTTGTGAGAGTGAGGTCTGGTTTTGAGAGTAGGTTGGTTTTTGAGAGAGGGTGGTTGTGGAGTGAGGTGTGGGGAGTGCAAAAACTAGTTACCCAAACCCGCCGGCCCCGGGGGGATTCTCTTAAGAGGAAGTAAAGACATAGATAGGGATTGCCCAATATTTTCTGGAGGTTTTTGCAGCAAGAGCTGCAGTGTGGGAAGGGGGCTGGGGAAAGTAACAATATAATTTTATTATATATATATTTTAATTTAAAAATATATTATATATATATATATATATTATATATATTTTTATATATTATAATATATATATATATATATATATATATTAATAATAATATGTATATCTTATATTATATCTATATTATCTATTATATATATTAATATTATATATATATATAATAATATAAGCGAAGTGTTCGCGTCTGTGTGGTGTGTGGTGGTATAGGTTCCGCCCCGGGGGGAAACACCTATAGGGGACATTTTTTGGGAAACCGGTTGACCCGGGAAGGTCATAAGCCCCCTTATGAGATGATCCCATACTTTTTTTTTTTTTTTTTCTTTGCCCTATTGCGAGAATTGTGAAAAAAAGGGGTGCGGAAAAGAGGAAACCTTTATGTAGGGTGAGGGTAAAGGGTGAGGAATGGGTGGGGGGAGGGTAAAAGGGTGTGGGGGGTGGGGGACTGAATGGGGGGGGGATGGGTTTGGGGGGATGGGTGATGGGTGAGGGAATAGGTGGGGGGGATGGGTAAGGGTGAGTGAATGGGGGTGTGG
>JACEEZ010003734.1:103955-131455 GCA_016584305.1 Chionoecetes opilio | reverse complement strand
GACGCCACTCCCGGGGGTCACCACGCGCGAGTTCCCATGCAGGCTCCTTTCCTATACCAAGCAGCTCTCGACAAGAAACATCAACTTGCCCCAGCCAAGAGCCTTGTGGGCGCCCCCTTGGCCTCCTCCACGCCGGATTGTCTCTTACAGATACAACCCGATGGGAAGGATCGGTTTCAGGGTAGCGTGCCACATGCCCATATAGCCGAAGTTGGCGCTGACGGACTATGCAGGTAATAGGCCTCGATTCAGTCTCACGGTGCAATCGCTGATTTGACACGTAATCATCCCAGCGATACCCCATGATTCTGCGAAGACACTTATTAGTTATTACCAAAGGCATTGATTCGTCTCTTCAAGTCACTATTTAGTGTCCATGTCTCACAACCATAAAGTAAGACAGGGATCACAAGCGACTTGAAGATCCGGATCTTTGTCCTAATGCACAGGTACCGACAACGCCAAATACTCCCGCTGAGCGAGTCCATAACACCGTGGGCTATGCCAATCCGCCGTAAGGCTTCTTGACGTGACCCGCCGTCATTATGGACTGCGCTACCAAGGTATGTCAAACTTTCCAAGATCTCAATGTCCTCGCCACACGCATGAACAGACTGTACTGCTTCATCTAGCAAGTCTCCAAACACCTGGACCTTGGTCTTGAGCCATGAGACCTCAAGTCCCAAAGGCTCTGCCTCCTCGTGCAGCGCCTCGAGAGCCATCACCAGGACCTCCAGCGACTCAGCAAAGATTACTGCATCATCGGCAAAAACAAGATCAGTGATCTTGGTGTTGCCGACGGATGCTCCACATTCACTTTGATCTACAACCTTGTCCAATACCCAGTCCATACAAGCGTTGAAAAGTGATGGGGCAAGGACGCACCCTTGCCTCACTCCTGTATTCACAGGAAAGAAGCTGGATACACCTGCCCCACACTTCACAGCACTCTCAGTCCCAGAATACAGACCAGTTATCAAACCAATAGTCCTTGCAGGAATCCCTCGAAGTCGCAGAAGATCCCAGAGTGACTCACGATGCACTGAGTCAAACGCCTTCTTGAGATCAACATAGGCTGCAAGCATCCCCTGTCGAAACTCACGTCGGCGTTCCACCAGGACACGAAGCGCTAGGATACGGTCCGTTGTTGACTTACCAGGCGTGAACCCAGACTGCTGAGGTCTCTGATGCTTCACCAGATGACTGCGAATTCGTGTCAGCAATAGATGGGCAAGCACCTTGCCTGGTACGCTGAGCAGTGTAATACCGCGGTAATTGTTGCAGTCCTGACGGTCCCCTTTCCCTTTCCAGATAGGGACGACCAGCCCCCTTTTCCAGTCAGGAGGAATGGTACCTGATTGCCACACGGCAGTCTGGACAGCATGCAACCCGCGGATCATGGCCTCACCCCCAGCTTTGAGGAGCTCCGCACTGATATTACAAACACCAGCTGCCTTTCCACCCTTCAACTTTGCTACAGCCTCTCTGACTTCGTCAAGAGAGGGTGCGGTTTCGTCAATGGGAGGATCGGCATCCACTGCCTGTAACCCAGTGGTGTGAAGCTGCTCAGTTGGAGGGTCCACCGTGAACAACTGCCCAAAGTACTCAGCCCAACGAGCCATCTGCCCATCCATGTCCGACACGAGGCGCCCATCTGCTGTTCGAATAGCACTCGCCCGAGAAGGAGACTTGGAACGGAGCTTCTTCAGGGCTCGGTAGGCGGGTCGGAGGTCATTAGCGTTCAAATGACCCTCGACATCCTCAGCGAGACTCCTGACATACCTCTCCTTGTCTCTCCTCAGGAGGGTTCTAGTTCGGCGTGACAGAGCCGATGTTTGTAGTAGTAGTATATATTAGACAACAATGTGAGTGCAAAATCCAAACGTGTTGTTGCTGTCGTTGGTCACTAGTCAAAGTGCCTCGGGGTAAACCACGTTCCGTGTGATTCCACGGGGCGCCAACACTTCGACGGCATCAGCACAGCCAACCCTTGACAGGCTGACGTAGAGTTGGCCGTGCCTGGAGTATATTAGAATATCGTGGTGTTTATCGTGGAGTATGTTAGAATGTCGTGGAGTATATCGTGGAGTATATTAAAATATCGTGGAGTATATCGTGGAGTATAATAGAATATCGTGGAGTATATTAGAATATCGACGGCATCAGCACAACCAACCCTTGACAGGCTGACGTAGAGTTGGCCGTGCGTGGAGTATATTAGAATATCGACTCCAAGCACACACACACACACACACACATACGCACACACACACACGCACACACACGCACACACACACACACACACGCACGCACACACACATGCACACACACACACATGCATGCATGCACACACACACACACACACACACACACACACCACACACACACACAACACACACACACACACTGTGTACACAGACGCGCGCTCTGCTGGGAGGCTCCTATACAATTGAATGTGCTGTATGGCTGCAGGGACCACCAAGGACACGGAGGACCCTGAAAGACCTCAAGTACTTATAGGTTAGAGCTATGTAGTTAGAAAGTCCCGTCTCCAAATGATTTACCTAAAAAAGTGAAAAATATTGGAAGTGAAAAAAAACATAAACAAAGGATGGAGGAAATGGCGGCGGAGGGATCAGCTGGGACCAATTTCGATGGCTTCATTGCCAAAGAAAAAGACATATTAGGGCTGAAAATGAACCAGAGAAGAGTCGAAATGCTGGAAAGTGTGGTACACGATCTAATGGACAAATTAGATAAGATGGAAAAGAAAGTGTTCAAACTGGAAAAGGAAAATACTATTTAAAAAAACAGAGTGGATGAATTAAATAAAAAACAAGACGATGAAAAGGTAGAGAAAATGCACACAGAAATGTATTCAGTACACAAGAAATGGAAAATGACACAAGAGGAAATGAAAGATGAAAAAAAGACATGGAAGATAGAAAAAGAAAAAGACCAAGAAAACTTACGCCAAATAATTGAAGATCAAAAAAATGAAAAGAAAAATCTGACCAAAAATGTAGTAAAAGTAATCAAACAAAAGGAAAATCTAGTAAGAGATACGGTAGACAAAAAGAAATGTGTCATCATTTTTGGTTTGAAGGAAAAAGTGCTACCCAAGAAAAACATAAGAGAAGAGGAAGAAAAGTAAGTGTCAAAAGAAATATTTAAAGTAGTAGAAGAAAATACGGAGATAGAAGAAGAAATAGAAGAGATACATAGGTTAGGGAAATATGAAGAGGGAGGAGCCCGCCCCTTAAAAGAAAAGTTTAGGTCACAAAATACAGCACTAGATATATTGTCTAAGGCATGGAAACTGGCAAAGACCGAAGAATATAAGAAAATATGGATAAGAAGAGATATGAATGAGGAAGAAAGAGCCAGTTTGAATGTACTGTTTAAAGAAGCCAAAGAAAAAAACGAATTGAGAACGGTAGAGGAAAAACAGAAATTCTATTGGAGAGTTTTAGACCAAAAACTCAAGAAGTGGTATTTAAAAGAGAAAGAATAAGAGAGGACAGTTCAAAGGAAAAATGAAAAAGGATGGCAGGTATCGTACACAAATATAAATGGGCTAGTGTCAACATTAACAGAAGTAAACGATTACCTGAGAGCCAAGATACCAGACATATTAGGTCTAGTAGAAACGAAACTGAGTGATTCTGAGGATGTGCCAGTTGGGGAGGGTCAATATAATGTATGGAGGAGAAACAGAAATCAGAAAAAGGGAGGTGGTGTAATGATGTTAACAAGGAAGGATGTGGTAGTAGGGAATGTGGAAAAAGGAGAAGGTATGGCAGAGGTGTTGAAGGTAGAGTTGGTGATGAAAAAAGGAAGAATAAGAGACTCAGTACTCGTATACGTTCCACCTAAGACAAATTCCTGGGGGAGAGAGGAGTATGGAGACATGATAAGAGACACAAGCAAATGTTTAAAGAATATGATGGAAAATTGTGAGAACATAATTTTGATGGGAGATTTTAACTGTAAAGAAGTTTGCTGGGAAGAATGGTATACGGAAGGAGGAGGAGACTCGTGGGGTGGTACATTGTTGAATTTGGTAATGAATAACATCATGACTCAGTGGATTAAAGAGAACACAAGATTCAGAGGTAGCGAAGAACCATCAAGACTAGACCTACTATTGACGAAAGAACTGGAAGTAATTAGTAAAGTAAATTATCAGTGCCCACTTGGAAAGAGCGACCATGTACTTATTGAATTTGAAATAAATGATAGCAAAAAAGAGGGGAGAAGAGAAGAACACAAGAAAGGAAGATACAATTATGGAAAAGCAGACTATGACGGATTAAGAACATTTTTCGGAGAGACAGACTGGAGTAATTTCCATGCAGCAAGGAGTACCCAGAAAAAATGGGATGAGTTCATCCGAATTTACACCGAAGGAATAAATAATTATGTTCCAGGGATAGTTATCTCAGTTATGAGAAAAGAAAAGAAATTAATGGTTTAACAGAAAATGTGAATTAGCAAGACTAGAAAGAGAAAAAACATGGAATAGTTGGAGGAAAAAAGGAGGTATCAACCTTTGGGAGAAGTACAAAACAACTAGAAATGAATATGTAAGAATCCGAAGAGAAGAAGAAAGTATCTAAGAGAGGAATATAATAGAAAAATGTATGAACGAATCGAAACTTTTCTATAGATATATTAATGGAAAAATGAGAAGCAAGGAAGGAATAGATAAGCTGAAGGTAGAAGGCATAGTGTATAAAGATGCATTACAACAGGCTGAGGTGATGAATAAATGCTTACAGACTGTATTTACAAGAGAAAGTGAATTTAAAACGATAAATATAATCAATCAATCAATCATTGGGGGCATACGCCGGGGGGCGCGTCGCCTCGCCCACCCTACGACGCCACTCCCGGGGGTCACCACGCGCGAGTTCCCATGCAGGCTCCTTTCCCATACCAAGCAGCTCTCGACAAGAAACATCAACTTGCCCCAGCCACGAGCCTTGTGGGCGCCCCCTTGGCCTCCTCCACGCCGGATTGTCTCTTACAGATACAACCCGATGGGAAGGATCGGTTTCAGGGTAGCGTGCCACATGCCCATATAGCCGAAGTTGGCGCTGACGGACTATGCAGGTAATAGGCCTCGATTCAGTCTCACGGTGCAATCGCTGACTTGACACGTAATCATCCCAGCGATACCCCATGATTCTGCGAAGACACTTATTACCAAAGGCATTGATTCGTCTCTTCAAGTCACTATTTAGTGTCCATGTCTCACAATCATAGAGTAAGACAGGGATCACAAGCGACTTGAAGATCCGATCTTTGTCCTAATGCACAGGTACCGACAACGCCAAATACTCCCACTGAGCGAGTCCATAACACAGTGGGCTATGCCAATCCGCCGTAAGACTTCTTGACGTGACCCGCCGTCATTATGGACTGCGCTACCAAGGTATGTAAAACTTTCCAAGATCTCAATGTCCTCGCCACACGCATGAACAGACTGTACTGCTTCATCTAGTAAGTCTCCAAACACCTGGACCTTGGTCTTGAGCCAGGAGACCTCAAGTCCCAAAGGCTTTGCCTCCTCGTGCAGCGCCACGAGAGCCATCACCAGGACCTCCAGCGACTCAGCAAAGATTACTGCATCATCGGCAAAAACAAGATCAGTGATCTTGGTGTTGCCGACGGATGCTCCACAGTCACTTTGATCTACAACCTTGTCCAATACCCAGTCCATACAAGCGTTGAAAAGTGATGGGGCAAGGACGCACCCTTGCCTCACTCCTGTATTCACAGGAAAGAAGCTGGATACACCTGCCCCACACTTCACAGCACTCTCAGTCCCAGAATACAGACCAAATATAATAGCAAAAGAAAACATAATGGAAGACATAAATGTAGACGTAATATAAGTAAAAAGACTAATGGAAAGTCAAGATGTGAGAAAAGCCCCGGGTCCAGATGGAGTGTCGAACTGGATAATGAAAGAGTGCAGTAACCAACTAGCAGGAAAGTTACATAGTGTAATTGAGAGTTCACTCAAGGAGAGCAGAGTCCCGCTTGATTGGAAAAGAGCAAATATTGTGCCAATTCACAAAGGAGGAGACAAAGAAGAACCACTAAATTACAGGCCAGTATCATTAACAAGTGTAGTGGCAAAAATGTGCGAAAAAATTGTGAAGGACAGATGGTTGAAATATTGGGAAGAAACAAACACACTCGCAGGTGGCCAGTTTGGATTTAGAGGAGGAATGTCATGTACAACGAATTTATTAAGCTTTTACTCGAGAGTGATCGATGTGACACAGGAAAGAGAGGGGTGGTCGATTGCATATACTTGGACCTAAAGAAGGCATTTGACAAGGTACCTCATAAGAGACTGTTCTGGAAGCTAGAACATGTAGGAGGATTGAAGGGTGGTTTGCTGAAGTGGATGGAAGACTTTTTGAGCAACAGAGAGATGAGAACAGTAATAAAAGATCAGAAGTCAGAATGGTGCAGTGTGATAAGTGGAGTCCCTCAAGGATAAGTATTGGCCCCAGTGATGTTCTTGGTCTATGTAAATGATATGACAGAAGGAGTAAACAGTTATATGAGTTTATTCGCTGATGATACTAAATTACTAAGAAGAGTAGAAAGTAAAGAGGACTGTGAGGATTTACAAAAGGATCTAGATAAGATTTTCAGATGGAGTCAACTATGGGAAATGGAGTTTAATGCTAAAAAGTGTAAAGTGATGGAAGTGGGCAGTAGCAAAAAGAGACAGAGAGGAAAGTATTCGATGGGAAATGAATGGATAATCAAAACAAAGATCGAAAAAGATCTGGGAGTATGGATTACAGACAATAGTCACCTGAGAAGCATATAAAAAAGATCACAGGAGATACATATCAGTTGCTGAGGAATATAAGAATGGCATTCAAATATCTGGATGAAGAGATGATTAAGAAATTGATAACATCTTTGATTCGACCAAGGTTGGAATATGCGGCAGTGATTTGGTCACCACATAAAAAGAAGGATATAAGGAAGATTGAGAGAATACAAAGAGCAGCCACAAAAATGGCTCCAAGCCTGAGAGATTTACCATATGAAGAAAGACTTTCAAAACTAAAACTCTCAATTCTTGAGAAAAGCAGAGAAAGGGGAGATTTTATAGCAATGTATAGAGCATCAATGGGTCTGGGAAAAATTGATAGAGAAGATCTGTTTGTGTGGGACGATAGAAGTGCAAGAGGTCATGAGAAGAAATTGAAAAGGACAACATACAAGAGGGATATAAAAAAATACAGCTTCCCGTATAGAAGCATAGAAGCCTGGAACAACCTTGATGCAGAAGTGATTAATGCAAGAAGTATTCAGGACTTCATAGGCAAGCTGGATAATAGTAGATTTGGAGACGGGACAGTACGAGCATAGCTCTTTTCCTGTATGTTACAACTAGGTAAATACAACTAGGTAAATACACACACAAACGGTAAATCAATGAGTCTACGGAGTTAGTGAAATGCGTCAAAGTGTTACCGTAGAGTTTCTTGCTGTAATCTAATCTCTGAAAAGTTCTTTTAGCCCAAAACCCCCCTTCAAAAAGATTCAATAGACGTGGGACTATCCGCCTACCACCTACGATTTATTTCCGATTTTTTTAGCCTACTCTCATCAAAATTGAATTTACAGTTTCGGCTACCCAAAACAGACAGACAGACAGACAGACAGACACACGGCTACTCCTAAAGTATATTAGATTCTTGGGTCGGAGATGGGTGCGCAAGTTATCAGCGGCAGAAGCAATACCTGTAGTAAAGTCACCCAGCTGGTTAACGAGGCCTAAGAAAGAGCGGAGCTCAGTTATATTAGTGGGAGAAGGGAAGTCTTGAATTGCCTTTATTTTGCATGCATCAGCGTTTATTCCATCATGTGTTGTTTCATAACCACAACACTTAACTGTTAATTTGCAAATTTGCAAAACTTAACTGCAAATTTAAACTTGTTAGCGGTCATACTAATCCGATGTTCTCGGCAACGCTCCAAGACTGCGCGGAGATGCTGCAGATGCTCGTCGTCGGTTGAGTCCCAGATGAGTACGTCGTCCACCACCTTCGTTAATTTGGAAATTCCTGACAGAGCGATGTCACCTCGTCTGCAGAACTCATCTCCCGTGAAGACGAATCCCATCGGGGCGCGCGGAAACATGTACTATCGGTAAAACAAGTATCGGTGTATGCGTATATAACATATAGTATATGCGTGAAACATTCTGACACTACGGAACGAAGAAAAGAAAACCCTCCCATATCATCAGCATTTGACCGAATGTTTACAGTATTCATCGGACCCCTATGCACCGATACTTGTTTTACCTATAGTACCTCCCCCACGGAGTGATGAACGTTGTCAAGGGCTGCGCGTCCTCAGCGAGGGGTATTTGCCAGTAACCGTGTGTTGCATCTATCGTCGTGAAGAATCTGGAACTTGAGCCGACTTCCAGAACTGCATCACGTGGTGTTGGGGCAGGATACGCGGGGCGTAAAACCTGCTTGTTCAGCTTTGTGAGTCCACAGTGATGCCAACCCCTCCATTTGTCTTGGGGACAACAATGGGGTGGCACCATCCAGATGTTTCGTCGCCCAGTGGTTTTATGATCCCTTGCTGAACCATGCTGTCGAGCATTTGGTTCGTTTCAAGTCGCCAGGCCAGAGATACAGCACGAGGGGTCGCGATGGCGTATGGCGTTGAAACTTCCCGTAGATGTATCTTCATTGGCTCTCTAAACATAGTTGATAGTGCATCGCCTGTGTGGAAGTGATCCGGATTTATGAAAACATCTTTAAACTCCTTCAAGAGTTGCAGGCGATCTCGTTCCATCTGTTACGCACTAGGATCACCAATTTTGTTAACAACTGGTTGCAGAGTGCGAACAGCGCTATCTTGCTTTGGGTAGTCTTCTGGAATGATTCGAAGGGATTGGGCATCATACCAGGAAAGAAGAGCTCCATTGTAGCTCTTGAAAAACATCAATAGGTGTAGAGACCGATGCGTCATTCAGGCGTAGCGAAGCTTTAAATAAACCAAGAAAAGTTAACTTGTCATGATTAGCAGCAAAAACATCCTCGCCTGAAGGAGGGCTGAGGCAGGATTCCGGGAATCCCAGCTGCTGAGGCTATAGGGGACCCACAGCTGTAGTCTCTGCGCCGGTGTCGGGGGTGAAGGGGAAGACGGCGCTAACGTGGCCCGACTCTGAGATAAACGACAGCCAAACACTGACATGGGGGCTCTCGATAAAAAACTATTGCTGTGGATATCACCAATTTTGATAAAAACGAGCACTGCGCGGGTTAGGGGAGGGCAGTGTTGAATGCTCCCTCGGGATGATTAGCAGGGTAGCGTAAACAAAAATTCCTTTTTCTAAACTTTGGCATCCCAAATTTCCTAGTAAATGGAATTCTAAGACTTTTATCTCTTTCCCTTTTTTTGCTTTTGACCTTTTCTTACTATCAAAATCGCACTTTAAAATTGCACCCTTATCGAATAATGCAAAAGTAATCGTCCAACCCAATTTTTTGTTGCCGAATTATGTTAATGACATTCAAAACCCCTAATCCACCAAAAAAATTTTGATTTCCGGGCCTTATTTCCGAAAAAAAACACGACTTTTGAAAAAAGCGCGCGAAAAAAAAATCTTCCTCCAACAGGGCTACATTGTTATTGATGACGTCAGAACAGGGGACCCCCAACACTCTTGTCTGACACCTGGGGAAAAATTTATGATGGCGTTGTATTGGGTGCCAACAGTGATCTGTCGCTGTGACAGATCAGAGTACGAGCTCAATCTGACCCGAAGAAATGAGGGGCGGTCGCGTATACTAGAGGAAAACGAACCTCTTTGTCATGGGACCCTTTAAAGTTTGAGCCCGAGTACGAGGTGGATGAACAGGTGTTAGCAAGCTGGGGTTTCAGAGAGGACCTGGCACTTCTCCAAAAAAACGGATTGGAAAATAAGAAAAACCATGTGTGGTGGGAATCACAATAAAGGGTACTTTCGAAAAAATCCAGGTTTTTTTGGAGTAAAGTAAAACGTCAACTGGGGAAACCACTACTAGCTTTAACACAGCATAAGATTTGGGAAAAATATGCGGGCGGGAAGCAGAAATTTGACCCCACACCACCACAGGGTCTCTCCCCAAAGGGGCACGCCCATCCACAACGGGTTTTACTTGGCTTCCTTGGTCTCGTTAAGAGGCAAAGCCTCACAGTCGTGGGGTCCCCGCTCTGCCACCCTGGCTCCCTGTCTAACAGGGCCACCTGGTCTGGTATGGTGTTGGACTGAGTCAGTTTTACGGGGGGGGCCCCCCCTTTTCCCCAAAACACCCGTGTCCAGGCTCACCTCACACTCGTCGTCCCCTCCACACACGGGGTAGGCGACTTCGAGTCACACTCTCCCCCATTTTTTTCCCCCGGGGGTGTACCACACCTTTTCTCAACACAACTGCTCCCCCAAAACACACTTAGGCGTGTATCACCCTACACCGCCACTCCTTTCCGGTGCAAACTTTTTCCGAAAGGCTGTGGTGATCTTGCTGCACCCTAAAGGATGCATGCATGTGGCATAAAAAGAAAAAAAAAATTATCGAAACCCCAATATCTTAAAGTACTATATTTATCTCTGTGTTTACGTGCTTCTCGATAACGCGGGAAGATGACCTCCCTGATCTAGGGTCACCGACCTGAGCATGAGCGTCTGCAAACCTTGAGTGCTTTGAAAACCGGGGAATTTGCAGATTTTGATTGCGGATTATTAAAAAAAAGCTTTACTGGATACAAAAAGTGACGCGTATTGTTTATTAATCGTTAATGGTATGTTTGATTGCTTAAATCAGGAAAGAGAAAAGGTCGGACGATTTCTTTAAAAAGGTACGCGTGTCCGGTTGGTCCTGTTATTGCTCATGCACCGATATGAGTTCCAAATGACTAGCGTGGTAACTCTTTTTGTCAGTTTGGGCATCAGGCATCATCAAGTGCACAGCCTTACGTTGGCCTAGAACGTGTCCATCATTCTTCTTAGACCTGAAGCAGGGGATGGTCCCGTGGTGGGCCCACCCGGGTGAACCCCCTCTCTGGCCTTCTGCCCCATCACTGCTGCCGCAAACCCCTGTCACCTGCTTCACGATCTTTCGGTGCTCTGAGTGTGGATAGAGAATCCGGAACCTGTACGGGTTGACCAGGACTCCCGGATCTGATCCCCGGGGCAGTGAACAGGTGAATGCCGGCTCGTGACCTGGCCAGGCTGCCAGCTGATCATTTCTGCAAACGGTGGCTGACAAATTCAGCTTGGGTGTATGCGAGGTTTACCTGGTGTCCCCATACTCCTCGCCAGCCCTCAGCTTCCCAAAAATTTGGGGAAAGGGGAACCTCGGCGCCTCACTCAGACTCGCCATCAGCGAGAGGAGGACAATTCTGAGGGGCGAAAACCATGCTCCTTCCCCACGTAGAAGGGCCAGCTGTTTGGATCTTTTTGGGGGTGCACCTCATCATCCGGCTGCGTGAGGATTGCTTGGGGCCCCTCCTTTTAGTCTGGTGAACCCTTTAGTCGAGTAGAGTTTTAATACACCTGCAGGCAGTACTTTTATAGGATTTTCCCGGGTTTCAGTTCTTTTCCCGTCAGTCCGCTTTTGGTCCCATGTACACGAGCGATGGGCTTGGGACCATCTGGAGTGGGACACCTTGCCAACTTGATCTCCTCACTCGGACGGGGGAACGCCCCTTTTCCGGCCTGGACCCGCTGGGAGGAGACCTGCTGGTCGTGGACTTTTGACCCGGATATACTCCGGTATCTCCTTGAGATCTTCACCCCCCTTTGGGAAACCCCCTGAACTCTGCGTTGTACGCTTTTTTCTTTCCCCTGGCGCAGACCAAAAACTGGGCCCCTGAAGCCACAGATGGGGAGGCCCGTCGATCTGGTGATAAGGTGGCGCAGGGGAACTCGTTTTGTGCAAAACGCTATACTCCAAAAAAGCTTGCGTCCCCTCTTCTCCAAATGGGCGTGAGTACCACCCTTCCACCCCGTGTTGGCCCTAGTTGAGTCACCTTGCAGTACGATCAGTGAGTCGGTGGAGTCGTATGTCACCAGCAGATCATAGAGAGCCTGAGCCACCTTGAACGCAGGCTTCTCAGGTGGCACCGGGTCCTCTGGTACAAAGTGCCAAAGGTACCTTCCAGATGGCTCCTCTGTCACTGACACATGCTCCTCCCTGATCAACCTTGGGTGCAGCTTCCCATAGCTATCGGGCACCATCGCCCTGGTCTTGTCCTTCCTCCCATCGTAACCCAATCCAACTATTTTGGTACCCTGGTTAGGGTACGCCGTATAACAAAAATTCTTTTTCTCAACTTTGGCATGCCAATTTCCTATGTAAAATGGAATTCTAAGACGATTTTATATGTTTTCCTTTTTGCATTTGAGCAATTCTTACTATGCAAAATCGCACTTTAAGCTATGTTTTGCATATAAATATAAAAGTCCATTTTTGCATAGCAAGAAGTGCTCAAACCAAAAAGTTGAAGCGGACAAACCACCCTTAAAATTCAATTTTACATAAGAAAACACCATGCCAAATTCGAAATAATCTATATTTCACTTTTCATTGGACCTACGGCGTACCCTAAATTGATTAGTGTAGTTAGGTTTTTGCATACTTTTTCCTACATACATTTCTGAAGTGACCCACACCACCACAGTTGATGCATGTCTTGGTCCAGGCAGGACACTGCTTCTGGCGTCCCTTAGGGTGCGTCGGAGCACCACAGCCATCACAATGTTATTGTGGTGCATGTCGCTGGTGTGACCGTTTTGAGTTTGATTGAGTTTATTGCCAAAATGTTACAAGTTAACATAATTCATACATATTTACAAAAATCAGTTAGTGGCATTAGTCCGCAGAGCATCTGCTCCCTACCGGACAGAACAATAATTTATACAGCTATGAAAATATATCGAGGCCGGCAATATATTAACAAATTATATCCTAAATATTCCTTAGTATGATATATACCTAAGCAATAAATTTTCCTTATACACTAGCCATAACAAATCACAAAATACGAAATACTATTACACAAATATTTACATATATTATTCCCTGCTATATTGACTTTAAAAATTATATAAATATTTTTTAAGTTTAAGTTTGAATGTATTGACATTACTAATTGCCTTCAAATCAAACCGTGACCGGGTATGTCACCGTTGCCGATGTCGTAAGACCCTTTGTACAGGCTTGCCATCACCAGTTAGATATTCATCCGTTTTACGAGCAGACTCTTCTGAGCGGGGGTGGGTCTATAGCGAGTAACTGTTTCCGAGTTTGTTCGTCACGAATACCGGAAGTTACCACGTGTCACTAGTCGCGCGCGATACACTGTTCACATTAGTCTGCGTCTGCCGCCAGTTCCTTAAGCGACACATAGAAATCATCAAAACAGTCGCCAACTTGCTGATCGTGCTCTTCACGAACACGGCGTACGGCAACATTGCGCTATCGCTGGAAATGTGCCTGGATACGTTCTAGAATTTCGTCTGTTTTCAGGGTGTCGTCGTCCTCCGATACGCCAATAGCGTGAGTCAGCGTGGACCGCACCTCTGGGTAGGATTCAGAGAGAGTTAAAGGCTACTGGTTGTTAGCTTAACAACATCCCTTTATTTCTACACCCCGGTGTTAGCGGGTATTCACAGACGAGACATGGCAGTGGCCGTACATGGTTGCTGATAGCTGAGTAGCTGAGCGACTACAATGACGTCACAGCCTCGCCAGCGAATCACATAGTATTTCTCAAAAAGTTTCAGCCAATCACAAGGCTTCCACAATCTCAGTTATGTTTACAACTTTATCGTCCACACCAAAATCAGCTGTCCGTACTTAATTCTCAAAAAGTAAGTCCCTTCCATGATTCCTTCTTTCCCTGCCTCACCTCCACACGCGCAACTGTGGTTCAATTCCTTGAATTCTCCAGCTATTCCATCATTCTTCTTTCCCTGCCTCACCTCCGTCGCTTCGGCAACACCTGTTTCCACCTTTACACACGCAACTGTGTTCAAGTCCTTGTATTCTCCAGCTATTCCATCATTCCTTCTTTCCCTGCCATACCCCCGGCTAACACACGGTACCCATTC
This sequence comes from Chionoecetes opilio, assembly GCA_016584305.1. Classification (NCBI taxonomy): domain Eukaryota; kingdom Metazoa; phylum Arthropoda; class Malacostraca; order Decapoda; family Majidae; genus Chionoecetes; species Chionoecetes opilio. Next base: position 117,300 of record JACEEZ010003734.1, on the reverse strand, counting down.
ACTGCTGGGTGGACAGGGGCTCGGGTTTTAATCAAGGAAAAGTGCACACCACATACGAGTAGGGCTGTCTGCCACAGAGCCATGCGTGGTGGTGTCTGGCATCGCTACTCGGGTCAAGATGCCGCGCTCACCACTCTTGGCACATCACCACAAAACAAAATCACCACAAGCGCCTGAGTTTGTTATATGGCCTAATTTCGTTTGTATACTTGCCCTGTTCAGTTCTTGAGTCAGAAAACATCATATATACTCAATTTATGAGGATTTTTATGTACGTAGCTTCCTTAACACCACCATACAGGCAGTTGCAGACATTTGCCGTGTTAACAACACTCTGACGTCATCAATCTCCTCTGTGAATGCCAAAACAGCTGATGACAGTTGTTAAATTGTTAACCATGAGTTTAGCGTCTCTGAATGCGCCCCCTGGCGTGAGACAGGACCTAAGGTGGGCCCGTTGTGTCCGTGGCGGCTCAGCTGTAGCAATTCTGCGTAATCATGCCAAGCACTTCGCCAAACCTTGAAGTCGCGAAGAGAGGCGTCCGGCGGTAGCTTGTGGGGTGCAGGGGCGTGGGGCAGACGAGCGTGTGATGTAGTGGTAGGTAAGCCACTTGCCGCGTCGTCATCCTGACTGTGGGGAATGTCGGCGGCAGCACCATACGATTGTAAGAGTTCCTGCATCAATGCTTGCTGTTGGCGGTGGTCCTCAGCGGCTCCCTCCTGTTGCAAGCGACGTTCTTCCTGTGCTTGTAGCTGCTGAGCCTCGAGAAGGGCGGCAATCCTGTCCAGGGCAGACATTCAGAGAGAGTTAAAGGGCACGGTGTTTAGCTTAACTAACTTCCTCTATTTCTACACCCCGGAGCTCGGGGGGATTCTGGGACGAGATATGGCAGTGGCGCTACGGTGTCGCTATGGGCTTCGATAGCTGATTGGCTTAGCGAGTGCAATGACGTCACAGCCTCGCCAGCGAATCACATAGTATTTCTCAAAAAGTTTCAGCCAATCACAAGGCTTTCACGCTCTCAGCTGTGTTTACAAATTTATCATCCACACCAAAATGCTCCACCCTTCTTCCTCCTCCTCCTCCTCCACCTCCAAGTTTCTTCTCCTTCTCCTCCTCCTCTTCCTCCTCCTAACCTTTTCTTATAGCAGTTGGTAGTAGTTGTAGTAGTAGCAGCAGTAATAGTAGTAGTAGTAGCAGCAGTAATAAGCCGTGTTTTTGTCGTCCAAGCACCGTCTTGGATTACGAAGACCACTCCAATAACACTTGCTGAAATGTGTATTATACTGCTTTGTGATATTGTTTGCAATGTTTTGAACTGATTATTATTTCGGCCCCTACCAAGCTGGTTGTGTTGTTGTCGCAGAAACCAATCCGTTTTCACGGTCTTCGTACCAAGACGATGCTTTGACGACAAAAACACGGCTATAGTAGTAGTAGCAGCAGTAATAGTAGTGGTAGTAGTAGTAGTAGTAGTAGTAGTAGTAGTAGTAGTAGTAGTAGTAGTAGTAGTAGTAGTAGTAGTGGTGATGAAGGAGGAGGAATTAGGTAGAGGAAGAAGGGAAGAATAAAGGGTAAGACCGTAAGAGGAAGGATGAGGAGGAATATACTTTGTCTGTCGCGGAGCCGTGCGTGGTGGTGTATGGTGTGGTGAGTCGTGGTGAGATGCCGCCGTTCACCACTCGGCCCATCACCCCATAACAAACTCATCACGAGCGCATGGCATTGTAATATGGCCTAATTTCATTCGTACACACTTGCCTGTTCAGTTCTTGAGTCAGAAAAACATCATATATACTCAATTTATGAGTATTTTTATATATGTTACGTCCTCTACACCACCCCTTAGGCAGTCTTTAAGTTTAAAGTCTTCTAACGTCTTTAAGTACGTCACAATCTGCCCGCAGAATGCCAAAACAGCTGATGGATGTCGCTAGGTCGTGAAGCATGGACGTTAGCCTCTCTGAATGTAGCCCCAGTGCCGTCATGGGTGGCGGCGGGCTCGCGTCCTCCTCCTTTGCTTTCGTTGCCCGTGTGTCCGGCATTCGGGTGGCAGGTCACGGAGCACAGGAAACCCTTCACACTGTTGAGCCAGCAGGACAAACTGGGTGCTGCGTCCGATGTTAGTTTGATCCAATGCACTGCGCCATGGTTGATGTTGTAGTAAGACGAAGTAATGGTGCAACAGTTCTAATTACGAGCGAGCGCGAAGCGCTCGCGAGTCCTCACTGGATACAGGATTTTTCTCACTTAAGCGGCCGACCCGACCCGACACGACCCGACCAGCCGTCACGCTTTTCAGGAGCTTATATCTTTGTAATCCCGCTTCCGATTGACAAGCGGTCTTAGCCATCCGATAGCCCCATTCAATCCCTTTTGTGCTTGACATGTTTTGTCTCACGTGAGGGTTCAGCATGGCGCGTGGCGCGTGCCGCGTGAGGGGTGTCAGACAACGTTATCTTGCTATAGCTGAGAAACGGCTGTACCGACTAAGTTGAAATTTGGTGTGTGGTTTGAGACCACACACCTAGCAATGTCACACAGGTCAAACTCCGGGTGACGCCGCACGTGCGCACGTGCGGCGGGTTTCTACGGGCTCGCTCGTCCTTCGCCGATTAAGGCGTCTTACTGGTATATACAGGTGAAGGTTAACTGGTGCAGGTGCGGGTGTGTGCGGTAAACCTGCCTTAGACTGACTGCCGGGGCAGGTCGCGTCGGGGCTCCACCCCAGTTACGTTTAACTATGAGACAATTAGCTCGTCACAATTGTAGCTCTAACGTATGAGTGGTAGTGGTATTTGGTGCTCGTGGTTTGCAGTGATTAACCGGAGTGGTTGAGGGGAGTTTATCCAAAGGAGAAACGCGCAATCTTCCGTAGGTGGTTTATTCTAAAGAACAGAGATAGGCCGGATCACCAGCGAGAGGGGCTGGTGTTAACGGACGGGCCATAGAGCAGCGACTGGCTTACAAGGAGCGGCGACGCAGCGCGCGCTGTTGTCATGTCTCACATACAGTGCTGCAACAGCATGTATGTGTAGGAATTATTAAGAGGCATGAATATTATGTAGGTGTGACTGTCTGGTTATATTCACATATCCACAGTATTTAACACTTCCAGTAACTTCAGAACTGGTATTAGTGACAAATTTAATGTTCGAGAAATTCATATTCTTCAAGCTGTCGATAGGGAAGAGTCGAGTAGTGAAATTAGCTACAAACCCTTCGTACAGTTTTTCAGGGAAGATGTTCAAATAGTCAGAGTGCAAATAGCATGCAATAGGAATTGCGAAGTGACCCGCAACTTCCTGATACACTGAACCTACTGGACATACTACAGACACATAGAATGTTTGTGTAAAGATGAAGTAGTGATGTCCGAAGACACTTCTATGAAAGAATGGCGTGAAACCAAGTGGGTATAAGGACACAACGGTTAGTCCTTAGAAGCATTCACCTATGTTATCACCAGAGCTGGGCAATATTTAAATACATTTGTATTCAAATACGTATTAAAATTTATTTGTGTATATAGAACTGTATTTATTAATACATTGGTTTTCACGTATTTAAATCCAGTATTTAAATACTTTAATGAGTATTTAAATACATTGTATTTAAATGATTATAATATAAAAATGTAAATACTTTTTCATCAGTTGATTTGGTCATAAATTCGCCCAACTATCTGGCAACACTGATGTTACAGTGAACCAGTGTTTCCACTTTAGAGGAAATTTCCTTATTTTAAGGAAATTTAGGCCTGAGAAGGAAATTTCTAAGGAAACGCAAAATCTAAGGAAATGCAGTTTTTTTCGGACATTTCTAGATATATGTAGGTGGCGACGGACTGGCGGGAGCCGCGGACAGGCGGGTAGAGCTCTAACGACAAGTTCAGTTCCTGTCCTGCTTTCTGATAAACACCTTTAGTGTGTCTGGGATTCTGTTCTCATCAGTCACTAGTATTCGGTGCTTCCTTCAGCCATTTCTATAGTGTATTTAGCTCCAAGAATTTTCATAGCGTGGAATGTGTGTGCAAACTTTTATGGTAATAATGCAGTTCGAACATTATGTCACGGAGTGGATTCCGTACCTAGTGTCGTAGATGGTTTATAGAATTCTCAAAGGAATGCATACTTATATTGCAAATAGAAGAAAGAGTTTGGAAATTTAGATTTCAACATTTTGTGCCTCTGGAGAATATAGAATTAAATAAGTAAATACTTTCGAAACTTGATGATTAAATTCATGGCATTAAAATTTGTGTGTATTTGAAATGTATTTACAAATGTATTTAATTACACTTAATGTATTTAGAATTTAGTATTTAAATACATTCGTAAATGTATATAGTATTTTTATATTAAAATAAATTTCTCCAATGCATTTAGTATTTAGTATTTAACCCGTAAAGCGCGGCTATGACCATTTGGTCACTCGCTAAGAAAGCGCGAGTATGCCCATTTGGGCGGCCACCAAATTCAAAAAGGTGGGCTAATTTTTCGGCCTGTGAAATCTGGCAACTCTACTTTACCTGAGAATGACCCAGGGGTCACACATAGGCTCAGTGACCCAGTGACCAGCATGGAAGGTGAAGGTGCTGACAGGTCTCTCCCTATCGCGGGCAGATAGATTAGAGAGGAAGACACTTGCGGCCTGTTTTCTGTGACCGAGCTGTACCATGGACTCCATAAACCTCAACGCTCTTCATCTTGCAAGTACAATCATAGAATAACCACAAGACTTTAGTAAAAAAAAAAAAAATTAGCGGTTGCACAAATATATGGCGAATACATTGATACACATTCAAGTTTGTTTAGCGACTATAAGAATTCTGGCATAAGTCCCGCGTACACAGAGATATTGTCACACAGGTATCCGCAGTTTACGGGTTAAATACTTTCAATGTATTTAGTGCCCAGCTCTGGTTAGCATCACTTCACAAATACCCTCACTGGTTTCAGGTTAAGGCCCGTTCACATCTCCACGACTCGCGTCGGCGACCGGTCACGACTTGCTGAGTCATCCAGTCGGTGCCGACTGCAGTCGATTTTTGGGGGGCAGAAGCTCCAAAATCGGAGTGGTTGGCTCGGGTCGCCGCAGCTAGGCGATAGTCGGCGACTAGTCCGCGATTGTCGGCGATAGTGATACTGATACTGATGATAGCGATAGCGGACTAAAACTAATTTAACCGCTAATATTGGATTGCCGTTATGCGCCGACAGTCGCCGACAGTCGCAGCACTATCGGCGACTGGCGTGCCGCCACGTCGCGACCCGCGTGCGACGACTGTTCCCAGCCGTGCTGCGACTGACACCGCATATGGCAAGCCCCTCCACGCTGCGCGGGGAGGAAGGAAGGAAGGAAGGAAGGAAGGAAGGGAGGGAAGGAGGGAGGGAAGGAGGGCTGTTACGGCGACTCCCATCAATTCTGTAGAGTTTGAAGGCTACACTTTCATCCTGGTGATTGCTTACTTACATTTGTGCCTCCAAATATTTTTAATTGAACACAATAACTACATGGTGATAACAATCGCCAAGGCACTAAATATATTGCGGAAGCAGTAGCTTATAGTGCTAAAGATACTGCACTAAAGATACTGCTCTATTTATAGTGGATAATGAAGACGATAATAATAATAATAATAATAATAATAATAATAATAATAATAATAATAATAATGATAATTAATAATAGTCTCAATAAATATCTCAAATTTTCGCCTCTCTCTCTCTCTCTCTCTCTCTCTCTCTCTCTCTCTCTCTCTCTCTCTCTCTCTCTCTCTCTCTCTCTCTCTCTCCTCTCTCTTCTCTCTCTCTCTCTCTCTCTCTCTCTCTCTCTCTCTCTCTCTCTCTCTTCGTCGGAAGGGAGACAGCGTGGGAAAGATCGATCTTTCCCACGCTAAAATAACACGTGGTCCAGTCGCAGCACGGCCCCGACTGGTCGCAGTACGGCCCCGACTGGTCACAGTACGGCCCTGACTGGTCGCAGTACGGCCCCGACTGGTCGCAGCACGGCCCCGACTGGTCGCAGTACGGCCCCGAGTGGTCGTAGTACGGCCCCGACTGGTCGACGCCAGGCTCGGACCCATCGGCGACGATTCCCAGCACGGAGCCGACTTTTTCCGTTAAATTTTTGAGGCGTTGACCTGCCCCGAGTGTATAGAGCATGCACCACACAGTCGGGACCCCGCGCTCCGCTTCAAGACTCCCACGACCCGACGGCGACGGTCTGGGCCTGACGCCGACCCACATGACCGGCGCCGACACAGCATGACTCAGCAAGTCGTGACTGGTCGCCATCGAGAGTCGTGAAGATGTGAACGGGGCGGGGCTTAAGAAGGCAAAGAGAGATGCAGGGCAAAATTACAGGTTTAAATATTCTAAATCAGATATGCGTCCAGTTGCGTACCGGTAATACTCATTATTAACCAACATCACAGTACTTGGTTGATTTAGAATCATCATAGATTCTTTCACTGAAAAAAAAAAGTTCTACTCGGTGAACTACAAACACTTGTTCGGATTGAAAGGGAACGTATATAACAACGGTATCTGACGTCAGCACTGATTCAAGGAGAGGGTAATTGTGTTGAATAATATTTAGATCAAACAAATATTTAAACTTGTAATTCTCCTTCCCTATTTCCAAGGCATGCATCAGATCCTTAACATAAAAGAGTGAAGAAGTAACTCTTCCACGCGCTGCGGCTACCACATATGTTAGTATTTGTTCGTTAGTTAGGAAAAAAGAGTTAACCGTATTTGCCCAAACAGGGATTGCTTGATTTAACACATTTAGCATAATACACAGTGTTCACCTTGTATTGTATTTCCTTGATGAACCTCCTCTAGGTGTTAGTAAAAGAGGCAAGATCTTCCACTTGACTCTCAAGCCTGGTAATATTTCGGCAAATTTAATGGATGATTTAGTTATTAGAGGAAGTCAAGGAGGTTAGTTGATTGTATCTCTCTCTAAGTTCTTACACATCTTCATTCATTGATGTACCGGATAGCATGCGCGAGAGCTGTCCAATACCGTCAATGAGACCCCTTTATGTGCGGTTAGTTACTTTTGACCCGTCATAGTTTTCTAAGGCCAGTATGACAGTGTCATTCAGGTATTGCACCCTAGCATACATAAGTACAAGAAAGTATCCAGTATACTCCTCCGGAAAATCTTTCTCTAGTTGCAAGAGAGCTCAGTTGTTCCGTTACCTCCCTCAGTCTATCTGGAACCTCCACCAAAGCAGCATAGAGGTAACGCACCCAAAAAACATCCTCCATCAAGGAAACCCTTCCAAAGTGGGCGGTTAGGGCTCCTGGCTTGAGATGAGCAGGTTCCAGTGGCAGAATTGAATGCACAATGACAAAGAGGAAGTAGACAGACATCTCTGGAACAGAAAAGTTGTCACTTGGGAGGGCGTAAATTATAAGTATGAGTTTGGTTAGCATTAGAATTTGATTTGTTAGTGTCAAGCAGCGCGTCGCAAGGTTTCACAGTTTCTACTAAGCTCCTACTACTAAGCACCTAGGCTTGGCATTGGTAGGTTTAAGTCGATCACTATGTACCACTTCTAATGTTCACAGTCCTAATCAAAACCAGGCGCTTTAGGCGATCACATTAACCAATTTAGATTCCCCCAGATCGAAACATTATTACCATGGGTGCTTAATACCAGGGCACCACAAATCTAGACCAATTTAGAGTTCTCTATGATCGAACCATTATAGTCACCATACTCGTGTTATATATATAATATATATATAATATATATATATATATATATATTTTTTTTTTTTTTTTTTTTTTTTTTGCATTTGTGCCTATAGGCGCCTGTAGGCAGTGGTGATCCAGGGCTCGGATGGTAGGCTCTGTAGGCTCACTTGAGGGCTCTGATGGTTGGTCCTCGCCCGTGGTGGCGCAGGCAGGATTCTTATAGTGACGCCTGTGAGGCTCATGCCGCCCCCCTGTGTCCTCCGATGCACTCGCAATCGAAGGTAGAGTTGATGGGCAGCATGTGGGTGTTCTTAGGCCACTCGACGGTGCAGAAAGGTTTTGGTTTTCTTCGGGGATCGAACTCGGGTCACCGAGAACGCCAGTCGGAGACATTAACCACTCCGCTACCGCCTCCCCTGGTACGGCGGACGGACTGGTATATGAACGGAAGGAGAGCGCCGGTGTTGTTGTGAGATCATAGCAGTCTTAGAAGCTCGTAATTTATCTTTCATACCGGTATATAAGTCCGAAAAAACCTTAAAGTAATCGTCCAGACCCATATTCTAAGCATAATTTTGTTGAATGTTCATTCGAAATACCTAATCCACAACAAATAATTAATTTCCACGCCTTATTTCCTTAAAAACATGACTTTTGTAAAAAGTGCGGGAAAAACAACAGCCCCATTCCAGCCGTGGCGAGAAACTTGCTGGTGACGTCACGGCAGGAAGCCTCCCAGCCTGGCCCTAATACAAATACACGTAAACTCAGACAAAAATACAGTACTTTCAGAATTTTGAGTGTTTCTGATATATTTTGTTTGCGATATGGCATATACTTGCATCCTGTATGGGTGAAGCAAGAAAGCTGTGCTTTTCCAGAGAGCTTAGCACCCATTTTCGACCTATACGGCCACGATATATGTGTAGAGCGCCGGGGAGAGACGGGCAAGAGGCGCGCAGAGACAATCTGCTTCACACCGCCCGCCTCTCCCCAGCGCTCCAAACATATATCGTGGCCAAATAGGTCGGAAATGGGTGCTAAGGGCCGTACTTTTAAAATCTTTCGCCAGTGCTGGCGAAAGCGTTCGCCAGGCGCTCAGTGATTTCTTACTTTTAAACGTCACGAACTGCAGCCATGCGCTGCTCCGCCAGGGCTGGCGGAGGAGAAGTATTGGAATAGCCTGGCGAACATGAGTTCTGATGAGACGTCCCTCTCACCGGGCGATAAACATTTTTTGCATTCAGTTTATACTTTTTACAATACTATTAAGCATGTCATGAGATAGAAAACCTATTGCGACTGTAAATATGTGTATGGCAAGTTTTTTCATAGAAAATAAGTCATATATATTATTTTCAAAACACCATCGAAGTTCCAGGGCAGCAGACAGCACCAGACACCTCCCCCCCCCCCCCCCCCCCCCCCGTTCCCCCAAGGTGAGTGTTATTTGCCTTTTCGTCCAATATGTTTTGCTTTAGGGACCATTTTCCACAATAGTATGTATACATTCGATGTTTTGGTGATGGCGTCTTTGAATTGAAGCTATATCAGAGGCCTCTCACCCTCATAAGTATTACAGCGTCGTGATTATAATATCATTCAATTCATTGTGCTCCCGCCACACTGTTCAATATTTTATTTCTTTGGTGAATCAGATAGAATTGAATTTGTTATTTTGCACAATATCAGGTTATGTTTTGGTGATGGCGTCTTTACATTGACCTATGTCAGAGACCTCTGACCCTCATATATTACACGTGAGACGTGCTTATAAAATTGTGCTCCCGCCAGTAAATTGATTTTATTTCTTTGGTCAATCAGATGAAATTTAATGAGTTATAAGTTTTGTTACAATTAGAAGGGTAGGTAAAATTCAAGAGTCTTTCCCGCCCGTATTAGTGGGGCTTTTTTCCTCCAGACGACCGCCTCCATACCTCCAAATACCCCTTCAGATACCTCTAAAACGTAATTATAAAGTTGGGTAGAAATATATACCACCTTCAACATCCCCATGCCCCCTAAATGACCACCCCCTGACCTCCTAATTAATAGTACTAACCTAACCTCACTGTAACCTTACCAAATACCTCCTAGCAAAACCTAAGGGCGGAAAAGAAGGTATTAGTTTACACTAGGACCGAAATTGCCTACACAATTTGGAGTGTGGTTTCTGTTTACCTTATTGGATTTTAGGAAACATTCTCTCTATGAACTTCCGTCACAAATCATTACTTTGAGATATGACAAGTTGTTTACAGGGAGGCGAGAGACAAGTGTTTACGTGCTCTTCTTCCTCTTGTGACCTGCATCGCCTTCTTTCCTTACCGCGGACACTTTTTTCATGTAGATTTGGCTTTAGTTATGATGTTGAAGCTTGGGATTAGGTTAGGTTAGGTTTGTGAGTCAAAAGGTGGGGTTTGGTTAGTTTAATTTTCATATCTCATAATACACTCCGGTATTATTCTAGTGTTTGCCCATACTCTCCCTCTCCCACAAAACAAGCTTGGGGACCTGGGGGAATGCGGGATATTTGGCTGGGGTACAAAATATGCGTCGCAACCACATAGTTTTTGAGTTACAGTGTATTGAAAAAAGTCCCTAGATCTAGGGAAAATTCATTAGATTTCTTCTGAGTCCAGAGAAGTGTGAACCTGACGATCCTCACAGAATTATGACCGAAGTGTCGAGAACCTCCCAACCCCCCGCTAGGAGGTTAGGTTAGATTTGTTTCAGTTAGGTTAGGTTAGATTTGGTTAGGTTAGATTTGGTTAGGTTAGGCTTGGTTAGGTTAGGCTTGGTTAGGTTAGGTTAGGTTAGATTTGATTTGGTTAGGTAAGGTTATCGGTGGGTCAAGCCCCCCGGTAGGTTAGGTTAAATTTGGCTAGGTTAGGTTAATTTACGTTAGGCGAATTTCTCTAGATATAAGGAAATTACCCTAGATCTAGGGAATGTTACCCCCTACACAACTCTTAAATTACGTGTTTCCGACCCATTTATTTTGATTGTTCCACAACCGAAAACCCCGTATTTCCACAGGTCCCGGGAGAGTATGGGCAAAAACTAGAAATTTACCTACACTCCTTCCTATTAAAAACATCTTATATCTCCGAAAGTAATGATTTGCGACAGAAGCTCATAGAGAAAATTTCGTAGAATCCAATAAGGTGAACAGAAACAACACTCTGAATTGTGTAGGGAATTTCGGTCCTAGTGTAAAAATTTACCGAAAAGAACGAGTTTTTCCTGGTAAGGTTAGGTTATATTGAAGTTAGGTTAGTAATTATTTTTTCGTTGGTCTCGCTAGGAGGTTCGTGAGGTTAGGTTAGATTATAGTAAGGTTAGATTAGTAATATAACCATATTATATTGGCATACCATACCATATTGGCAACCACCAATATCAACTAAGCGTTTAAAAGTAAGAAATCAAGGAGCGCCTGGCGAAAGCTTTCGCCAGCACTGGCGAAAGATTTTAAGAGTACGGCCCTTAGGCCACTCGATGGTGCAAAAATATTTTAAGGGGATTTATGGGTCTCACTCTGGATCGAACTCGGGTCTTCGAGAACGCCACATGGTAATGCTAACCACCTTGCTACCGCCTCCCCATTTATGCCGTGATCAGATTGGACAGCCGGACAACTTTGCCAATTTACGGACTGGACCAGGTATTTGTCAGACATATCCCCAGACATCTGATTTAGACCGGCAAATCCGATATCCGGGAAATGGAGGTCCGGGTAAACGAGGGTTAAGTGTATATATATATTATATATATATATATATATATATATATATATATATATATATATATATATATATATATATATATATATTATATATGTATATATAATATATATATATATATATATATATATATATATATATATTATGTATATATATATATATAATATATATATATATATATATATATAATATGTATATATATGTATATATATATATATATATATATATATATATATTATATATATATTATATATATATATATGTATATATATATATATATATATATATATATATATATATATATATATATATATATATATATATATATATATATATATATAACAGGGGTGGCCAACCAGTCGATCGCGATCGACTGGTCGATCACAAGCCTGTTTTATGTCGATCACACTACTGTACCTGTTAATAATTCGTCCTTCAGAAGTTGCCATGCAAATAGCTGCAATAGCATATCCAAGTACTCATGATACTTGGATTATTATAGTTCTCTTTTTTTCTGGGAATAAGTTATATTTATATTCATAATGATGGACATGTCTGACCACCATACATTGCATACAATTATTTATAAAGACAGACTACTCCTGTGTTATCATGCACTGGCAGCCTTTAAGCCTGGGGGGGGATTGGCGGAAACTGACCAGTGGACAGCAGGAACCGTACGCGTTCGTACCAGTGGACAGGAACCGTACGCGTTCGTAACAGGAAGGTGATAGGTGATTGCTGTTAAACCTGATTTATAAATTGTCATTACTTGTAGGGCCAGTGTGTGCTTTTGTTAGTTTACAAATACTGATCACTGTTAAATAAAAAGTTTACTCAGAGTTAGGGTGTCTTGTCTACACCCGTGAATCATATTGATAAGTGTCAACGCAAATATTAATTGGCATCTCTGTACCCCCCGCAAGCCTCCACAGTTTTCAGCAAACGTTGGACGTGTAGGGGTGTTGGGATCAGTGTCTCGTAAAGAAATGTTCTGACGGCTTGAAATAGTCACGTAATAATGAAATATTCCACATAGTCAATATTAAGGACGGAAAAAGCTGCATTTATTTTAGTTTACTTTCATTACATCAGTTGTAAAGTGCTGTTTACATTACGTATTTCCTGCGAACAGCAGCGTCAACCAGTACACATCAGTGACTAGTGCTGAAGCAAAACTCGCCCGTGTAATACGTTTTCGTTTTCGAACAGGTTATTAACAGGTTATTAGACATCAACTGAACCAAAATGAGTAGTGCTGGAGCTGGATCGAGTGCTAAAAAAAGTAAAACTTACCATTTTCACAGTGAGTGGGAGGAAGATTATTTTTTTACCATGAACAATTCGAAGTGTGTGTGTCTGATATGTCATGTATCCCCAGCACTGGCGAAGAAAGGAAATCTTGAAAGGCATTTCAAAAGTCTTCACAAGAAGTATGACAGTGATTTTCCTCCCAAAAGTGAGCTACGAAAAAGGAAAATTCGAGAACTAAAGGCACAGCTTTCAGCACAACAAGCCCTTTTTACAGGAGCGACTTCAAAATCAAAGGCAGCAACCATTGCATCGTTCAAGGTGAGCCGAGTACTCGCAAAGCACAAAAAACCGTTTCAGGATGGAGAAACATTCAAGGAGGCTTTTCTAGAAGCAGCAGAATCATTGTTTGAAAATTTCAAAAACAAGTCTGAAATTATGTCTGCTATTAAAGAAGTTCAGTTATCAAGAAACACTGTTATGAGGCGCTGTGAATTTATGGCTGAGGATTTGGGTGAACAACTGAACAAGGACATACGTGAGTGTGTCTTCTTTTCATTGCAGTTTGATGAAACTACTGACATGATCGATACATCACAACTGTGCATTTTCATTAGAATGGTGTTCAAAG
>JACEEZ010003734.1:73955-93955 GCA_016584305.1 Chionoecetes opilio | reverse complement strand
CGACTGGAGCAAGTTATTTTAGCGTGGGAAAGATCGATCTTTACCACGCTGTCCACGGAGAGAGAGAGAGAGAGAGAGAGAGAGAGAGAGAGAGAGAGAGAGAGAGAGAGAGAGAGAGAGAGAGAGAGAGAGAGAGAGAGAGAGAGAGAGAGAGAGAGAGAGAGAGGAAAAGCGGAAATTTGAGATATTTATTGAGATTATTATTATCATTTTTATCATTATTATTATTTTTTATTTTTTATTATAATCGTCATCATTATCCACTATAAATAGAGCAGTATCTTTAGTGCAGTATCTTTAGCGCTATACTGCTTCTGCAATATCTTTAGTGCCTTGGCGATTGTTATCACCATGTAGTTATTGTGTTCAATTAAAAATTGGAGGCACATAAGCAAGCAATCACTAGGATGAAAGTGTAGCCTTCAAACTCTACAGAATTTGTAGGAGTAGCCGTAACAGCCCTCCTTCCCTCCCTCCTTCCCTCCCTCTTTCCTTCCCTCCTTCCCTCCCTTCCTTCATCTCCTTCCTTCCTTCCTTCGTCGCCGCGCCTCGTAGAGGGGCTTGCCATATTCGGTGTCAGTCGCAGCACGGCTGGGAATAGTCACCACACGACGGCAACCGTGGTTGCCGTCGTGCTGCGACTGTCTACGATTGTCGGCGCATGACGGCAACCTAATATTGGCGGTTAAATTCGTTTTAGTCCGCGACTATTGCCGACAATCGTGGACTAGTCGCCGACTAGTCTCCTAACTGCGGTGACCCGAGCCAACCACGCTGATTTTGGAGCTTCTACCCCCCCAAAATCGGCTGCAGTCGGCACCGACTGGATGACTCAGCATGACGTGACCGGTCGCCGACGCGAGTCGTGGAGATGTGAACAGGGCTTAACTCAAATAAACCATTACTGGAAGAGTGATATGTTACTGTGAATGTTTGTTTTATGTTGAACTGCCTATATATTTCATTTAGAAGTGCGTTCTAAAATTCAGCGCCATTGTCACTCAATAAAACTCGAGGAGTTGAGTATGGACAAAATAAATTGGCTATCAGCGCGTGCGCAATCACTCCGGCAGCTTTATCCTTCAGAGGAGCTACAACGACGTAATTAGAAAAATTATCTACACAAACTGACAGGTACTTAAACCCTTGACGACTAGAAGGAAGCTGTAATAAATCTATAGCAACAACGTCCCATGGACGCTCAGGAGGGGGATATTCCAAAATTGGTACGGGCTTTAGCACCGTACCCTTATGCTCTACACATATATTATGCTCACGCTCTTAGCCACATATGTGTCGATATCTAATCGCATTTTGGGGCAGAAATAACTAGTGCGGGCCACAGAAAGAGTACGCTCCCTTCCTGGATGACCGGCTATTACAGCATAATGAACTAGCTGCAGTACCACAGGAACCTATTATTCAGGTATCACAAATTGGCTCTTCGGATCCCTCTTATTTGGCCAAAATCTACAAAAGACCTTATCTGGTGAAAAGTAAAATTGTGAAAAAGAAATATGCATCTGGGGTAAATTTGACTGATCACCCGATTCCAGCATATATAACTTTACTCCATACGTCATGTTGACGTTGGGCACAGGCTAGTTCATGTAGTGAAATTTTTTTAGCTACAGGGGACGTTTCCGTCACCATTCTAACATGTACATTCCTAGAAAGAGCATCAGCCACTACATTGGCTCGACCTGGCAAGTATTTGAATGCTGGATTGAATTCTTGTATTGTTAAGAACCAACGCGCGAGTCTTCCTGAGAGGTTTCTTCCCTTAAAAAGCTCAGTGACAGCTGCGTAATCAGTATATACTAGCTGTTATATTATAACCAAAGTTAATATCTCTAAAATGCTTAAGGGTAGCGGCCGGTTAGAATATGACGAAAATCGGAGAAATTCACTAAATTTACTTATATTTCCTCAGCTTTGTACACCTTTTGAGAGTCTAAATACGAAGTATTTCATCAAAATTCGCCTTATTTTTTATTATATGGGTGTGTTATGGACCCCCCCCACCCCACCCTTAACTCAGGCATGACCTTATGGTACGAAGAATTCAGTAAAATGTATTGTTTGCTGCTTTTTTTTTTTTTAAATAAGTCATCTCTAAGGCAGGGGTTCTCAACCTGGGGTACGCGTACCCCCAGGGGTACGTGAAAGGAATTTTGGGGGTACGTGACAGGTTTCTAAAAATACTTCGGTTTTGAATATATGTAAACCTGTATCAAGTTTGGCATCACAGCTCTGAACAAGCAAGACAAGAATTTGCCACAATGTGTAATCTGCCATAAAGTTCTTTCAGAAGGATCCATGAAAACTAGCCTTTCAAGCGACATTTTTCCAGCTGTCATCCTGAACTTTCTGATAAAGACCCGTCCTATTTTGAGAGGAAGGCACTTGCTTTCAAGCGTACCCGACTTGATCATAGCGGTCAGGTACATAAACAAAATGAAGCTAGCCTCCGTGCTTCGTTTATGGTTGCCCTGAGAGTTGCACAAGATAAAAAGCCCCACACAATAGCGGAAACTTTTGTCTTGCCATGCTACACAGATATTGTTGGTTGCTTCTTCGGGGAGAATGCGACACAGAAGTTTAACACTTTGCCATTGTCAAATAATTATTAGCATCAAAGAATATGCGACTTATCAGAGGATATCAAGCATCAAGTTATTGCGGAAATCAAGGAAGCTCCTCTAGGCATATTTGCAATTCAACTTGATGAATCAACTTTTTTTTTTTTTTTTTTTAACATCACAAAGAACTGGCCAAGGGCACAACAAAAATGGGTAACACAAAGCCCGCTTAGTTGCCAGTCCCTATAAAGAAGACAGTAAGAGAATAAAATAAAAAAGAGGGGCGAGCCAATTTTGTTTGTGAGGTGTCTTGTTACTCCTCTTTTGAAAAGATTTATGTCATAGGAAAGTGGAAAAATAGAAACAGGAAGAGAGTTCCAGAGTTTACCAGTGAAAGGGATGAAAGAGTAAAGATACTGATTAACTCTTGCATTAGGAAGATGGACAGAATAGGGATGAGAAAGAGTAGAAAATTTGGTGCAGCGAGGCCGCGGGAGGGGGGGAGGCATGCAGTTAGCAAGTTCAGAAGAGCAGTGAGCATGAAAATAACGGTAGAAGAAAGCAAGAGAAGCAACATTGCGGCGGTGATTTAAAGATTGAAGACAGTCAGTCAGAGGAGAGGAGTTGATGAGACGAAAAGCTTTTGACTCAACCCTGTTTAGGAGAGCTGTATGAGTGGATCCTCCGCAAACATGTGAGACATACTCCATACATGGGCGGATAAGGCCCCTGTAGAGAGCAAGCAATTGGGAGGGAGAAAAAAAAAGGACGCAGACGCCACATGACACCTAACTTCTTAGAAGCTGTTTTAGCAAGAGATGAGATGTGAGATTTCCAGTTCAGATTTTTAGTAAAGGATAGTCCTAGAATGTTCATTGTAGACGAAGGAGACAGTTGAGTGTCATTGAAGAAGAGGGGATAGTTATCTGGTAGGTTTTGTCGAGTAGATAGGTAAAGAAATTGGGTTTTTGAGGCATTGAACAAAACAAGGTTTGCTTTGATCAGAAAATAATAATCAGAAATTATAGCAAGATCAGAAGTTAGGCGCTCGGTGGCATCTCTCCGTGAATCACTTAGATCCTGTTGAGTTGGACGTCTAATAAACGACGTTGAAAAATGCAGGGTAGAATCATCAGCGTAGGAGTGGATAGGGCTTTGAGTTAGACTTAGAAGATCATTAATGAATAATAGAAAGAGAGTGGGTGATAGGACAGAACCCTGGGGGGTTCTATTGTATATTCTAGTGTCTAATAGTGGTTCCTGGGAACCACTATTGATAGATATAGGAGAAGAACAATGTCCGTCTACAGTAGCTGCAATAGAACGGTTTGAAAGGAAACTTAAGATGAAGGTACAGAGAGAAGGATAGAAACCGAATGAGGTAGTTTGGAAATTAAAGATTTGTGCCAGGCTCTATCAAAAGCTTTTGATATATCAAGGGCAACAGCAAAGGTTTCACCGAAAGCCCCTAAAGGAGGATAACCAAGATTCAGTTAGGAAAGCTAGAAGAGCGCCAGTAGATCGCCCTTTACGGAAACCGTACTGACGATCAGATAGAAGATTGTGAGCAGATAGATGCTTAAGAATCTTCTTATTGAGTATAGATTCAAAAACTTTAGAAAGGCAGGAAGTCAAAGCTATAGGTAGTTTGCAGGATTAGAACGGTCACCCTTCTTAGGAACAGGTTGGATGTGAGCAAACTTCCAGCAAGAAGGAAAGGTGGAAGTAGATAGACAAAGACGGAAAAGTTTGACCAGGCAAGGTGCAAGCACAGAAGCACAGTTTTTGAGAACAATAGGAGGGACTCCATCAGGACCGTAAGCTTTCCGAGGATCTAGGCCAGAAAGGGCAAAGAAAACATCATTGCGAAGGATCTTAATGACAGGCATAATATAGTCAGAGGGTGGAGGAGAAGGAGAAACAAGCCCTACATCAACCAAAGTGGAATTTTTAGCAAAGGTTTGAGCGAAGAGTTCAGCTTTAGAAGTAGATGAGACAGCTGTGGAGCCATCTGGGTGAAGCATAGGAGGAAAAGATGAAGAAGAAAAATTGTTAGAGATATTATTAGGTAGATGCCAGAAGTCACCAGAGGAATTTGATTCAGAAAGATTTTGACATTTTCTATGAATGAAAGAGTTTTTGGTAAGTTGAAGTAAAGATTTGGCATGATTACGGGCAGAAATATAAAGGGCAAACTGACATATCATATTGTGCCAAGCTGCTTGCCTACACGAGGTATATAAAAGACTCAAGACTTTAAAGAAGAGTTTTTATTTTGTCACCCTCTGGAATCTACAACGACGGAGAAGACATCTTTGAAGCTGTGTCCAGCTTTTTTGAAAAAGAAGGGCTTTCTTGGGCAAATATGGTGGGATGTACAACAGATGGTGCCCCTGCAATGATAGACTGTCGGTCTGGATTCCAAGCAAGGGTGAAAACAGCCAACCCTAACGCAAGCAAGATGCATTATGATTTACCGCTACGCATTAGCTGTAAAGATCCTATATCCAGACCTCAAAATCGTACTTGACGATGTTGTAGCCATGGTCAACTTTATTAAAAACAGTCCGTTGAACACAAGGATGCTGCGTCTTTTGTGTCAGGAATTTAATGCTGAGGAAGAGTGACTCCTTTTTCATACAGAAGTAAGATTGCTATCGAGGGGTAGCGTAGTGGCTAGTTGCGATATTAAAGGAGGAGCTGAAAGAATTATTTGACAGGAATGAGAAAGAAAAAACAAAGAAGTTTGTCAACAAGCTGTCAGATAACAGGTGGATCACGAAGCTGGCTTATCTTAATGATATATTTTCTCGCATCAACGCAGTCAACAGATCACTTCAAGGTTACTCGGCAACTGTGATTGATTTTGTCGACAAGCTGCGAGCTTTTCAAATGAAACTCAAACTTTGGCAAGAAAAAGTCCAAGCGGGTCGGTATGACGTTTTTGAAAATATGAGCGACAACTTGTCAGCTCTGTGTAAAGATGATGTGGATGAGGTCAGTGTTCTCATTCAGAAACCCTTGGTTTCTCCCAGTCAAGAGTTGGATAACTATTTTCCTGATATCACAGACCTAGATTGCCAACTCATTCGAAATCCATTGAAGATGGACCCTAGATCACTTCCAGATGAATTACAAGACGAATTCGTTGATTTTGTCAATGACTCAACTGCAAAAGATTCTTTCGATAGTTTGTCATTGACAAGATTCTGGTTAACAATGGCGAGTTCTTACCCTGCTTTAGCAAAGAAATGTGTACGGAACCTCCTGATGTTTCCTTCTACATACCGTTGTGAGCAGGGATTCTCAGCACCGTGTTTGATTAAAAACAAGTTACGTTCACGTCTGGCAGTCAAAGACGACATAAGAGTGGCTCTTTCAAAGGCTGTGCCGAGGATTGACTTGTTAGTAGCAAAGAAACAGGCCCAACCATCTCACTGAATTAGTATATATTTTCATCCAAGTCATACGCAGTGACTTCTCTATGAGTGAGTAACTAGTAACACTAGCTATAAGTAACTAGTTACTAGTAACACTAGCTACAAGTAACTAGTTATTGGTAGCACTAGCTCACAGTCATACCGATTTTAAAAATACATTTACTTTAGTTCTATTTTAGTTTTTTTTTATGCTAATCACACAGAGTGACTTCCCTGCATGTGAGTAAGTAACTAGTTACTAATAATTATTTGTGAGGCTTAACAATCAGCACTAGTTCACATTCAGTGGAACACAATGCCTACTTTAGTTCTATTTTTTTTTCATGCTGGTGACGTTAGTCACGCACACAGTCATTTCCCCATGAGTAACTAGTTATAAGCTGTAAATTGTACCACTAGCTCATATTCACAGTTATTGGAAAATGTGTCTGTTCTAGTTCTATTTTATTATTTGTTATGTATTCACACCATGGAGGTAGTATATAGGGGCCGAGGCGCGGAAAAAGTGAGGTCATTCTGGTCGCGTTAGTGATGCTGTTGTGGTGGTGATGGTGATGTGGTGGTGTTGATGATGGTGAAATTGATGTGGTAGTTGTACTGATGGTGATGTGATGGTGAAGTTGATGTGATAGTTGTACTGATGGTGATGTGATGGTGGTGAAGTTGATGTGGTAGTTGTACTGATGGTGATGTGATGGTGGTGATGGTGAAATTGATGTGATAGTTGTATCGATGGTGATGTGGTAGTGTTGATGGTGAAGTTGATGTGGTAGTTGTACTGATGGTGATGTGATGGTGGTGAAGTTGATGTGGTAGTTGTACTGATGGTGATGTGATGGTGGTGATGGTGAAGTTGATGTGGTAGTTGTACTGATGGTGATGTGGTGGTGTTGATGGTGAAGTTGATGTGGTAGTTGTACTGATGGTGATGTGGTGGTGTTGATGGTGAAGTTGATGTGGTAGTTGTACTGATGGTGATGTGGTGATGAGGTTGATGTGGTAGTTGTACTGATGGTGATGTGGTGGTGTTGATGGTGAAGTTGATGTGGTAGTTGTACTGATGGTGATGTGGTGGTGTTGATGGTGAAGTTGATGTGGTAGTTGTACTGATGGTGATGTGGTGGTGGTGATGATGGAATTTATAATTCATCGGTCCCTATCTTATATATGAGTGTATATTGTTCCGATAGGAATATATCCGTGCTACTATAGCGTGCGGTCTACCACAAATTTTCGAGATATTTGCACTTCAGGCTGCAACTTACTATTGTTGTAATTATAATATTGTCTCATATCTCCTCTATCTATACTATAGTTAATACAAATATACACAAAACTCATTCACTTCACTGGCCAGTAGCATACACACACTCTCTCTGTCCCTCTCTCTATGTACATATAGTCATTTAAGTATTATAATTTTTGTACTTATATTTCACTTTTTCATGTATTTCTTATTTATGTCTTAAATAAAAGTTGTAATATAATAATACATTTGCGTAATACCCATCCCACCTCCCTGGAAATAACGCACAGCGGTTGTGAGAAGCGAGTTTCTGCCAGTCGTGGACGGAGCTTCAGCCCGACAGCCGGACCTCACTTTATGGTGAAGCGCGGGGCTGGCAGGGCATCTCCTCTTTATTCAACCTCCATGACTCACACACACGGTGACTTACCTATCACCGTTACTAGTTACAAGCTGCAACTATATATGCAAGCAGCACTAGTTCACTATCGCAATGATTGAAAACTGTATGCTGTGGTTATATTTTAGTAAATGTATTGCTCAGAGTGACATAGTCACATTGATTGAAAAAGTTTGTCTGCTCTACATTTATATCACAATTTAAGCTTTATAAACTAAGTTAATAAACCATGCATGTATTTTTACCCTTCTTGATGCTGCATTCTGAGTAAGGGGTACGTGACCAATACTGAAAGACCTCAAGGGGTACATAAGATTAAAAAGGTTGAGAACCCCTGCTCTAAAGTGACACATGGCATCTGTCGTAGGTATAAATAAATACAAGAAGAAAAAAAAGAAAAAAAAAAAAAACCTGCAATTACGGGATGCCCATGGAGGTTTCTAAGCAAAAACTTGGTAACAATGAGTAGCTTGGGCAACTCTGATACCCTCTCTCTCAAGGGGGGACCAGGAGCCTGAAAACTGAATATTTTATACCGGGACATGAACATATATGATTGAATGTAAATAAATCTTGTTTTATGTGTTATAGCTCATAAAAGAAAAGGTAATGCCATTATATCACTTACTGATGCTTGTTCACAGGTATTCAAAAACTTTATTGGCCCGTATCTCAAAACATAAGTTCCTTACATTCAAATTATATTTCCTTCTTTAGTTTTGGGCCAATTTCAATGAGAAAAAATACACAATATCCTCAAACCTGATAAAATTAAGTTACGACTTGCTTTTCTTCATATCTGACAGAGGAAAATTTTATCAGATTTTTTTGTGTGTTTGAGTGGTAAAAATAGGATTGAAAATTTGAAAATTCATATCCTGCAAACCATACATTTTTATTCAGTTATCTCTCCGTATCTTTGATGGTATGAACAATTTTTTTGTACCATATTTATTTCATTGATGTAGGTTAATTATCATAGGAGTAGTTAGCGTTTCAAAATAACCCAAAAACCACAAAAAAGTATATTGTGAAAGATATAAAAGCCTCAAATCATTTTTCTTGGTCTACAATTGTTGTACATGGTATACATATCATAACCTTAGCTCAATAAATAAATAAAAAACTTAAGCTATTAGGGTTTAGGGCTAAGCTAAAACCCTTACGCTACCCTTAAGACTTCAAGCAACTGCGAGTGTTTCATAATGAGAAACAGAGTAATTAGACTCTGCAGGAAATAAAGTTTTACTCGCAAAAGCAAAGCGCGATTTTTTCCGCGTGGGTCGGTCTGCATTAATACAGCACCAAGCCCCAATGCGAAGGCATCCGTGTAAAGAATAAAAAGAACCTTATAGTCCGGTAATGCCAAGACAGGTGCATTGGTTAAGGCAACTTTTAGATCCTGGAAACTCTTTTCATGTACAGCATTCCACTGAAATCGCATGTCCTTCATTAACCCTTAAGCTGGTTGCTCAACAAAATTGTTGAGGCACATTCAGCCATATAAAAACATATTAAATGCAGGTTATGAATGAAGTATCCTTGTTCAGGCTGATCAACAGCATTATAGATGTTAGCCTAGTGTATAAGCTTCCCAATATATGACTTTGCGTTGAGAATATGATTGTAAAAAAGGGAACACGGCCAGGTGGACTCTGTAGATTTTCTTTGTGTTTCTCTCCTCATCTTAGTGTGATATAGGTAAGTAATCATTCTTTTCTTGTTCATATTTTGACATTTAAATGTCGGTAACAATAATGAGTAGTAATTGTGCTTGAATTGTGATGACTATGATATAAAACCGGCACTCTAAATGTTAGTCAACAATTTTGTTGAGCGTCCCAGTTATGGTAAAATTTGTGGGTAGTGGGGCGGCTCAACTAAATTGTTGAGTCATGTTGATAATTCATAAAATTGACAATATATAGTCTTCCACAGACAGCAAGATAGAACCAAAATCATTCTATGGGACCAGACACAAGAACCTATAGGCTGTAATTCCAAATAATGCTGATAATTCTGATGATGGTAGATAGGCCTGATGGTAGGTAGTTCTGGACGATGATGATGATGTTGATGATTCAGATTTCAATCCTTTTTTGGGTGAAATTAATGAAGGTGAGAGCATATAAAGAAGATGATTATCAAATTTTACATACTCATGAACAAGAAAGTGCTGCTATTCAACAGCCTCAGAAACCATATGCTAAAAATCGTATTGTAAGTAATAAAAATTTGGTTGTCAAAAATTTTAATCCTGAAATTCCCAAAGATTATTTCGCGAGAACGACTCTGGAGGAGGAGGGATCCTGATAATCTCTATCCACAAGGGACTGAATATACCATGCCATATTGATCTTCAAAAACCTTAATTATCATTACTTTTCTCTGTTCTTTACCTCTAAAATGGTTAGCCACATAGTGCAGCAGAAAAATTTGTACTCCGTGCAAAAGTTGTCCAACAGCATCAAAACAGATGAAGACGAAATCCAAAAATGTCTTGCAGTGCTACTTTACATGGGCATATGCAAATTACCAGCAGTTTATGATTACTGGAGTGCGCAGCTGCGTTACTCCCTAGTTGCTGATATCATGAGTTCTAAGCTGTTAAAATTCCTCAAACGGTACATACATTTCACAGATAATGATATTCAGAATAGTGAAGATAAATTCTGTAGGGTGAGGCCACTGTTTGAAATGTTTCGTGAAGAGTGCAAGAATACAAAATGTAGCAAATAGCATATTATTGATGAGGACTGACTCCTTATAAAGGTAGAAAAGCAAAAAAACTACGACAGTATATGAAAATTTAGCACCAAGAGAGGGGTTACAAAATCTGTTGCAGGTCATGTTCTTCTGGAATCATTCATGATTTGCTCTAATCCCAAGGCAAAACTACGTTATGTACTGGTATGTACTAATTTGGACGAAAAAAAAAAAAAACATTTTTTGGCGAAAATGTTGGATTTTTCAGGGTCACACAGGGTCTTTCAACATCAACTATAAGGAGTTGCCTCAAAATTATTTGACTTCTCATTTATTTATAGTGATCGTTTTTTAATGCTCATATATGTTTTTGGGATTAACAAATATTTATAGATTTTTTGTGCAAACAGAAGGAATTTTTTTTTTAACAAACTAATCTGCATTTCCATATGTCGTTGTTTCATTACTTAAACAAAGAAAAATACAACATCAGCTTATGGAGATATCAAATACCTAAAAAAAAATAAAGTTTTCTTATGTTTTCCTAGTTACAAATATATATACAAAATATTGAGTAAGTAACCATAACTGGGCAGCTCAACAAAATTGTAGAGGTTCATAACATAAGAACTATGATGTATTCAAAAAAACATTCCTAATGAAAGTTGTTTCTTACATATCAAAATAAAGAAAAATGTCATTAAATATTTTTTTTCTAAACAAACTCTATAAGTGCCCATTAAAGGGTTTAATAAATTTGTCACGGGCGATGCAATCGCTGCAAAGCTGGTAATAAAAGATCTATAGTAACCACACAACCCAATGAAAGAACGGATATTGTCTACATTCTGAGGTTGTGGGAATTTTTTAGCTGCAGTAATTTTATTTGACATGGCATACATTTCTTCACCATCTACCATATGACTCAAAAAGAGGATTTTTTATTCAAAAAATTCAAATTTTGTAAGTTAAGCCTTGATTCCAGCCTGCTTCAACTTCAGGAGTATCACTTCTAAATTAGCAAAATGAGAATTCGAGTCCTTGCTACAAATTATAAAATCATCAAGGTAACCATAGACATTTTCGACTAGCATATCGGAAAATAAATTATTAATCATCAGTTGAAATGTAATAGGGGCTGCCTTAAAACCAAAAGACATTGAGCCATTCGTAGTGTCCACTGGGAGTGCTGAAGGCAATAATCTCCCTTAACGCAGGCGCCAGTAGCCACTTACCAAATCCAGTCTACTGAACAGTGTTATGCTGCCCTAATGACATCAACAGGTCTTTTATGACAGGTTAAGGATATCTATCATCACCGTAACTTCATTTACTCACATGAAGTCAATTACAGGTTTAAACTGTCCGTCCTTTATAGGAAAGAGGAATAGAGGCGAGTTCCACGGTGAACGGGAATTTTGGATAACACCCTGCTCCAGCATGTCTTAAATTTGCTCATCGACAACCTGCCTTTGACTGTGAGGCAGTCGATAGGCTGGAATATACAAAGGTGGTATTCAAGGTTTTAGTTTAATGTGGTAGTTAGTTTTATCAGTTGAACCTAAAGATTCTCCGGGCAAGGCTATAACATCACGGTACCGCCTTAGCAGTTTTAACAATGAAGACCTTAGCTCGGGATAAAGCACAATAATGACAAGGGAGTCAAGTTTTGGTACTGGAGCCGACTTTGTGTTGCTGGATAACGGAGTTACCAAACTGGCATAAGTCGTAGGTAAGTCTAAAGGTTCTGGCACTACCTGTCTATCAAAAACTAATGCACAGCTTAAAAATACACCTTGTCGAAGTTTGACAGGAACGCCGGTCGCATTAACATCAAGAGCGACGGCCTTATTTCCTTTACAAATTTCATTTAGGGTTGACTCCACTTTTAGTCCTTTCACTTGGCTTGGGGCTTCTATACAGATGTCACAACCCACGGTGGTGTTGGGGACTGATACGGCAATGTGCATCGCCGTACAGTGGGGAATTACATGATTACCAATTACCGTGGCATTAACAATTTTCCACAGCTCGCTTGGGTCAGTTACCCTTTTCTGATTATAAGAGGTGGTAGGATGGGTTTGTGCACACTCTACTCGTGAACTCGCTTCATGATTAGGCGGTGTTCCAGTTATCATCCATTAGTAGAAACCTAAACACTAGGCACGGACGATGAATTACAAGGAACTACCTGACCTCGGGAAGCCAACAAGAATATTTGTTGGTCCATCACTCTGAAATTCTTCCCTAAGAACCTTATGGTACTTGTATCTGGATGTATTATCATCCGGTGGGCTTTCATAGACGATAAACCCAATAATCCGTCCGAGGGCAACGTCAAATTAGAAGCCACGTAAAAGTCCAAACGAATAGTAGGTGTACCTTTTCCCAACCTAACGGGTAGGCGGACAACTCCTAATATATTAAGAGGGTCGCTAGTAACTCATATTAGATTGAGATCGTTCGGTTTAAGAGGCCATCGGCTGTCACGTGACGCGCGCTTTAGTGCAGGGTAAGCCTTCTCGGACAGCACGTTAACAAGTGCGCTTGTGTCCACTGCGAACGATGTCTTCATGGATCCTAATCTGGTTGGTAGAACCATAATATTGGCTTGAATGCAAGTGCCCACTAAAGATCAGAGAATATCACTATCATCCAACCTAGCTGCAGTATTATCAATTATACTAATTCCTTTCTTTTTTACATATGTTGGAGCCTATAGCGCCTTTAGGCTATTTAATTTTTGAGGGCTCAGATGGTTGGCCCCTGCACATTCTAGAGGGTCGTGATGGTTGGCCCTCGCCCGTTAGTGGCGCAGGCTGGATTTTTATAGTGACACCTGTGATCTATAGGTGAAAATCCCGTTTTCTGTGATGATGTGATGATCTTCAGTCAGGCTCATGCTGTCACCTGGTGCTCCCTCCGCCGCACTTGTAGTCGGAGTCGGAAGAGCAGGTATGTTTCATGCGGGTTTCTTCGACCACTCGACGATGGATTTGACAGTTGCTCTTTGGTAGGACTTGAACTCGGGACCTTCTGCTCACCTACCAGGCTCTTGTCAACAGCATTAATGAAGATTGAAAGAGTTGTCACCAGCAGGATTCGAACTCGGGATATCGAGCTCACCACTCCAAAGATGTTAACCACTAGGCCACCGCCTCCCCCCGACTTTTGCTAGTCGGCCCGGGTTTGGATTTTACGGGGCGTGCGGCTTTCCCCAACTGTGTGCCTCCCCGACTATGTTTTACTTGAACCTTCAAATTAGAAACGGCATGACAGTCCTCCGTAGAATGTCCGTGGCACTCATGGATAACGTACACAGTAGGAAGGAGATCGAGCCTCTCCACAGGGAACAGCAGTCTTACTGAAACCAGTTATTCCCAGTTTTGCGAGTTTTCGGTAAAAGTTCATCTCTAAATGTGTGCGATAATGTGCAGCAGTAGAGATTCTGCCTCTGTCTGATTCCATTGAAGCAGGTAATTAACCTGAGGCGGCTTCAAGTTTCATCCGGTGGCGCTAATCCTTTATTTTTAGGGAACACCGGTTCGCAGTGTGTCCTTCGCTTTGACAATAATGACACATCACGATAGGTCTTTGTTGAGAACTTTGTCTTCAACGGTCGCATAAGATAAATATGTATCCCTACCGGCTACATCAGGCTGAGTAGTGGCTACAGATGACACGGTCGTGCGTGTTTCGCTATCCTTTTCTTCTATCTTAGTCAATAATTTTAATACAAAGCCATGCAGTACTTCTTGGGGGCCGTATATAATTAAGAGACATGCAGGGTTTCTAAAATTTCCCCCTATCAACATCATATAAACAAAAAAAAATAGGAATTTGCGTTTGCTACTAAGTGAAATGTTATCTTCCTGGGTCGAGCCATTCTCCTTTAACCCGTTGAGCCCCGCCAAAAATGTATAATTTTGTAACGCCCAGACCCAAAGTTTTGAGTCGTCCTGTCAGCTGACGGCTGAGAGCCGTCAGCGGGGCTGAGCGTTAAACACATATACGACGGCTCAGAGCCGTCAGCAGGGCTGTACGGGTTAAATACTGGATGAAATCTACAAAAAATCCGGTTAGCCTCCACCTGTGCATTTAATCAAATCAGTGGCAGCAGGACCACGACTTTGCTTAGCAAAGTCTCCACAGCAAAATTAACTCCCTTCACTATACTGTGCTTTGCGTTACTCCCAAAGGATTCTAAAAAAATAGAACGAAAGGTTTGGTAATCTTTGCTCTCTTGGGCTTCAGTAAAAGCACTAGCTTGCATGAGATGCGCAGCCTGTGAGCCTGGCTGTAGGCGTGAGCGAACAAATTTAATTTTGTCAATCTCACCAGTAATATATGAATTTGACATTATATCCTCGCACATGGCAATGTACTCTCGGTTTATGTAATCTGCATCTACACCCGAAAAAGCTTTTAAAAGCGGCGCTGTTAGGTAACAACTTAATTGTTTCAGCCGTCTGTGCAGAAGGATGAGATTGCGGGGACAGTGAGCTACTAATACTAGACCTAACACCTACTTGTGCGTCAGTGCTATCGTCAGCACCGATGGGTTTATTACCACCGCAAAGTTTAGCAAACTCCTCAGTTAACAATTCAACTTTAATACTAGCCCTTCGAGCCATAAGCTACAGGTATAAATAATTGTAGTGAAAGATGAATGCGTAGTATAGTTGAAATAATAATTACTATAATCTTAATTATTGTTATTACTGCAATTATATTATGTGATTGCTTTCTCTCAGGTGCTTATAAAGCCTTGCTTTTTTATATAATGTATAGGCTAACACAAAGAAGAAAAGTAAAGTCACAGACGATAAGTGCTATATAATGTAAAATTACTAAAATTGAGTTATTATAAATATTAGTATGTGATGAGAACATATAAAATCTAGCAGAGCTGTGTTTTTCTCTCAAGATTTGTATCTCAATGGCAATTTAATTAAGAAAATGTGATAAGACTTGATCACTAGTAGCTTTATGTGCAACAAGTGATGTAAGTAATACAATTTCATCATAAAGTCATCTCAATGAATGTTTCTCACCTAAATTATGCGTTCAGCGTCGCAGAAAACAGGGTAATTCTTCCACGAAGCGGAGCCAGGGACCAGGGCGGCAGGAGCAGGGCGGCTGAAATCCCGAGTCAGCCGGAGGGGTCGAGACTGGCTCGGGGTTTGAGAATCAGGGAGTTACTACGCTCCACTCCCGTCCACTTTTATTCCAAATTCGTCCTCACGTCCCTCGTCACCGGTGTAGCTCAGTTAACCAGCAGGTAGACAGAAACAGCAAGGCAGTAATGAGAAGAGAAATTATATCACCTCCTCTCTCCGTGACACAGGTAATGACTGTCATGTAAAGTGTGTCCTCTTCAATTGCAGCAATGAGACAAGGAGCATAGTGTGTGGTAGTTGAACGTGGAGCGAGGAGAGGGGAGCGAGGAGAGGGGAGCGAGGAGTGAGGAGCGTCAAGGGTGCGGCGTCAGCAGAAGTTTTCGCCAATACAGTAAACTAGTGATGGACCGAATATTCGCAATCGCAATTGCGAATATTCGCATGTTTTTTCAATGTTCGCATTCGCATTCACACTCCCACTCGTAGTTTGCGAATATGCGAATATTTTGCCCAAATCATTAAACTTAAAAAAGCTAGAAAAAAAACAAGTGAACATAATATTACACAAGCAAACATATAAATAAATTAATAGTTTAGCCGAGCGTTAGTTTAAAGAATGGGGTAAGGAGGCGTAGTGATAGCCATAGTCCCTGGAACACTACTTCCATCCTCGACCCTCCAACAGAGTGGCAGCCGCTACTCTCAAGGTCACTGTTACTGAACTCAACGCATTGCCTCGTGCGCCATACTGCAGTAAGCATATACGCGCTCTTCTCTGTCACCCACGAGCACAATCAACTATCTTTGAAAGAGAAAAGTATTGCAGCAGCCTACTGCGTAATGGCGTCCAGCCACATCAGTGTGGTTTGGGATTACGTATTTCGAGATTATCTCTAATGACTTTGCAAAGTGTAAACTTTGCAATAATAATTATTCATGTAAGACATTATCATGTAAGTATTCGTGTAAGAGTGGGTCCTCGTCCCGTAACCTGGAAACATAGAAAATTGAATGGAATTTACTCCAGACATTCATATTTTTTTGGCTGAACTCTTACAATACATACAAAATATTTATTTTAATATATCAGAAATAGTGTATTACTTGAAATAGCATGTAATATTCGCAATTCGCATTCGAATTCGCATTCGACAATATTAAAACCAAATATTCGAATTCGTATTCGCATTCGCGAATACGGAAAATAGACATTCTATTCCATCACTATAGTAAACATGAATTCCATGGATGAATTCCATCACTGCAGTAAACACACCGCCAGAATCGCTCCCGACTACCACTTACCTCTGATATTTTCAAAAGCTTTGTGTACCCTCTCGCGTACCACAATCATTCGTATTGTGCTAAAATGTTTCGTGCACGTGATTTTCTGAGTTTGCTTTTCACAGTTCACTGGAATGTTTGTATTCAACTTTGTTCACCATTTATGTTAGCGGCGTTAGCCTCTTGCTGTCCTTAATAGTTTATGGATGACAAAGGTAACATACTTATTTGTGGCGAGTGGAATTGGTAGCGAGCCTCGAGCGGTTGGGCATGTACCCAGTTACTAAAGGT
This sequence comes from Chionoecetes opilio, assembly GCA_016584305.1. Classification (NCBI taxonomy): domain Eukaryota; kingdom Metazoa; phylum Arthropoda; class Malacostraca; order Decapoda; family Majidae; genus Chionoecetes; species Chionoecetes opilio. The sequence goes on along the minus strand of JACEEZ010003734.1, from coordinate 76,886 downwards.
AAAAGAGATTATTGGTATTTACAATATATTCTCTATTATTTAAACATAGCAGTACCTAGAGCGTAACGTTATTGTAACTGGAACGTTAGCTGTAGTGAGCGAGTGTTTTATCACAGTGCACAGTTTCTCAATACACACACAGGTCTTCCTTTACGTCAGTCTCGAATGGGAGCGTTGCCTCTTCTGTCCGGGTACCAGCAGGGCGCCGTTGTGGGGCCCGCCATCAGTGGCGGATTACCCTTTAATGGGCACTTATAGAGTTTATTTAGAACAAAATTATTTAATGACATTTTCCTTTATTTTGATAAGTAAGAAACAACTTTCACTAGGAACGTTTTTTTTAATACATCATAGTTCTTATGTTATGAACCTCTATAGTTTTGTTGAGCTGCCCAGTTATGGTTACTTACTCAATATTTTTTATTTATATTTGTAACTAGGAAAACATAAGAAAACTAATGTTTTTTTAGGTATTTGATATCTCCATAAGCTGATGTTGTATTTTTCTTTGTTTAAGTAATTAAACAACGACATATGGAAATACAGATTCGTTTTTGAAAAAAAAAAAAGTCCTTCTCTTTTCACAAAAAATCTATATAAATATTTGTTGATCCCAAAATACATAATTGAGCATTAAAAAACTATCACTATATGTAAATAAATGAGAAGTCAAATAATTTTGAGGCAACTTCTTATATTTGATATTGAAAGACCCTGTGTTGATATTGAAAGATCCAACATTCTCGCCAATAAATGTTGTTTTTTTTCTTTTTTTTCGTTCAAATCAGTACATACCAGTACATAACGTAGTTTTGCCTTGGTATTAGAGCAAATCATGAATGATTCTTGAAGAACATGACCTGCAACAGATTTTGTAACACAAACAAAGATCAACAAATTTTTACCATAACTGGGCCGCTCAACAAAATTCTTGACTAACATTTAGAGTGCTGGTATTATATCATAGTCATCACAAATCAAACACAATTACTACTCATTATTGTCACGACATTTAAATGTCAAAATATGAACAAGAAAAGAATGATTACTTACCTATATCACACGAAGATGAGAAGAGAAACACAAAGAAAATCTACAGAGTCCACCTGGCCGTGTTCCCTTTTTTACAATGAGTCATATCCTCAACGCAAAGCCATATATTGGGAACTTATACACTAGGCTAACATCTATAATGTTGTTGAACAGCCTGAACAAGGATACTTCATTCAGAACCTGCATTTAATATGTTTTAAAAATGGCTGAATGTGCCTCAACAATTTTGTTGAGCAACCTGCTTAAGGGTTAAGGGTGTATTGGGCCCAGGGCTGTGATATGGACTGGGCCACCCTGACCCTAACCCCCTCCCGGGTCCCAATTCCCCTATCTCCAACTTTACTGCCTCCACTGATCCCCTTGGGTCAGTGAAGGCACAAACAGAACATGTATCAACAAAAACAAACACAACATATACAACATATAAATATAATCAATCAGCAAAAACACAAACAGAACATATATCCTTCTTTGATTCATATAAACAAAAATTAAATTTGCAATGGAAAATGCTATCGGTATGATTATAACCGAGCAGGATTGCAGACGTTAGGTACTTTATTTGTTGTCTACCTTTTTGCCCACCTATCTCAATGACCTCTTGCGTCCTTTGAGTTTACTGAAGTCATCAATGATGTCTGTGAAGTCAAAGGTTCTTAGTAACTCATTCTCTATACTCATTAAGGAAAGTTTGCTGAGCCCATCTTGCGCAATGCTGTTTCTGAGCTCATTTTTAATTAGTTTAAGCTTAGAGAAAGATCGTTAACCTCCAGCATTGTTCACCATCATAAATATACGGAGAGGAGTTATTTCAGTATTTGGAAATGTCTGAACAAGGTTGTGTTCATGAAGTGATTGATACATCCTTACCTCTGCAGACTTTGGTTGAATGGGCAAAGTTGAGGATAAAAGCTGTGGTGAAGATACAATCTCATACAACTGAGAGATTTGGACCAGTTCTAATTCAAGAGAGGGTTCAAGGTCATTGTGATAGGCTGACACCAAATTTAAAGCAGTCTTTTATTGCTGATACTTCAGAGAGTGAACCTGTTGCTATTCTGGATAAAAAGCCATACTTGTTGTTAATCTCCTTGCATGCTTCCAGACGTTGACTAAGAACAGTAATCATTCGATCAATGAGAATGAGAAACACTTCAATTTTAAATTTGTCTCTAGGTGATAACACGACTTCCTCTGCACCCCCTTCATCATAACGATGGTTTCGGACACTTATACGTTTTTATTGTGACTTGTACCTGTCATGTCCACTAACCTTCATGCCTTGAGAATCATAATGGTCAAAATTAATTCGCTGACTCTGCAAATTCAGCAAGGGATTTTAATAATGCCACCATAACATTAAGTCATACATACTATTGGGTCCTGGAGAGAGAGACTAGTATTGTGGAAGCGCTCCAGGATTGCATTCCAGAAAACGAGAAGAATTGCAGTTTCTAGTTCTCCAAGCTTCTTTAGGATTGACTGAGCTTGATTTCGGCATTCAACTTTCTGTTCATTGTCAGAGGAGATAGTTTCTAAAGTTGTACAGATTGGGTTGAATCCTTTGTATAGGGCACTTACTGATTCATATATTGCGGACCATCGAGTATCTGATAATCTTTTGAAAAGAGACAAATTCAGTGGCTTCAGTGCATCAGAATCACTAAGTAGTTGCCAGCGATTTGTAGAGGCAGAGAAAAAGGTATACACATTATTAACTAAATCAAAGAATCTTACAACTACTGGAAAAGATTCAGAAGCACTTTTCCCAACTAAATTAAGTGAGTGAGCAGCACATGGTATGAATGTTGCATATGGACAATGCTGCTTAATTACATTTTGGACACCAACATACTTCCCACTCATGTTTGAGGCATT
>JACEEZ010003734.1:56455-68955 GCA_016584305.1 Chionoecetes opilio | reverse complement strand
CAACTTGCCCTGAGGGTTAAAAAAATATATCAATGTTCATGGGCCCCTACTGATGCGTGAGGCCAGGCAACCGCCCCTAAAGCCCCCCACCCCTTAATTCGCCACTGCCCGCCATACAGGGTGTGGCGTGACGTCATACAGTAAGAATATCGTGATTAATAGTTACAATAATCATGAAACAGGTGCACACTGAGTGTACCAGAGTGTACGCATCTATATGCGTAATAATATGTTAGTAAGGAAGGTATAATATATAATAGGAATGTGTCTTATAGGTAAAGAGATGAATGGAATAAATAATAATAGGCATCGGTCTATAGGAGGAAAAAGATACCTAAATTGCCATTGCACCATGGTAACAGAATGTTGCATTATGGTAGATAAATACATGACATAATAGGCTCTATATCAATTAGACACATAGATAGGTCCTACCTGCCTATAACACCAATAACACTTTCTTAAGTTTCTTTACATACATACCTATTTTATGGTTGCTTTCACTTGATGCTGAAGCCAACAACGTCATTAAGCTTAATCATGAAAACTGGTGAACGAATATGACTCAACACACGCATCGAAAGTAAAGATAGAACTTTGGAAGTACCTACCATGAGAACACGTGCCGTCACCCGTCCTGCAGTGTACGCTGAATGATCACTCGAAAGATTAATTTCATATGTTGAATAGAAGAGAAAACTTTGACGTAAAGGAAGCCGATTCCATCTGTCTGTTTCAATATCCTGACCGGTGAACTGATTGTATCTTTCCTGCATTGCACACATTCTGTCCTATTTGATTAAGACTCTTGTAAGCCTGACACGCAAAAGTCTGTTGTATACACCCTGACCTATTTCTATAATAATATAAGCGAAAGTGTGTGTGTGTGTCCGCGATAGGTGCCGCCCCCCCGTGCCCCAATCCCATCATATGGCACAGTTTTGGAACCAGCTCGACCAGGGGCAACTTTTAAGCCTACTTATGAGATGATCCGATCACTTTTTTTTTTCTTTTTTTTAACAGCCTATTAGCGAGAATTGTGAAAAAAAAATGTGGGTTGCGAGAATTGAGGAAACCTTGATGTAAGGTGATGGGTAATGGGTGAGTGAATGGGTGGGGTGATGGGTAATGGGTGTGGGGTGATGGGTGAGTGAATGGGTGGGGGGTGATGGGTGATGGGTGAGGGAATAGGTGGGAGGTGATGGGTAATGGGTGAGTGAATGGGTGTGTGGTGATGGGTAATGGGTGAGTGAATGGGGGGGGGGTGATGGGTAATGGGTGAGTGAATGGGTGGGGGGTGATGGGTAAGGCGTTAATACATACATTTCTACATCCATGATTTCAGGAAAGTTAGAAGGGGCTATCTGGAGAGTCTGTGTTTGGTGGGCCGAAGGCCCACCAAACACACTCTCCAGAAAGCAGTGTTTGGTGGGCCTATTAATGGGTGTTAGAAAAGAAAGAAAGCAGTGTTTGGTGGGCCTTGGTGGGTTGGCCCACCAAACACAGGTGCACCAATAGCCCTCCGCAAGAGCTAGCCAAAAAGTCCGCCCGGAGGTTGGCTTTGCGGCTAGTTCTAAATAAAAACCAAAACATAATTTTGGATAGGATGAATATAGGGTGAATATTGGTATAGGATGAGGACGAAAAGATAGCATCACTAGTGGCTGCGTCACTTCCTTGTAGTACAAAGACTTCCATTATTTTTATTCATCTTTTTTGTATTCTGTGTGATTTTTTTGTTCCATCTTAGATCTATCTGCAGCTTCTTCTTTTTCCGTCCATAGGTTGCCATTCTTTCGTTTAAACTGTTCATATACTATTCTGTAATTACTGCACAGTGAGACCACCACACGTCTAGCTAAGACATCTCTTTATTTTGTTTCGTAATCTGTAATGTTGTATTATTCCTACTTTTTACATTACTATATTTATGTACATGCTTCACTGAAAGCCCAAATTTTCGTTAAAGCACTTGTTAATTTTAATTTTGTGATTCATACATAGTTAATGTTTGACAGAATACGTTTATCATAATATCCTTCCGCTTCAAAATGATAACCTTTGTAAAATAGTTTTGCCTCCCTCCTCATAGCTACTTTACTCTTTCCGGGTTGTTGAAATTATAGTAATAATTGATGTAAACTCACCTTGCTATTAACCCAAGAACTACCTAGACTGCAATGATACCCTATTTAGACGCTAACTAAGGTATACTCAGCAGTGATAGATGGGTTGATGATTTGAAGGCTTGATTATTATTTGAGGGAGTGGTGTAGGGCGCTGGTAATTAGGAAAAACAAAACTCGAGAAATGCCAGGGGTCGCTTCTTTTTAATAAAAGGTTTCTACGGGTTTTTTCCCCTCCGCGACAAATATTTTTCAAAAATTTAAATTCGGAAAACATTGATGCACCGCATCTGAAAAAAAAAAAAATATATTTTTTCTGTTGTTTCTAATTTAATTTGGATGACATGCATACGAGGAAACTTTCTATAATAAAATTTTAATGCAAATTTTTCCCCCGTGTAGCAAAGTTTAAATATTTTTTACATGTTTTGCGGCTGAAAAATTTGGGCGATGCTCACATGTTTCTAAGACGTACTGTGCGTCTGGCAAACGTTGTCAAAATACAATAGCAATACTTGGAAAAACGAAAAATAAGGAATTTGCCGAAATCGGTTGCTGCTGCGACATGTAGGTTATAATTGTGGGGGCATACGCCGCGGCGGGAGTTGGGCGGGGAGATTGTGGCGGGGAGATTGATAAAAAACATTGCCATTCACGCGTTCGACTCATTGCATTCCAGGCTTTCTATCTGATTGATACACAATAATAAAGGAAAAATGATGCCTAGGTAAAGATAATTTCTAAAACATTCTTATGTAATAATAATCAAGAGTAGCATTTACTCGCCTCCTAACTATAACCTCCTTGGTTATTTGGTTATATTACAATTTTTTTTACAGAATCAGGCTTCTATACAATATACATTAGAAAAAAAATCGTTCTAATATTTAATACTTTGTTTTTAAGTGCAGTGGAAAAACCCAAATTTTTCTTTCAAGTTACCAAATTTTCCCAAATGTGAGTTAAAACTGCCAGCGAACCCTGGCATTTCGGAGTTGCAGTTCTTCTAATTGTGGTAGATGCCGTAATGGCGGCGAGGGTTTGGTATGCAGGGTGGGTTCCCAAGTTCCTGGCGCGGCACATTGTGGTGTTTTTACCACTTCGTCCTTTGGGTTTTAACGTTATGCTGGTTTCACTCATAGTAATATGATGAGCGTGGACTAAACAACCAAATGTATAATCAAGAGAGTACTAAACCTTAATCGTGTAGGGTCTAATGCGTGAATGCTGTCTTGACCGAGAACCCTTATCAAGTCAGCTGGAGCTATACGTGGAAGTTCTAATAATGTTTACTCCTATACGTGGAGGTTCCAATATTTTCCTCACACTTCTTATATTATGTTAATCCTTTGATTAATTGTGGTACTAGTGAATACCACCAGAATTATATTATTATATTTAATGCATCTTAATTTATACCCAATTCTATAATAATATATACATAGGTGGAATTTTTACTCATCTCCCTTTTTGACAGGGGAGGGGTATCCCACCATACCATTCTCCCGATTAGAGAGCGGTTTTAGTGGATAATTTCCACACGGGTGTTGTATATTTATGATGGCTTAATATTAGTTTTTCTTTTTCTATGAATAGTTATGTCGAGTGTAGGGAATCAATGGAATGTCCTTGCGGAAACCATTCGAACCACATGGAGACAACTACTTAAGTAACTGCTTATTCTGGTGAACCGTTCCACACAACAATGGGGATCATAAAAGAGCTGCTGCCAATAGTGTTCATATAATTCACAAATTAGACATATACATTCACAGCGTCAACTCTTTCACATCCTTTGTAACGAACAACCATTACCTACCACACCCTTGTATCAGCAACCCAACACTTGTTTCTCGTGCTTAACACCAACTCTACTTTTCTCGTTTGGTGTTGTTGAACACGAGAACTAGTAATTACTCCTTGTGAAGTTGGCACCCCACGTTGCACTTGCGAGAAGCCACACTCTGGCGTCTGACTTGGGCTCGTAGCTAGCACTCTACACACCACGGCCTGTCAACCCCCGCTTTACAACAACCCTGTACCCACATTTACCCAACACTTGTGTAAATGCATGAAGTGCACTGTATAATCCTCTTGAATCACTCAACCACCCAATTCCTTAAAAATGAAACACCAATGACACAACCCATTAAATATATAGTATTAATCAAACACTTTCCATACGCACTGAACAGACAAGTATAGACTTCTAATCCCTCCATACAAATGTTCACCGGTAGGTACACCTAGTTCCAGAATGACGGCTTTGAAGTATGAAAAGCCTATTTTTGGGTCCCTGACAGAGCTAGTGCACTAAGCTATAGGATAGGAAAGATCGCCACCCAGGGCAAACCCTGGGTATACAGGCAACCAATACCCACATCTGGTTAGTAAAAACCAGGCAACCACTCAGATCTGAAAGAAAAAGAAACCACACGTCTGGCAACCCCGTGCCAATCCTGCCGAGGCCGGCGGTCCGCCAGCCGGCCCGGAGCTATCATAACCATCCCAATAATCATCCCCGGGTTGAGGGGCTGAAAACTTGGGGGGGAAGGAAGGGTGGGAGGACGAAGGCCGTGCACTAGCTCTGTCAGGGACCCCAAAATAGGCTTTTCATACTTCAAAACCCGTCATTTTAGGTCCCCTTAGAGCAAAGTGCCACTAAGTACCTGCCACTTGGAGACGGGGCAAGAAGCCCCCGCCCCCCGCGGGATGGCAAAAGGGGCAATGCACAAGAACAAAAAACGATACCACTAGTATACGTCACTCGAATCAAGCGGAGACGTCAATGGGAGGCCCATCGTCCACCACCCCAGCCCCTTCCGACGGAGGGAGTCCAGGGCAACCACAGGGGAAGTCCACGACGGAGGGGGACAGGTAACGAGCCACGAAGCACGAGGCCGTACTCCACTGTCCCCCTTCCCGTACCCTCTCCAAAAGGAATGGGTGCGGAGGAAGGCCAGAGACGCAGCAACACCCCGGACGTCATGGCGCGGGGGCGTGACCCGGATCCGCCGACTCGATGACGCCCCGGAGACCGGCCGGCAATCCCCCTGGTGGTGAGGGGACGACCAGTGACAGGATCGCGGAACAGGAACTGCAGGTCACACGCCCAGGGCTCGGAAGCATCCAGGTAACACCGGAGAAACCGAAAACCGGGCCAAGGGGTGTGCGGCGTCCCCAGCAGACCAAGCCGGAACGAACGACGGTTGGAGACGGTGGTCCTGCCGCCTTTCTTACCCAGCACCTTGGGCGAGAGGGAGAGGGAGACAGCGGAGCCGTCCCGCGAGAAGGTCGTCCACTGGGGGAAACGGGTCAGCGCCCTCAGCTGAGAAGCCCGAAACCCCGTAGCCAGGGCCACCGGGAAAACTAGGCCTTCTGAAGGAGGCGGGGGTCCAGCAGGCCGACCCAAATGGTCGCCCTGCAGGAACCGGAGAACCTTCTCCAGGGACCAGAAGGGACCAGGACGACGGGGAGGGGGGTTTTGGTGGACAACAAACCCCTCTTCAACAGGGTCAACCAGAACGCCGGTCCAGGACCAAACCCCAAACCGTATTTGAGGGGGTCAGCCAGGGCCGCCAAGGTGAGTGGAGGAGAGTAGCGGAGGACCCTCCCCCCGGTCGTGGGCCAGGAAGGAGAGGAAATCCAGGACGACCGATTCAGAGACGGTCGCGGAGGCCCTTGAGTTTGAGGAAGGGAACTGAAAGGCCTTCCAGTGAGACTGATACTGTCTCGTAGAGGACGGGCGAAGTGCCGCCAACATGTCCTCCGTACCGCGTCCGAGACCGTCCGACGGAGGGGAGGTACGGAGGAGAAACTCCAGGCGTGTAGCTTCAAGGTGGAAAAGAAGCCTGGGCCGGGAGTCCTCCAACAAAGCGAGGGCCCTAGAGGAACCGGGGAGGGGAACACCAGGCCTTCAGTTCGGAGAACCACGGTTGCGCCGGCCAGAGAGGAGCCACCATGGTCACCTTGCCCCCTGTAGGAACCCCATTTTGTTGCATTACCTTTCAGGAGGACACTGGTGCAGGGAGACGGAAAAACAGGTAAACATGGCGCCACCTTTCCAGTCTTCCGTGAGGGCGTCCGGGCCTCCCGCAGCTGTCCGGTCCCCCCTCGTTAAAAAAAAAAGGCCTGTAGTTGGGCAGAGCGGCGGGACGCGAAGAGGTCCACCTCCGGAGTGCCCCACCGCCGACAGGAGAGCCGCAAAGCGTTTCCCGGGCGAAGCTGCCACTCCCCCGACGAGCCCCGGAAGCGAGACAGGGCGTCGGTCCACACTTTCCCCTCCCTTCCCGGCAGGAACCCTGGCAGACAGATGAAAGGTGGAAACGGGCCGCCGGGCGGAAGATCTGCTCCGAAGGGACAACAGAAGGGCGGATTTGGATGTCCTTGGCGGGGCGAGACAGTGGACCGCGACCATGTTGTCCATCTCGAAGCCAGAGAGCCGTCCCTTTCTGGGATCGGGCTCGATCGGGGAAGAGAGAGGAACCAGCAGCTCCTTGACGTTGATGTGGAGTCTGCGCCCCACCCCGGACCACCCGCCGAAACCCTGCTGGGCCGTCGGAGGATTGGTAGCCCCACCGACGTCCGACGCATCCGACATCACGAAGACCGTAGGGGGCGGGGGCCCAGCCACCCGGTCCACGCGGAGAAACCCCCCTCCACCAACCACTCGTCCAGTAGTGTGAGGGCCAGGGGGGGACGGGCCGGGAGCAAGTCGCGGGGCCCGAACCGGAACGGCTGTGTTCACCACCCGGGGACAAGGCGTCGGAGACGAAGGCGGCCTAGGGGAGTGACCTCTGCGGCGAATTTGAGAGATGCCGAGAGAAGGGACTCCCAATGCCTCCTTGACAAAAAAACGGGACACCGAGGCCCGGAAGAGGCGTTGATGAAGCTTGGCCGCATTTTCCCCGAGATGCGGACCGCAGCCGAACCGGGAGTCCCATTGCATGCCCAGCCAAGTAATGCGGGGAGAGGGAGTAAGGAGGGGACTTTCCCTTGTTGACTAGGAACCCCCCATCTCCCCCGCCACCGCCAAAGCTCGGTCCAGCATGCGAAACCCCCTTCCTCCTGAAAACGGGCGGACACCAGCCAATCCAAACACAAAACATGAGGCAATTCACCCCTGCAGACACCATCCGCGAGGCCACCACCTTGGTGAGCCGCGTAAAAAACCCTCGGAGCGTTTGGATGGAGGCCGAAGGGTTAAATATTTTGGTGAACTGCCACGTGTCCGATCCCACTGGAAGGCCAGGAAGCGCCGGAACCGAGGATGAATGGGGACATGCCAGTAGGCGTCCTTGAGGATCGAGGGACGCCATCCAGTCCCCTTGCCTCACCCGAAGGCGGACCTGGGGCCAAGGTTCAGCATACGAAACCGGGGTGGTTGCGCACAAATCCGTTTAGGCGGCTGAGGTCAAGATAAGCCGCCCTTTCGAAGAGTCCTTCTTGGGACGATGAAAATGCGGGAAAGAAAGACCTTTCCCCGCGCCTTCTCCACCACCCCGGAGGAGTGCCAATGTCCGACATGTGGGCAATCCAGGGCCAAGAAAGACCGTTTCGGAACCACCCGGGGCGGCCCAACCTCTCTGCGGCCAGGCTGCCCGAAACCCGGACAGGAGACCCTGGAAGGGAGGCTCAGAAGCGAGAGCGATCCTTGGAGGAAGGCTTTGTGGACAGTAGCGGGCCCCGAGCGAAAGGCCCGAGACCCAGAGCCCCTGAACCCGGAAGGCCCACCCCGACTGGGGACGACGAGGATCCTGGGGGCCATCCACACGGGGGTGAGCACTCCTGGGACTGCCCCTCCCGGGACGAAAAGAGCCCCGACGAACACTGCTGGACCCCCTCCGGAACCCCCGGGCCGAGACGGGCTGGGGGCCGGAGTAGACACCAGAGTGACGGTGGGGGGGGATAGAGGCGAGACATGCTGCAAGGAAGGGCTCCGACAAGAACCTCCGGAATCGAAGGGACTAATCCGGAGAATCTGCTGTCGAGTCAGCTCCGGGCAGGCCCCGAAAGGCCTCGCACCGAAGAGCAAGGGGGCAGTGACGGCCGTGTCAATGGCAGGGCGGACCGTCGGGAGGAGGGGAGGCGCCGAACGCATCACAGGCGGTCGACAAAGCCCGACAGACATCCGACCCGGGAGGCCGGGGGAGGGGAAGGGTTGATCCACGGCGAGGGAGGAGAGCCAGTCCGCAAACTGACTGAAGATGGCAAAAAGAAGAGGTCAACAGGGAGGCGTGTTGCCGCTCCTGAAAGTCCCGGCGGAAAAAAGCTCCTCCCTTTACCGGTTGCGCCCGCCAGGGAGGTCCTTGGCCGAAAGCCGGGAAAAACCGGAGGAAACAGCCATCACACGTGGAAAGCCACCAGAGGCCGGGAGAACCGGGATCGGGGCCCAGGACGGAGAAGGACACCCGGTTCAACCACTGGTGGTACCCGCCTTCCACACTTCGGCAGGGTCCAGGCCGGCCTTCATCCAGGGCAACCGTTTCTGGGGCCCCCGAGAGAAAGCCACCTGGCATCCTGGCTTCCTCCACGCACGGGAAAACCATCCCTGACCAAACTAGGCTCAGCCAGGTAAGGAGGCCAGAGCATCCAAAGCGGCCGCCCGAAGAAACCGCAGGCTGCTTCGAGGGAGCGTCCAGGCGAGAGAAAGGGAATCCGGCGGTAGAGGTAGGACTCCTGTCCCCCGTCCTCCCGGGAGCGACGCACCCCAACCCGTCCGGAACTGGGCCCACGAGCCGTCCTCCAGACGACGATGGCAACAAGTCGCCCGTCAACCGTCTCACAAGCAATCGACGGCGGCATCGGGCCCAGGTAAACAGGACGGAGGGAAGAAAGGAGGGAGTCCCAAGCATCCTCCGCAGCGGGACGAGGGGAAGGGCCCCCTAGAAGGCACCTTCAGAAGAAAAAAGGGGGGAGGAAGGGCCCGGTGGGACAGGAATCCGGGGGGCGGAAGTCCCGAACCGTCGTCGCTTGGGCACCCGGGTTAGGGCCAGCATCCTTTCCCCCTCGGACACACCAGGTAGTCTCCTCGACTACCACAGACTCAGAAGGAGGACACCCCGGGGAGAGGGAAAGCGGCGATGGGGACCGCGACGCCTCGGCGTCGGAGAATGGGACCCAGAAGTTAAGTGGACCTCCATCTTGCCATGAAGGAGTTCACTGAAGTCATCCAAGCCGACAACCCCGGAGGCACAGGAGGTGAGGGTGGGGAAGGCCCAGGAGACCCCCTGACCAGCCGTAGGAGCACAGACCCAACCCGGCAAGTTCTCGACCTGGGGAGTCGCGTATGGTGAGGGACTGAGGAGACCGCCAGATCTTGCTCCACCGTCAGCACGATCGACGCCGAGCTCATGGAAGCAGAGGCAGGGGGTCGGGAGGTGCGAGACGAGGAGGGATGGACGACTTGGCGAGGCCCAGCCGAGAACCCAGGACCGGTCCGCCCAGGACAGACGGAAAGTGGCGTGTTGGCCCAGACCTCAAAGCCTTTCGACACCACTCCTTGAGGTCAGCATAGGCCTCGCCGGTAAAGCAGGGCCACACCCCCTCCGGGAGGATGAGCCGCAGCCATCCACAGCATAACCGGGCAATCGGCGGGACGAAAAAGGTCCGACAGAAGGCACGGGGCGTGCGAGGAGCAGAGCTTGTTGGCCTCGGGACCTAAAAGACACCGAGCAGCCCTGGGCCTCACAATTGATCCCCTGGAAAAGAAAGGGGTAAAAACAGTGAGAGGAAAAGGGACTAGCGCAACACGAACGCCCCCAAACCCCCACCTGCATCGCCACACGCACTGCCCCGACCCCCAGGTAAGTGGATGGTCGGGGGAGGGGGGGGGAGGGTCGACATGGGCAGCCAGGGAACCGCTCAACTCCCCTACCGGCCCATGGGAGGGTCCGGGCGGGGGAGCGGGGAGGGTTGGGCACCAGCAAGAGCGACGTAAACCATCCGCCCATTCAGCGCACACATGGCAGGCCAGGGGGGGTGGCAGGGCCAGGGACACCAAAACCCCCCGCACCAGCCCTTGGGAGGGTCCCGGGCGAAGGGTGGGGCGTGGCCTGGGTGAACCCAAAAGTAACCATCCGCCCATCTCAGCTTACACGTGGCAGGACCAGGGACCACCAAACCCCCCGCACCAAGCCTTGGGAGGGGACCGGGCGGGGGGGGGGGGGGGGGGGGGCGGCTGGGAGAACTACGTAACCATCCGCAACATCTCAGCTACACCCTGGCAGACCAGGGACCACCAAACCCCCCGCACCAGCCCTTGGAGGGTCCGGCGGGGGGGTGGGGCGTGGGTGGGAGAACTACGTAACCATCGCCCATCTCAGCTTACACGTGGCAGACCAGGGACCACCAAACCCCCCCCGCACCAGCCCTTTGGGGGGGCCGGGCGGGGGGGGGGGCGTGACTGGGGGTGAACGACGAAACCGTACAGGTGTCAGGCCCCGGACCCCCCTGGCGGGGAAAAAAAAGGGTTTAGAAAAGGGGAGAAAGGGTGAAAGCCGCCGCCCCTGGGGCGAAGCTTAACACCCCCCAGACACAGACACCAGCCGAATAAAATAATTTAAGACACTGCCTGGGCCCGGACAGGGATGAAGAATAAACTATACTCATGCCCGTGAACCCTACAGAAGGATTTCGAAGCATGAAGGGTAAAACTTCACACACACCCACGTAAACACGAAAAAAAACAAACAGGTGCTCACCATATGGCCTGAAGAGAGGACAACACGTGTTACAGGAGACGTTCAGGCAGGGGTTGACTCGATGAAGGCCAAAATTGATAATGATAGCTCCGGGCCGGCTGGCGGACCGGCCCGGCCTCGGCAGGATTGGCACGGCGTTGCCAGACGTGGGGTTTCTTTTCTTTTCAGATCTGACTGTAGCCTGGTTATACTAACCAGATGTGGGTATTGGTTGCCTGTATACCCAGGGTTTGCCCTGGGTGGCGATCTTTCCTATCCTATAGCTTAGTGCACTAGCTCTAAGGGGACCTAAAAACATATTATAAACAAACACAAACACTTTTTGACACTACGTAAATAAACAAGTACACAAATAAACTAACATACCTTTAGCCATGTAGGCGAAACACCTGGGTTCCTGAGAGCCACGCTGCCTCACACCTGAGTTACTGCGCGACTGACTACCCTGCCTACCCAGTGCCTTGACTAAAACTCCGTCACGGCTTCACCAGCCACTTCAAACCATTTAACTAACACCTCGAATCTTTATTTGTGCAGAGTTCGAGCATGACAAGTTACACAGTTGTGTCATTTCTTTACTTTAGATTTCATTCTCCCATAGGTACTTTACTCTTTTCGGGTGTTGTATATTTATGTTGGCTTAATATTATTTTTCTTTATCTATGAATAGTTACACAGTTGTGTCATTTCTTTACTTTAGATTTCATTATCTCTCACAGATATGAATGTTTTTCCTCTACATTAGAACCACGTACTCGCGAGGCACAAAATCAAGTCATCTTGATTTATTTTGGTTCATCTTGACCAAATCCGTTCTCGCAAACGCCATTGGAGGCAAGATGAATCAAGTTGGTTCAAGACATCTTGCCCAGACCCAAGATAGTTCCGGACGTGTTTTGCCCGAGGCAAGATTTTCATCTTGACAACAAACATGGCTTCCGCATCAGAGAACTCTCCCACTTTATCAATCAATCAATCATTGGGGGCATACGCTGGGGGGCGCGTCGCTTCGCCCACCCTACGACGCCACTCCCGGGGGTCACCCTGGGCGAGTCCCCATGCAGGCTCCTTTCCCATACCAAGCAGCTCTCGACAAGAAACATCAACTTGCCCCAGCAACGAGCCTTGTGGCGCCCCTTGGACTCCTCCACGCCGGATTGTCTTACAGATACAACCCGATGGGAAGGATCGGTTTCAGGGTAGCGTGCCACATGCCCATATAGCCGAAGTTGGCGCTGACGGACTATGCAGGTAATAGGCCTCGATTCAGTCTCGAGGTGCAATCGCTGATTTGACACGTAATCATCCAAGCGATACCCCATGATTCTGTGAAGACACTTATTACCAAAGGCATCGATTCGTCTCTTTAAGTCGCTATTTTGTGTCCATGTCTCACAACCACAGAGTAAGACAGGGATCACAAGCGACTTGAATATCCGGATCTTTATCCTCCTGCACAGGTACCGACAACGCCAAATACTCCTACTGAGCGAGTCCATAAAACCGTGGGCTATACCAATCCATTGTAAGACTTGTTGACGTGACTCGCCGTCATTATGGGCTGCGCTACCAAGGTATGTAAACTTTCCCAAAATTCAATGTCCGGCCCCCCCATGAACGACTGTATGTTTATTAGTAAGCCTCCAAAAACCTGGGGGCCTTGGGCCCTAAG
>JACEEZ010003734.1:45000-53035 GCA_016584305.1 Chionoecetes opilio | reverse complement strand
AAGGTTGCGTCTGCCCTTCCTCGAAAATGCACCCCCGCGGTAAGGTGGTTATCCCGAAAAGAGGTCCAGTTGTCTACAAGGGCCCAACCATTATCTTTGCAATGAAGTGCCAGCCGGCCATTCAAGGCAATAGCCCTGGAGTACCACAAGTCGTCAACAAAGCGTCTTGGAAGGACACCACACACCACAGGGAACCCATCCCTGTCCCTAACTTTACCTACAGCTTCCTTGAACCGCCGTAGCAATTCCTCACTTCTTACACACTCAACATCATTTCCCCTAGCGCTCAGGCAGACGATGGGCTTTTTCCCTTGGTCCGCCATGCACTCAACTATCTTGTCACTAACATAACCTATCCCCTTCCCTGGATAACTCACCGACTTCATGCGCATCCCTTCCCTGTCACAGAACTTGCTGTCAAGATGCCTAACCTGACTGTCACCAACAACCAAGATTTTAACTTCGGGTAATGATGTATCGCCCACCTTCCTTACCTCCGTATCTCCCTCTTGCAGCCCTGAGAGTACCTGAAATTGGTTCGTGCACACAACATGGTCATCGTTTACTTTGTTCTCCTTCGGGTGGGCTCCATGATCAACTACCTTCCAAACACCAATCCCTGGTGATTTACTGGTGACCTTAGTAGTCTCTCGAGTCACATCTCGCTCTGGTACCCCTACAGGTACATCCCTCGCATGTGCCCCTCCACTCACTCCACTTGGACCTTCACCTCCACACTTAAGAGAACGTATCTCTATTTCTTGCTTCATCACAACGCTTTTCAATTCGTTCACTTCACTTGCAAAGCTCATTTTCAGGTCTTCGATCGCCTCCAGAATAGTCTTAGCGCATCTCCACATCCTTCACTACACTCTCCCTCGACCCTTCTCACCTCAGCCTCCTTCACTCCTACCACACTACCACTCTCAACCCCCGTAGAAGCACACAACACCACCTCTCTCTCCACCTCCACAACACTCTCCATCACAGACGTAGCCATTCTAATCCCTAGAGCTCAACCAAACACAACCTCACTCCACGGAGACGTCAGGTGAACTGACGTCAAACGCCTTCTTGAGATCAACATAAGCTGCAAGCATCCCATGTCGAAACTCACGTCGGCGTTCCACCAGGACACGAAGCGCTAGGATACGGTCCGTTGTTGACTTACCAGGCGTGAACCCAGACTGCTGAGGTCTCTGATGCTTCAGCAGATGACTGTCAGCAATAGATGGGCAAGCACCTTGCCTGGCACACTGAGCAGTGTAATACCGCGATAATTGTTGCAGTCCTGACAGTCCCCTTTCCGTTTCCAAATAGGGACGATAGGGACTTTCTCCCACTTTAGATATTATAAATATATAGAACTGTAAGTACCGTGGAAGATACAGAATTGAAAAAAAAATAGACAAATAGAATGAAGTGTGTTAGGTGTGGCAGGAGAAGCACATCATGTAAATAAATACCCGGGTGAACATTATAGGAACACGAAATATTAGTACGCTGTAAATCTGAGCCTTGGGGGTCCTCTTGATATTTAAATTGTTCCATGTGTGACTTTTTGTGGAATATGAGAGGCTTAATTAATAATAAAAATAATAAAAATAAGTTGAATGAAGTGAGTATCATAGATGAAGCACACTTTGGAAATACTGTCGTGAACATCAAAGACACCAAATAAGACCTCGATGCTATCCTGTGCTTTGGGAGGCTCTCAGTCGACTATGAGTGCACTATGAAATTGTTTAAAAGATTACTTATTATGGTTGATGACGGCTTAAAATAAGTTGAATGAAGTGAGTTAGGTTCGTAAGGAGAAGCAGACATTGTGAACATGGTATCTGGAACTGTCGTCGATCGGAAGTCTCGCCGCCGTCGGAGAATGTTCCAGTTTTTCACATCAGCGAATGTTCCTATTCTCGGCGACAGTTCCAGTTCTTGATCTTGATATTACAAGATCCAATATATACATTTAAGCAGCTTTAACCCGTGTTTCTGCATTTAGAGATTAAATACCAGCAATAGTTTAATCAGTAAGGTTAGGTTTAGTGACCAATGTCCAGGTTAGGTTAGTGAATGAATGATTAGTTATCCTTACTTTTATGGGACATAACACATGGATACTTCTCGCCAATCACGGGACAGGATGCATGGATCCACAATCATGGACCCAGGCGGCAGAATCGCAGACCAATCAGCTTTCTCCGTGACAGGCAGGGGAACTCTCGGGTCCCCATAGGGCAGGTTGGCCTGCGACCCAAGTTCCTCTGAAGAAGCCCATAGGCCAAAACTAGTTCGGAATAAAGTACTCGTTTCTTAGGCCATGATTCCCTATATCCTCCTCTATGACTGCGACACAAGTGCCTCCCCAAACTCCTTCACTAATTTATGTGTGCAGCTCATCTATTCCAGGACACCCCAGCAAATGACTTTTTTTTATCATGTCTTATTACCATAGGTATATATTTTAAGTAATAGGTTTTTAAGTTTTCAAAATAGCATTTAAATTTCTTAAGAGGTAAACTTTAAAGAAAGTACAAATCATTTAATATTTTTTTATTAAGAATGATGAGTTTAATGTATCTTAGTACCAAGATTGCTTTATAAAGTTAATTCTAGAAAGTTCCTTTTGACAGATGCAGTTGTGTCATGAAGAAGTGCTATTTCAGCAATAGGTTGAAGGATTTTTCTTCAATGGGAATAGGCCCTTCCCTAAGAAGAGTGACTTCCTCCTCAGGGAAGTCAAGAGTAATGTTATGTAAAACACAAGCAGCTGTTAGAATATACTATGTTGATTTCAGCATCAACTTACTGATGTCTCCTAAACCTTCCCTTCAAAAGTGCATACGTATGTTCAATAATAACCCAGGTTTTAGACAGTTTCTTATTATACCTATGTTGCGTAAACCTTCCTGTATCTTTGAAAGGAACTATACCATACGAAAGTAAATGCTAAATTACCTATGATGTGGTAAGATGGAGAAGGAAAGCATGCATGTGCATTCTGACGCATGCCTGTATGTAAACTTGATGAAGTGAACACTCTGTTATCATGGCAGACCCTGGATATCCTACATCAATGTAAGTAAACTTTTTTTTACTGTCACATATGACCATAAAAATGTTTCAAGAACGAGGTGTGCTGCCATGGAGGTGTCTCTTAATACCGAAATATTCCCAAATATACCTAAATGCACCGAAATATATCGAAATACATACCTTGTATTCAAATACATACCTTGCTTCACACTATATCATCACGGCACAGTCTCATCACGTCACGGCAGAGTTTCGTCAAACGTGATTTTAATTCACACTTTCTGACACTTTCTGTCGTCATTTTCAGCATTTCGCGCTCAACCACCAAGCAGGCACGTCGCCTCAGAGCACAGAGGCTTTTGTTGAATAAACTTGCATTAAGCCCTTGAGACCCAGAACGTAATTTCCATTATAATTTGGGTACCATTAGATAATATATAGTGAATATAAGCAATATTTTAGAGATATGACCTGTTTAATATCCTTGTCCACTAGTTGATTTGATATATTTAGTTACTTTTTGTAATTTTATGGCTAACAACAGACAATTGCATATAGCAAAGGAAAGATCTATAGCGTGAAGGGGTTAATAACACATACAATATGTTACAAAGGAATATAAAGGAAGAACAGACCGCAACAGTCCTACTGGACCAAACGAAGCTGCCTGTGTGATTGATTACTTTCTACATATTAGATAAAAGAAAAGTAAAGTTAAAGGCTCCTCCCCACGCACCTTTCCTTCCGGCCGAGGCCGGCAAGATAAAAAAAGGGAAAAACACCATACAACATTAAAAAACTGCCATGGAATCTGATAGGAAAGACTGAAGAAGAGAAATACTCTAAACTAAAGCTAAATCTAAAAAATATTTGTTTCAATAAAAAAAACCTAGGGCCGAAGTAATCGAGTAGGACAATTGATTCTAAGTATTTATCTAGTTTGTTTTGAAACGCTTCAACCGTATTACTATTAACTATTTGTGCTGGAGGAGAGTTCCAAATATTAACAACTCTATTAAAAATAAAGTACTTCGCTTCGTATGACCAAAATAGCTACCAATTTTCTTGTATCCATTAGTACGAGTAGGTAGTTCTTGTCCAATCAATATTCAAATAGTCGTACGTTGTTAACATTATCGAAGTTATTGAACATTTTTAACAATTTTATTAAGTCTCATCGCAGCTTACGTTTTGAAACTGAAAAAGTTTAGTTCCTTAAATCGCTCTTCGTATGGCTTGTTTCGTAAGCTCGGAAGCAATTTAGTAACTTTTCTGTGTACTCTCTCCGGCTTGACAATATCTTTTCTATAGTAGGGCGACCCAAACTGAACGCAATTTTCAAGATGAAGATGCACAATCACATTGAAAAGTATAAGAATGACTTTTTCAAGCTTACATTCTAAAGTTCTTCTTATGAAACCGTTTAATTTCTCGTTCCGGAAATTAAACTAACCCTCTTCGATATGGGATGGTATTATTATACCAGAATTTTTTTTTTTGGGGGGTGTACTAGAAATCACATTTTGTTTGAATTTATTAGTATACAGAATGAACACATTATTTTTTATCTTTTTTTTTTCTTTTCTTTTTTATTCTTGCCTTTTGCACCAGTAGGCATTGACATCCAGGGTTGGGATGGTAGGGCCTGGAGGTTCACTCGAGGACTGTGATGGTTGGCCCTCGCCAATGGTAGCGCAGGCAGGATTTTTATAGTGACGCCTGTGATTAGAGGCTCATGGCCGCCTCCCTGTGTCCTCTGATACATTCGCATTCGAAGATAGAGTTACTAGGTAGCATGTGGTTGTTCTTAGGCCACTATAATAGGCCACTCGACGGTTGCAAAAAGATCTTAAGTGGATATTCGCTCCCTTCGGGGATCGAACTGGGGTCACCGAGCGTCGGAGACGTTACCACTCTGCTACCGTCTCCCCAAGCCTTCTCTCTCTCTCTCTCTCTCTCTCTCTCTCTCCTCTCTCTCTCTCTCTCTCTCTCTCTCCTCTCTCTTCTCTCTCTCTCTCCTCTCTAATACATATTATATTATATATATTATATATATATATATATATATATATATATATATATATATATATATATATATATATATATATATATATATATACACACAGGGGGTAACACGAGTTTCTGCAAATATTGATACAGGTCAAAGAACATGTAATTCTAAGCAGAAAATATTCTATAACCATATGCTTTTTGAAGCTTCCTTTAGACGTGAGATGAAGTTAGAGAAATTACCGCGGCCAGTAATTTCACAATGGCAGGCGACGTATGGAGTAGTGCAGTGTGTACTCGCGGTTGCCGCTCGGTGAAATTTTGAATGATTTCATCATAATGTTTACTAGTAATGGAGCATTACATTATCTTATAACAACACAATTGGTATTAATGGACATGTTATTTACTAAATAAGCAGTACATGAAAACAGCAGGGCTGTACACATTATACTGTAATAGGCTACTTGGCATCGTGTCGGGGAGGGGTAGGATGTAAAGCCGGCCACACACACACCGGCGCGGCCTGTCCGGCCAACGAAAAGGGGCGTGGCTAGAGGCGGCCGGTGTGTGCGTGGGGGTGTTTTTCATCCGGCGGGGCCTGTCGCAGCGGCCGGATGAAAATCAGTCGACGCTTGAAAATTCCGTCCGGCGCGGCCTGCCGCCTGCGTGTGTGTGGGTGCCTTCCGGCGCGGCCCACCCCTCGCTCGGCCAGATAATGACTAACTGTACCAGTAATAATTGTATTTATGATAATATAGGTATTATATATGACGTATTATATATAGGTATTATATATGGCTGCACATGCAGCCATCACCAACAAGTCATTTTCGGACAGCGGATTCATGTTGTCACCACGGTGGTTCGACGTGTACTGTATATTTTCATGAGGCGGCCGGTGTGTGTGCGGGTCTCGTCCGGCGAACGATGCCTTGCCACTTTTTGTCGGCCGGACAGGCCGCGCCGGTGTGTGTATGGCCGGCTTAACACGTGACTCAGCTGATCGGCGGGCAGCCTCGCAGCCTAGTCTTCACCTCCTACCCCGCCCCGACACAATGCCAAGTAGCCTTTTACAGTATTGTTTATTACAGCCCTGCTGTTTTCATATACTGCTTATTTAGTAAATAACATGTCCGTTAATACCAATTGTGTCGTTATAAGATAATGTAATGCTCCATTACTAGTAAACATTATGATGAAATCATTCAAAATTTCACCGAGCGGCAACCGCGAGTACACACTGCACTACTCCATACATCGCCTGCCATTGTGAAATTACTGGTCGCGGTAATTTCTCTAACTTCATCTCACGTCTAAAGGAAGCTTCAAAAAGCATGTGGTTATAGAATATTTTCTGCTTAGAATTACATGTTCTTTCACCTGTATCAATATTTGCAGAAACTCGTGTTACACCCTGTAAATATATATTATATATAATATATATATATATATATATATATATATATATATATATATATATATATATATATATATATATATATATATTAAAATATCTACTATACTATAGGAGTAGCCGTGTGTCTGTCTATCTGTGTCTGTTTTGCGTAGCCGAAACTGTAAATTCAATTTTGATGACAGTAGGCTAAAAAAATCGCAAATAAATCGTAGGTGGTAAGCGGCTTCCTCCCATGTCGATTGAATCATTTTGAAGGGGGGTTTTGGGCTATAAACACTTTTCAGAGATTAGATTACAGGAACAACTCTGCGGTTACGTCTTGCCGTATTTCACAAACTCCGTAGACTCATGTACCCTAACGTTTTTGTGCATGTGTGAGTGTGTGTTGGAATCACTCGGAACACAAACGGTTGGAATCACACGGAACACATAGGGTTGGAATCACACGGAACACATAGGGTTGGAATCACACGGAACATAAAGGGTTGGAATCACACGGAACACAAAGGGTTGGAATCACACGGGACGTGGTCTACCCCGTGGCACTTTGACCATTGACCAACGACAGCAACACGATACAAACATCAATACATGGGTCCGAAGGGCCCACAATCACTTGTAATATACTATAGGAGTAGCTGTGTGTCTGTCTGTCTATCTGTCTGTCTGTCTGGCTGTCTGTCTGTCTGTCTGTCTGTCTGTTTTGTGTAGCCGAAACTGTAAATTCAATTTTGATGAGAGAAGGCTCAAAAAATCGCAAATAAATCGTAGGTGGTAAGCGGTTTGATCTCATGTCGATTGAATCATTTCTAAGGGGAGTTTTGGGCTAAAAACACTTTTAGGAATATTAGATTACAGGAAGAAACTCTGCGGTAACGCTTTGCCATATTCCGCTAACTCCGTAGACTCATTGTCTTACCGTTTGTGCGCGTGTGTGAATGTGTGTGCGTGTGTGTGTGTGTGTGTGTGTGTGTGTGTGTGTGTGTGTGTGTGTGTGTGTGTGTGTGTGCATGTGTGTGTGCATGTGTGTGTGCATGTGTGCGTGCGTGCGTGTGCATGCGTGCGTGCGCGTGCGTGCGTGTGTCCGTTTGTGTGTGTGCGTGTGTGTGCGTGTGTGCTTGGGGTCGAGATTATAATATACTCCACGCACGGCCAACTCTACGACAGCCTGTCAAGGGTTGGCTGTGCTGATGCCACACACGGACATCGGAATCACACGGATTGTGGTCTACTCCGAGGCACTTTGACCAGTGACCAACGACAGCAACAACACGATTGGAGTTTGCACTCACATTGTTGTTTAAAATATACTACTACTACAAACATCAATACATGGGTCCGAAGGGCCCACAAGCACTTGTAATATACTATATGAGTAGCCGTGTGTCTCTGTGTGTGCGTGTGCGTGTGCGTGTGCGTCTGCGTCTGCGTCTGCGTCTGTGTCTGTGTCTGTGTCTGTGTCTGTGTGTGTGTCTGTGTCTGTGTCTGTGTCTGTGTCTGTGTCTGTGTCTGTGTCTGTGTCTGTGTCTGTGTCTGTGTCTGTCTGTCTGTCTGTCTGTCTGTCTG
>JACEEZ010003734.1:0-32500 GCA_016584305.1 Chionoecetes opilio | reverse complement strand
CGCTGTCAGCCTTGAGCAATTTGAGATAATAAGTATAAAACAAAATGGCCCCAAAAATAATATATAAATACATAAAATACCATAATTCTCTTAAAAAATTACATAGAAAGTCAACCAATACATGGATTCCATGGTATTTTGACCCAGTTAATTAATTTCTGGCATTTTCATATCCAATATAGCCGCCATTTTCAAAATGGTGGCCATGCAATTTAGAAAGATTGTGCTAATACTAATTATTTTATACTATATTATATACTGACAACTAAAATCGGGTTATACATGGATTTCAGAGTATTTAGCATGTCTTTTTCCATTAATTGTTATTAAAAATGGCTTGTTAAACATTTAAGTATATGTAGATACTATATTGAATTGCCTATATAGCAAATGTGTTTAATAATAGTTCTATGAATTAATCACTTAAGTTAACTTATATAACATGTAATGGATCAATGCTAGCAAAAAGTGCGTAAAAGCGTAGTTAGCCACCACTTTGGATGTTCACCTTTGCCCACGTTGAGGCCCGGTATTTACGACTTTACCAAGGGGATTTTATTTTATTTTTTGTTTTTTCGTTTTTTCAGATGTTTAATTTTTGTTTACATTGACTTAAGCTACTACATAAGAATATTAATTGTTACACATAAAATGTAATCGGTGTCATCCTCTTCTGCATCAGGAATGATGCGTAGAACAGGGCCCATACTTATAAAGGCTCCATAAGCCTTATGGGTTTCCCATAAGCAGACAAAATGGCGAAGTTCGTCATAAGTCACCGAAAATCTCCATAAGTGCTTGTGTTTTCCCATAAATTCTCCATAAGCGCTATGGGAGGTCCGGAGTTCCCATAAGAACCCTTATGTTGACATAAGACGTCAACTTGGCAGCAAAACAATTCTTCCGGCAGCGCCAACCCAGGAATTTTCGTGTCAGAAGAGATGTTCTCGGCGAATTGAGTGACGAAGAACTTGTCAAGAGGTATCGGCTGAACCATGAGGAGGGAATTATGTATGTCACGCTCGTGAATGCATCCCTCCCAGAGTAAATAAAAAAAGAACCATACCCTGACAGCGGGAATGAAAATTATAATAACATTATGATTGTTTCCTCGCTACTGGCAAGATGCAGCAGTGATGACCATGGAGCAGCAGGAGGGGACAGGGAAAATATTTCCCCAAGGCCGTCCATGGTAATACTCTCGTATACCCAAATTTTCGGCGAGACAACAACCTAGAATTCTCGCCGATGGAAATTTTCGACGACAGTTCCACTTGTACTAATAGATGAAAAGGATGAATAAAGGGTTTTCATTGTTTATTTGACACAAAATTTTTATAAGGCATTATTATTTTCTATTTTGTATTGATATGTTCATAATAAATTTAGCTCTTGTTTTGGGCAGAAGTGAAGGTAAAGATTCGTTTTAACTTCGCAGTCATATCTACCTTCTGGAGGGCTATAATTTCAGCTTCAGCACGTAGTGGAGATACTACTTACCTCCGGAAAAACAAAAATATAATACTTGGAAACCAGGGTAATTTTTTAACTAGGACCAGAATTCCTTACACAATAGGCCACTGCACTGAATAATAAGATCCCGTTCCAAAGGTCCATAAATCTTGATTAGATAGGTAACTTGCGGACAACTGGGTGCTAGCGACCAATATTTTATGTTATTTTAACCACATCAAGGCAATTTTAAGTGTTCTTATGTTGAAAATCAGGTTTTCACTAATAAAACCAATGGTTTTGATATACTCATGTCCATACCATGAACATTGGTTAGAAGAAATAGTATTTGAAAGTAGAAATAATATTGAGATGAGAAATAATATGGAGAATAAGAAATCATATGCTATATATGTACCCTTGTGCACACAATCTATAATCTCTCAGCATCAATAGAGAAATATATGCACCCAAACATTTTGACGTAACAGTTCCTTAAAGCTGTCGGACCATACATGAGTAGATCATACTTTCAAATACTATTTCTTCTAACCAATGTTCATGGTATGGACATGAGTATATCAAAACCATTGGTTTTATTAGTGAAAACCTGATTTTCAACATAAGATCACTTAAGATTGCCTTATTGTGGTTAAGATAACATCAAATATTGGTCGCTAGCACCCAGTTGTTCCCAAGTTACCTATCTAATCAAGATTTATGACCTTTGGAACGGGATCTTATTATTCAGTGCAGTGGCCTATTGGGATTGTGCTTTCTGGTTACCGTAATGGATTCTAAGAAACTCAATGAGTTTCTGTCGCAAATCATTACTTTTGGAAATATAAAATGTTTTTAGTAGAAAGCGTATAGGACATATGAAATTAACTAACCTAACCTCACCTTTAGATTCCCTAACCTAGCTCCACCTTTAGATTCCTAACCTAACTCCACCTTTAGATTCACTAACCTAACCCCACCTTTAGATTCACTAACCTAACCCACGTTTTAATCTTCTAACTAAAGCCAAATCTTCATTGGAAAGTGTCTGCGGCAAGGGAAGAAAAGCAGAGGCGATGCAGGTCACAAGAGGAAGAAGAGTGAGACGCACGTAAACACTCGTCTTTCTCCTCCGTAACAGGTATTATTGTAGTGTTTGCCCATACTCCCCCCTCTCCCCCAAAATAAGCTTGGGGACCTTGGGGGAATGCGAGATATTTGGCTGGGGTACAAAATATGCGTTGCAACCACATAGTTATTGATTTAGGTGTTGGCGTAAAGACTCCCTAGATCTAGGGAAAATTGATTGGATTTCTTCTAAGTCCAGAAAAGTGTGAACCTGACGATCCTCATAAACAGAATGACCGGAGTATCGAGCACACCCCACCCTCCCCCACCCCTCGCACTAAGAAGGTAATAAAAAATTGGTTACCAGGGGTGTCGAGGGCCACCATTAGGTTAGGTTAGATTATCGGGTGATTATCGATCGCTAAGTTAGGGTAGATTATCGGGGGTCGAGGGGGGCAGAGCCCCCCGCTAGGAGGTTAGGTTTAATTTGCTTAGGTTAGGTTAGATAATGAGGGGGGCCGCGTAATCTCGGAGCTTGAAGGTTAAGTCAATTTCTCATATCTAGGGAAAATTACCTTGGATATAGGTTATTTTAACTCTACTTAACTCCAAAAATACGTGCTTTCGACGCATTATTTAGTCCTCACCCTAAAACCCCGCATTCCCACAGGTCCCCAAGCTTGTTTGGGGGAAGTGGGAGACTATGGGCAAAGGCTAAAAATTTACCAAATAACATATCATATTTCCAAAAATAATGGCGGAAGGGTGACGAAAGGATACACAACAGGTAAACCATGTAGTAAAGGAGAAGGAGAAAGAAGCAATAGCCAAGGAGGAAGTGATGACTAGACAGAGATACAGCAGTATACGTAGCTACAGATACGGCAGTATATCTACCTAGCTACGTATATTAGAACATAAGAACATAAGAAAATAAGGAAGCTACAAGAGGCTGTGAGGCCTACACGTGGTAGTTCCTGTTACCTAACACTACCTACATCCAGTGACGGCTCGTGGCATAGGGTTGCAGAGCTGCAGCACCCACAGACACTCACTGTCAGGTATATGATGCCTTTAGAGACACAGCAGAATTGATACACTACTAACAAATATATCATAATAAAAAGTCATAATATGTTATTTAATTATTTTCAGTACGTTACTAAGTGAATTTTCATTAAAACCAGACCAAAATGTAAGTTACTTTTATATTTGTTTTACGATTCTTGTCTGCGCCGCCGCCGCGCCACTGTGTGAACACAATGAGCTGTAGTCGAGGCAGCTAAGTCTCGTCCCTCTCGTCTTTACAGTGCGTGTGAACGGTGTGGTTAAATCGTGCTTTCTTTAATTACCCTATGACGAAGGAAAATCGAGTGAAATATTTGCAATACATCAACTTTTCCCAGTTGACATTAAATGAAAAGACTGAAATCAAGCGGTACCGACTTTATTTTCAAGAAATACTGTAATTGTAACTATCACCACCTCAGCCATCCCCTCTCCTACCAACACTGCCACCCTCACCATTCCTTCTACCACCACCACTACTACCATGCCATAAAATCTGTGAACATCAACTACAACTCATATCTGAAATAGGTCAAATTTGTGTATCGTACTGTTGTGTGAAGCTTGCAGTCCCTCCATTGTATTTTATCACGAGCCGTCACTGCCTACATCCACCTTTCATCCCCATCCATGAACCTATCCAGCCCCTCTTTAAAGCTCCCTAATGACTCTGCACTAACTACCTGTCTCCTGAGTCCATTCCAGTCATTCACCACCCTATTTGTGAACCAGTTTTTCCCTATTTCTTTTTTAAATCTACGCTTCTCCAGCTTGAATCAGTTACTTCTTGTTCTACCCTGGTTAATAGCCGTAAGAACTATTCCTACCTCTCCTTTATTAAATCCCTTTATCCACTTAAAAACTTCTATCAGATCGCCCCTTACTCTGAGTCTCTCGAGTGAGTATAACTTTAATAGCTCCAATCTCATCGCATAACTAAAGTTACGCATCCCTTGAATCCTTTTGGTCATCCTTCTCTGCACTGACTCTAACAAGGCCTATATCCATCTTGTAATATGGAGACCAAAACTGAACTGCATAGTCTAGGTGAGGTCTGACTAGAGCCAGATAAAGCTTTAGAATAACTTCCGCACTTCTACTTTTAACACTTCTGGTAATGAATCCTAACACTCAATTAGCTCTATTTCTAGCCTCAATACATTGTTTTCTAGGTCGGAGGTCTGGGCTCACCCTTACTCCAAGACCTTATTCACCTTCTGATTTTTTCAGCGATACATTGCGTATGGTGTATCTATTACCAGGGTTCTTTCTATCAACATTCATAACGCTGCACTTATCAATATTAAATTCCATCTGCCATCTGACTACCCACTCATTAAGTTTTTCTAAGTCTCCCTGCAATATGTTTTCATCAGACTGTGATCAAATAATCCTACCCATCTTAGTATCATCAGCAAACTTGCTGATATCACTGCTAATCCCACTATCCAAGTCGTTGATGTAAATCAAAAATAGTAATGGACCCAAAACAGACCCTTGTGGAACTCCACTTGTCACCAGTCCCCATTCAGATTTAGAACCATTAATTGTAACCCTTTGTTGCCTATCACTTAGACAAGCTCTGATCCAAAGATGAACCTTCCCATCTATTCCATGAACCATATTTAAGAGTCGCTCGTGTGATACTTTGTCGAATGTCTTACTAAAGTCCAGGTATATTATATCATAATCCTTATCATTATCTGCCGTCTCATAAACTTTCCTATAAAAACTCAATAAATTGGTGAGACATGACCTACCCTTGGTGAATCCATGTTGTGAATCATTCTTATTAATACTAGTATACTGCCAAATCTCTGTCTGGTCATCACTCCCTCCTTTGGCTTTTGCTCCTTTCATCTTCTTTACTACGCGGTTTACCTGCTGTGTATCCTTCCTTCACCCTTCTAGCATTACTTTTGGAGATATAACATGTTATATATAGAGAGGAGAGAGACAAGTGTTTACCAATGTAAACACTTGTCTCTCTTTTTTCCTTGATCTCGAGTTTCTCGCGTAAAATGTTTCTACGGGATGTTATTTACACGTATATCTAATATACTAGAAGAGTAGCCGTGTGTCTGTGTGTGTGTGTGTCTGTCTGTTTTGGGTAGCCGAAACTGCAAATTCAATTTTGATGAGTAGGCTAAAACAAAATCGTAAATAAATCGTAAGTGGTAAATGACTTGGTCCCGTGTCGATTGAGTCATTTTGAAGGGGGGTTTTGGGCAAAAAAACACTTTTCAGAGATTAGATGACAGGAATAAACTCTGCGGTAAAGTCTTGCCGTATTTCACTAATTCCGTAGACTCATGTACTTACCGTTTGTGTGTGTTTGTGTGTGTGTGTGTGTGTGTGTGTGTGTGTGTGTATGTGTGTGTGTGTGTGTGTGTGTGTGTGTGTGTGTGTGTGTGTGTGTGTGTGTGTGTGTGTGCTTGCAGGACAGGCGTGGAGCTGGGGTGAGACAGGCGTGGGGCTGGGGTGAGGCAGGCGTGGGGCTGGGGTGAGACAGGCGTGGGGCTGGGATGAGACAGGCTACGGTGGTGGTAGGTGGTCTACCCCGAGGCACTTTGACCAGTGACCAACGACAGCAACAACACGATTGGAGTTTGCACTCACATTGTTGTTTAAAATATACTACTACTACAAACATCAATACATGGGTCCGAAGGGCCCACAAGCACTTGTATGAATTAATCCTTTAAAATTGCTTTATTTTCAGTCCGTAAGGTTCTCACAGAATGTATAGCTTACATTTTACAGATTTCAAGCCCCCCTATTGTTCTCAAAAACTGTGCTTCTGTGCTTGCACCCTGCCTGGTCAAATTTTTCCGTCTTTGTCTATCTACTTCCACCTTTCCTTCTTGCTGGAAGTTTGGTCACATCCAACCTGTTCCTAAGAAGGGTGACCGTTCTAATCCTTCAAATACCGTCCTATAGCTTTGACCTCCTGCCTTTCTAAAGTTTTTGAATCTATACTTAATAAGAAGATTCTTAAGCATCTATCTGCTCACAATCTTCTTTCTGATCGTCAGTACGATTTCCGTAAAGGGCGATCTACTAGCGATCTTCTAGCTTTCCTAACTGAATCTTGGTCATCCTCCTTTAGGGGTTTCGGTGAAACTTTTGCTGTTGCCCTTGACATATCAAAAGCTTTTGATAAGAGTCTGGCACAAATCTTTAATTTCCAAACTACTCTCATTCAGTTTCTATCCTTCTCTCTGTACCTTCATCTTAAGTTTCCTTTCAAACCGTTCTATTGCAGCTACTGTAGACGGACATTGTTCTTCTCCTAAATCTATCAATAGTGGTGTTCCCCAGGGTTCTATCCTATCATCCACAATCTTTCTATTATTTATTAATGATCTTCTAAGTCTAGCTCAAAGCCCTATCCACTCCTACGCTGATGATTCTACCCTGCATTTTTCAACGTCGTTTATTAGACGTCCAACTCAACAGAAACTAAGTGATTCACGGAGAGATGCCACCGAGCGCCTACCTTCTGATCTTTCTATAATTTCTGATTGGAGCAAAGCAAACCTTGTTTTGTTCAATGCCTCAAAAACCCAATTTCTTCACCTATCTACTCGACAAAACCTACCAGATAACTATCCCCTATTCTTCAATGACACTCAACAATCTCCTTCTTCTACAATGAACATTCTTGGACTATCCTTTACTAAAAATCTGAACTGGAAATCTCGCATCTCATCTCTTGCTAAAACAGCTTCTAAGAAGTTAGGTGTCATGTGGCGTCTGCGTTCTTTTCTTTCTCCCTCCCAGTTGCTTGCTCTCTACAGGGGCCTTATCCGCCCATGTATGGAGTACGTCTAACATGTTTGGGGAGGATCCACTCATATAGCTCTCCTAAACAGGGTTGAGTCAAAAGCTTTTCGTCTCATCAACTCCCCTCCTCTGACTGACTGTCTTCAATCTTTAAATCACCGCCGCAATGTTGCTTCTCTTGCTATCTTCTACCGTTATTTTCATGCTCACTGCTCTTCTGAACTTGCTAACTGCATGCCTCCCCCCCTCCCGCGGCCTCGCTGCACAAGACTTTCTACTCATTCTCATCCATATTCCGTCCATCTCCCTAATGCAAGAGTTAATCAGTATCTTTACTCTTTCATCCCTTTCACTGGTAAACTCTGGAACTCTCTTCCTGTTTCTATTTTTCCACCTTCTTATGACTTAAATTTTTTCAAAAGAAGAGTGACAAGACACCTCAGACACCGGACTAAATTGGCCCACCCCCCTTTTTTTATTATCTTACTGTCTTCTTTATACGGACTGGCAACTAAACGGGCTTTGTGTTACCTCTTTTTGTTGTGCCTTTGGCCAATTTAATGTGATGTAAAAAAAAAAAAAAAAAAAAAAAAAAAAAAAAATGCATACCCATTACCCACCCTGCACCAACATCCCCCCCAAGCACGCTGCTCTTCCAAGACCGCCTGACACACCGCGCCCACGGCTGCTCATCAGCCGCTAACACCTTGCGACCCTTGCAAAGCCTGGCCAGTGGCACCTGATATACCAGGTGTTCTCCACCAACTCTAGAGACTATCAAACGCACTTCTGGAGAGACCAAGAAGCTGAAATATTCCTTTTGGATATGAGGAAAATACTCAAGACTATCCTGAAGAGCCAGTTGGTGTAGCCCAAAAAACCTAATACAATCTGTTTAGGGAAAAGAAGAAAACCAGTTGTCATGAAGAGAAGGGATGGGAGGTCTGTCAAAGAGTGGAGGGACAGGGAGCTCCCACCGACAACTGGTTCCAATTAACCTTTTGAACTATGTGACGTATGATGTAAATATCATATACTTCAAGCATTGAAAGCTGATATAATATTAAACAAAAAGTATGGATGTTTCAGAACGCATGCAGATCGTTACGGAAAGTATATCATAAATCGTTAACCCATCTTTGGGATTTGAAAACAAAAATCTCCTATTCCTAAAATTGACCTTTTTTCAGTTGGCACCTGAGCTATATTATGTTAAATAATGAGACATGACTTGCTTTAATATGTCTACTGAGGTCGAAAGTAAAGGATTTTACTTATGATTCACAAAAATATTCTTGCATTCGAGTAAGAAAGCCGAATTTTGCAATAGTACTCAAATTTCTGGAAAACCCAAGATTTCATGACCTTTTGACCTCACATATCAAATTTTGTCATGTGCTGTATATCACCTGTAGAGCTCTCAAAGACGAACAGTTTGAATGCTCATTCATTATTTTGTATGTGTTTCTGGATGGAGTTATAAAGCGTTGAATTAACCCCAGCCCAAATTTTGGGCCACATTTTCGTGACAATTGCTCAATAAACAGGCTTGAATTTCTGCAAATAGACCATCAAGCCTAAAGTCTACCTTCTTTTTTTTGATAACCCAGATGGTCTACTTCATGAATTAGAGGATAAACTTAGGGTACAAAAAAAATTACGGAGACCCCCTCAGCCGATAGACTAAGGTGGAGGTGGTGGAGTAGGAGGAGGGTGTGGTGGAGGTGGATGAGGTGGAGGAGGAGGAGGAGGAAGAGGAAAAGATTTAAGAGGAGGAGAAATTGGTGGTGGTGGTGTGGAGGTCGATCACACCTTAAATCTTATTATCTTACATCATTATCATCATCATCATATCATTATTGTTATCATATTCTTAGTATTGTTATGACTCCTAATATTATTATTTTCATTGATATTACTATCTTCATTAATTATGTTATGTATAGTAACACTAGGATAACTATTAAGAGTAGTAGTAGTCGCATGTAGCAGCAACAGAAGGAGAAAGTAGAGGAGGAGGAGGAGGACGATGTGGAAGTGAAGTTGGAAGTGGAGGAGTGGTGGTGGGGGATAGGGAGTAGATGGTGGTGGTAGAGGAGACTAGAAACGTGTACCATCGATCGTTTGTCCCGTGAGGAGGCGAGCGTGACGCCGGGGTCGTCCGGACGCACCTGACCTCTCTTACCTCTCACCACCCTGGTCAAGTCTGGACTGCGGGTAATCTGCTTGTCCGAGCCAGCGAGCCTAGCTGTTCATGCCACGTGACGTCACTGCGTCAATGCGTCTCATTTTGGTCTCTCGGTAGGTTGACCCAGGGTCATATAGTATGACCCTGGGTTGACCATTCTTTAATCGACCAAGGCAGTAACGAAATGCAAGGATCCTATATCACACGAGCAGTGTGTGTGTGTGTGTGTGTGTGTGTATCTACATATATGTGTGCGTGTGTGTGTGTGTGTGTGTGTGTGTGTTTCATTCATTCACCCATGGTCTTGTCCACGCGAGCTTGAGTCGTGATCGCCAGTTTCACCCTCCTGGAGCGAGCTTGGTGGTCATTATGAGCGATCTTTGGGTATTGCTGGGACCTCACACACAAACACATCCATCCCCGTGGTCAAGGGGGACAATAACTGCCCGAATTTGTCAGTGAAAAATCCCCGGGAGCGAGCGGGGATTCGAACCGGCTAACCACAGGATGGGGCTCCAACGCTCCATCAACTGGACCATCGTTGCGGTGTGTGTGTGTGTGTGTGTGTGTATGTGTCTTTGTTTGGTCGCGTAATATCCGCGCACGCGTGTTCGCGAAAAATTGGACGATCATCGTTAACGACGTGTTGAAATATTCAGGGCGAGTGTCCGTCCGCCCAGCGAGCTGTCTCAAGGGATCACAGCGCTCGGTCATGTGCCACCTCAGTCCGGGAAACGTCAGTTTTTCATTTATATTGTGAAATTTTTCAAAAGATCCTTTAGCAAAGTACATTATAAAAAGTCGGGTTGAGCAGGTGTGGTTATAATTAAAGTTCGTAGTTAGCGGATACCAGTTGTTAAAGAGGGCATAGTTTATACCGTGATTGAAATGAAAAAAATATTACGGAAAAATTATTCAAATCATACGAACATGTCTTACCTGTGTTAGTGGTGATGGGCAGCGTGATAAGGCACGGTGGTGACTCCTCATATTGGCCACACACTAAGAAACTCCCTTCTTTTTCTCTTGATCTTAAGCAGATATTTCACACTTGTATTATTCATTGTTGATGAAAGAAACTAAACCAAAGAAAACAAATGTGGTAATATTTGAAAGTTCATTAAACATATGATGTTGATATCAATATAACAAACAACCTGAGTCACGTTGTTCTCATTATCACTCAAAGAAAAGTTTGGCATGTAAAGTTTGTTATTTTTCATTGGCGAACAAGCAAGGTGTAACGCACCAGCGGTTCAGTGTCTGTGTTCAGTGTTCAAGCGTCTTTCTAGAAGGGAAGAGCGAGGACCATGTGTGTACCCCACTAAGGCTGCTCATCAACTGGTGTTCTTGCACGTTGTGGCACGGCGGCACGCGGCACGCACCAGGCTCCAGCCTCCTTCACCACGCATGCGCTCAACTGCCCGACCCTTTCTGTCTACACGTGTTTACATCATTCATACGTCAAATAACTATATTGACAAAAACATTATGAGGTTCTTTGTATTTTTCTGTCGATGAATACAACAGGCTTTGGTCCAAGTACAAATACTCTTGTACTTGGTACTTGGACTTAAGTACAACATTTTTAGTACTTGTACATGTACATGGACTTGACATTTTAAAACCAAAGTACTTGTACTTGCTCCAAATGTATTAGAAAAATCGAGTACTTGCAAGTACTTTTCAAGTACATGAATTTATTATTATGATTTGGTTTCATTAAGCCATAACATTTCTATCCGATCATAATTTGTACTATAGTGTAATATTTATATTAAGATTATATGATATTGTATTGCAAAAACAGCATTTTTTTATTATGATTTAAATTCTGATAAAGTTATGATTACTTGTTGATTTTAATGAGAATTCAAACCATAATGGTTTTAACACAAAAAGAATTAGATATTAATTTTACTGTGCTTTAGTTATAATTCACTAGTTTACTGTTAGTATATTATACTGAGTCTATAGTCTAGTTTCTCTGATGCTAAAATCACGCCCATAGGGTGGAATAGGTAGACTCATCGTCATCCTCACAAAGCCACACTATTAGTTGATCAGTTCAGTGAGGTCAGTGCACAGTTAAAAGTTTCTTTAATGAATCTCTCCCCATTTACATGTTCTACCTTACTGACCTTAGTGAGGCCTTCACACTTCCCAGGGCAGACATTCAGAGAGAGTTAAAGGCCACGGTGGTTAGCTTAACTAACTCCCTCTATTTCTACACCCCGGTGTTAGTGGGTATTCACATACGAGACATGGCAGTGGAGGTACATGGTCGCTGATAGCTGAGTGGCTGAGCGACTACAATGACGTCACAGCCTCGCCAGCGAATCATAATTGTGTAAAAACAAACGTGCCAGCCAATGAGATTGTGTCTCAAACGTGTCAGCCAATCACAAGGCAGCAGCCGCGGCCTGCATTTTCAAGGTCTTTGTACTTATTTATAATTATTCTCTAGCTTATTCCATCATTCCTTCATCTCCTGAGTCACCTCCGTCGCTTCAACACTTGTTTCTATCTCCACATACACGCGGGTAAACACTGGTGGCTAGTACTTCCTTGTATTCTAGCTATTCATTATTCCTTCCCCGAGTAATAGGCCGTCTTCTTCTTCCTCTTGTGACCTCTTTCGGTAATATATCGCTTCATAGATATATTTCTCCTAGTGTTGGCCGAAGCCACCACCCCGGGAGGCGGGTCACAAACCCCCGGCTAACACCCGGTACCCATTCACTGCTGGGTGGACAGGGGCTCGGGTTTTAATCAGGGACAAGTGCAAGACACATCTGCCGCGGAGCCGTGCGTGGTGGTGTCTGGCATCGTTAGTCGCTACCCGGTGTGGTGAGTTTCCGCCGCTCACCACTCTTGGCCCATCACCGCAAAACAATATCACCACAAGCGCCTGTGTTTGTTATATGGCCTAATTTCGTTTGTATACTTGCCCTGTTCAGTTCTTGAGTCAGAAAACATTATATATACTCAATTTATGAGGATTTTTATGTACGTACCTTCCTTAACACCACCCTATAGGCAGTCGCCGTGTTTTAGTGTGTTAACGTCAACTCTGACGTCATCAATCTCCCCTGTGAATGCCAAAACAGCTGATGACAGTCGTTAAGTTGTTAAACATGGACGTTAGCGTCTGTGAATGTGCCCCCAGGGTCCTGCCCAACCCCACGTCCCTCCCCACTCCCACCCACCTATCTCTCTCGCTCTCATATTTCAGCATTCATAAGTTGCTTGAAATGATGTGTATATTTTTGTAAGACATTTCTATTGTTTTAGCTACTAAGATTTACAGAAATATTACGATAGAATGACATCAAACAGATAAAGAAGGAAATATACACACATATAAAGTAACGTAGGAAAGTACGTACAGAGAGAACGCACGAAGAGAGAGAGAGAGAGAGAGAGAGAGAGAGAGAGAGAGAGAGAGAGAGAGAGAGAGAGAGAGAGAGAGAGAGAGAGAGAGAGAGAGAGAGAGAGAGAGAGAGAGAGAGAGAGAATTGATAATTATTGATAATTTTATTGGTCTCAATAAATTACGTATGAATAGTTTACACAATATAAATTTACATTGAGAAGTATAAGCCCGATGAGCAGGTGCTCTAATACGGGCCAATATAATAATTATATTAGGATTTTGCTATCACATCATGAAAGGTATGCATAACTAAGAATTAGAACATAGAACATCACAAAAACATTTATATGTTAAGAAAATATGACTAAAAAAAAGAAGAAAAAAACAATAGTAAGATCTGATTACAACAGGTTAACTGCTGTTAACAATACACAAACAAACAAAAACAAAAAATGAGAGAGAAAAAGAGAGAGAGAGAGAGAGAGAGAGAGAGAGAGAGAGAGAGAGAGAGAGAGAGAGAGAGAGAGAGAGAGAGAGAGAGAGAGAGAGAGAGAGAGAGAGAGAGAGAGAGAGAGAGAGAAATATATCCGTCTGGTTTTCAGCCGGTCGCGAATTCAAGGCTCACTCAACCTCCTGATGTTTTTCGCTGACAACGCAAGTAGCTACTGTCCCCATCGAGCAAGGGAGTGGCGTTGGTGTATGTTAGTGTTTCCTTCCCAGGATCTCGGGATCCTGGGATCCCGGGTTTCCTTCCTGGGATCTCGGGATCCTGGGATCCTTTTCTATCTTGTCATTTACAGGTAACAGGGGTCAACCCATTTAACTTACAGAGTCAATGACCTGTACGGGTGATTGCCAATGTGAGGTCTATCTTGAAAGGCAGGTGTAATATACCCAGCCCAGAGGCACACGTCAAATGTGGTAGTAATGAAAGTGGTCGAGCAGTTTTAAGTAAGGCTTGCTGATTGAAGTAATGTATAAGTATTGTACGTGCCCAGGAATCGAGTAAGACAATATACTATTATAAATATATATTATATGATATATAGGTGTGTATATATATATATATATATATATATATATATATATATATATATATATATATATATATATATATAGATAGATAGATAGATAGATAGATAGATAGATAGATAGATAGATAGATAGATAGATAGATAGATAGATAGATAGATAGGGTAGATAGATAGATAGATAGATAGATAGATAGATAGATAGATAGATAGATAGATAGATAGATAGATAGATAGATAGATAGATAGATAGATAGATAGATAGATAGATAGATAGATAGATAGATAGATAGATAGATAGAGATAGATAGATAGATAGATAGATATAGATATAGATAGATAGATAGATATATATATATATATATATATATATATATAGTAATATATATAATATATAAAAATATATATATATATATAATAATATATATACACTATAAGGTTATGTTACAATACAAAGTCACGGGTTCTTACAAACGGCCAAGGAAGCTTAAGTCTTTTAGACAGGCCAGAACAATTATGTACGTGATAAGTACTCACACACTCAGGTGTGTGAGTAACCACACAGACTTACATGGAGTCTGCTCTTGGAGCGCCTGGGTCGCGTCTCCGGTGGCTTCTGCCTCCTTCCGGCCTCTCGGCGTGCTATATAGGAAAAGTATCATTCATGAACAGTTGTTTACACAGG
This sequence comes from Chionoecetes opilio, assembly GCA_016584305.1. Lineage (NCBI taxonomy): Eukaryota > Metazoa > Arthropoda > Malacostraca > Decapoda > Majidae > Chionoecetes > Chionoecetes opilio. Next base: position 17,846 of record JACEEZ010003734.1, on the reverse strand, counting down.
AACTGCTGAGTGCGAGAAACCGGAAGGTCCACTCGCTGTTCACACGGTGATGACTCAAACACACCCAAAGTTAGCTCTGTATGTCCAGGGGTGCAATGCTTATCAACTAAGATAAGCGGCAACTAGACATAGGCACATGCAATAGCTGACTGTGCATTCTCAAGAATGCAAGGAGCGAGAGAACAACACCATTATGTCCACGTCAACATTATCAAAGAGGTAGTGTCCGTCCGAGCAACACAAGAACAATTAGGGGGGGGGGGGGCACTCAGTAGAGCGCATACCTCCGCCCGAATATTTCATCAATTGGCTGCCATGGCAACAGTTGTGATTATATATAATATATATATATATATATATATATATATATATATATATATATATATATATATATATATATATGCACTCAGTATGAGCGCATACCTCCGGCCGAATATTTCATCAATTGGTTGCCATGGCAACAGTTGTCAATAGATTTCATCCAAAATTAAATCAGGTTTTCCTTATAACAAATAGACTTGGTATACTGAGTTTGGTCCAAATCTATTGGTAACTTTTTGAGAAATCCTGTACACTAACAAACAGACAGACAGACAGACAGACAGACAGATCGGGGTGAAAACATAACCCCTTCAACTTCGTTGGCGGAGGTAAAGATGTGTTGCTGAAAGAGGCAGACACACGTACATACACCTCCAAAATTATCATATGCTGATAACATATATGTTTCATCATACACATACATAATATTATAATCTCTATCCAGCGCCATGACAATCCCGGGCGTAAGTGGTTATGGGGTTTTATCCAGGGAAATTTGTTCAAGTTCCGGGATTCTTATTGTTGTTCCTTATCTCAGATTTGCACTATGTAAAATACAAAACTCATGAAAGAGAGAGGGAAAGTGTTCCAAAGAGAAGACTTTTATTTTAGGGTAGGGCTTCAAAATGGCACAGAATAATTCGGATTCTTTTTACAATGGCTATCTTTTAATATCCTTCTATATCATTGCATTTCTTTTGTGGCTAGCAAAAGGAGATTGACTGTTTGTACTTGGAGAGTCATTTCATGAACAACTTTTGATGTGTGCCTGCCTGCATGTGTGTCTTGTGTGCACCGTGCACAAATGATTTTATGCTATTCTTAATTTTTTCCCCCTGATCATTCAAGTGTTTCTTTAAGGTTTTGTAGAATGTGGCTTCCAAATGCCATTATATATAGAATTATATTTTTTTTATAATAGCTAACTTTGAATGTAATTCCAAATGTTTCATGAGTTTCTTTTATGGCTAACGGAATGAGATTAGATAATCAATATTTTGCTTATTTAGTCAGATTATATACCTATTTTTGCACCAGTATGCAAGTTAATAAAGAGAACATTGCTTCAGTGTCATAAAATTTATCAATTCAATTGTCTATCAAAAAATATATAGATACTACACTAATGAAGTATATGTGAGTTTCACACTTCGCACAGCATTAGTTATTACAATTATTACCTGATGCGGGAAATCACGGGAAATATCCTGGTTTGTCCCATAATCCATGGATGCTAAGAGCCCCCAAAACAGGAAACCCTAGTGTGTGTGTGGTGTCTGAGGTCCCATCTTTACCCAATTCGATCTCTATGAGTTATAAGCTCTTTCTGCGGGGGTAACACCTGGAGATTGCGTGTCCAACATTAGGCCGTGGGGTGAATTATTACACACACACACACACACACACACACACACACACATACACACACACACACACACACACACACACACACACACACACACACACACACACACACACACACACACCGAGAGCGACATATACTCAATCAATCATTTGGGGCATACGCCGGGGGGCGCTTCGCCTCGCCCACCCTACGACGCCACTCCCGGGGGTCACTACGCGCGAGTTCCCATGCAGGCTCCTTTCCCATACCAAGCAGCTCTCGACAAGAAACATGAACTTGCCCCAGCCATGAGCCTTGTGGGCGCCCCCTTGGCCTCCTCCACGCCGGATTGTCTCTTACAGATACAACCCGATGAGAAGGATCGGTTTCAGGGTAGCGTGCCACATGCCCATATAGCCGAAGTTGGCACTGACGGACTATGCAGGTAATAGGCCTCGATTCAGTCTCACGGTGCAATCGTTGATTTGACACGTAATCATCCCAGCGATACCCCATGATTCTGCAAAGACACTTATTACCAAAGGCATTGATTCGTCTCTTCGAGTCACTATTTAGTGTCCATGTCTCACAACCATAGAGTAAGACAGGGATCACAAGCGATTTGAAGATCCGGATCTTTGTCCTCCTGCACAGGTACCGACAACGCCAAATACTCCCGCTGAGCGAGTCCATAGCACCGTGGGCTATGCCAATCCGCCGTAAGACTTCTTGACGTGACCCGCCGTCATTATGGACTGCGCTACCAAGGTATGTAAAACTTTCCAAGATCTCAATGTCCTCGCCACACGCATGAACAGACTGCACTGCTTCATCTAGTAAGTTTCCAAACACCTGGACCTTGGTCTTGAGCCAGGAGACCTCAAGTCCCAAAGGCTTTGCCTCCTCGTGCAGCGCCTCGAGAGCCATCACCAGGACCTCCAGCGACTCAGCAAAGATTACTGCATCATCGGCAAAAACAAGATCAGTGATCTTGGTGTTGCTGACGGATGCTCCACAATCACTTTGATCTACAACCTTGTCCAATACCCAGTCCATACAAGCGTTGAAAAGTGATGGGGCAAGGACGCACCCTTGCCTCACTCCTGTATTCACAGGAAAGAAGCCGGATACACCTGCCCCACACTTCACAGCACTCTCAGTCCCAGAATACAGACCAGTTATCAAACCAATAGTCCCTGCAGGAATCCCTCGAAGTCGCAGAAGATCCCAGAGTGACTCACGATGCACTGAGTCAAACGCCTTCTTGAGATCAACATAGGCTGCAAGCATCCCCTGTCGAAACTCACGTCGGCGTTCCACCAGGACACGAAGCGCTAGGATACGGTCCGTTGTTGACTTACCAGGCGTGAACCCAGACTGCTGAGGTCTCTGATGCTTCACCAGATGGCTGCGAATCCGTGTCAGCAATAGATGGGCAAGAACCTTGCCTGGTACGCTGAGCAGTGTAATACCGCGGTAATTGTTGCAGTCCTGACGGTCCCCTTTCCCTTTCCAGATAGGGACGACTAGCCCCCTTTTCCAGTCAGGAGGAATGGTACCTGATTGCCACACAGCAGTCAGGACAGCATGCAACCCGTGGATCATGGCCTCACCCCCAGCTTTGAGGAGTTCCGCACTGATATTACAAACACCAGCTGCCTTTCCACCCCTCAACTTTGCTACAGCCTCTCTGACTTCGTCAAGAGAGGGTGCGCTTTCGTCAATGGGAGGATCGGCATCCACTGCCTGTAACCCAGTGGTGTGAAGCTGCTCAGTTGGAGGGTCCACCGTGAACAACTGCCCAAAGTACTCAGCCCAACGAGCCATCTGCCCATCCATGTCCGACACGAGGCGCCCATCTGCTGTTCGAATAGCACTCGCCCGAGAAGGAGACTTGGAACGGAGCTTCTTCAGGGCTCGGTAGGCGGGTCGGAGGTCATTAGCGTTCAAATGACCCTCGACATCCTCAGATATCGAGGATGACATCTCAGATGTCATATATATATACATATAATGTATATATATATATATATATATATATATATATAAATATATATATATATATATATATATATTATATATATATATAATATATTAATATATATATAATATATATATATATTATTATAAATCCTGAAACTCATGCCCTTTATATTTCTGCCCGTAATCATGCCAAATCTATACTTTAACTTACCAAAAACTCCTTCATTCATAGAAAATGGCATCTAGCTTGTAACATCTCTAACAATTTTTCTTCTTTATCTTTCCCTCCTATGCTTCACCCAGATTGCTCTACAGCTGTCTCATCTATTTATAAAGCTGAACTCTTCGCTTAAACGCTGGGGCAGGCAGAGGCCGAGTGGTTAGCGTCTTGGAGTGCTGCGCTCAATGTCCCGAGTTCGAATCCTGCCGGTGGCAACTCTTTCAAGAACCTGGTAGGGGAGCAGAAGTTCCCAAGTTCAAGTCTCACCAAAGAGCAACTGTCAAATCCATCTTCGAGTGGCCGAAGCAACCCACATACAGTGTATACCTGTCTGCCGATTGCGAGTGTGACGGTTGACTCTAGGGGTTGCATGCGCCTAGACTGAAGAACCGAACATCACAGGAAATGGGATCTTCACCTGAGACCACAGGTGTCACTATAAAAATCCAGCCTGCGCCACCAACGGGCGAGATCGACCAACATCAAGACTCTCCATATGCTTACAGGCGCTATAGGCTACAACGTAAAAAAAGAAGAAGAAAAAAAGAAAAAAACCTTTGCAGAAAATTCCCCTCAGGTTGATGAAAGGGCAGTTCCTCCTTCTCCTCCACCCTCTGACTATATTATGCCTGTCGATCCTTCGTAATGATGTTTTCTTTGCCCTTTCTGACCTAGATCCTCGAAAGGCTTACGGTCCTGACGGAGTCACTTCTATTGTTCTCAAAAACTGTGCTTCTGTGCTTTCACCCTGTCTGGTCAAACTTTTCCGTCTTTGTCTATCTACTTTCACCTTTCCTTCTTGCTGGAAGTTTGCTCACATCCAACTGTTCCTAAGAAGGGTGACCGTTCTAATCCTTCAAATTACCGTCCCATAGCTTTAACTACCTGCCTTTCTAAAGCTTTTGAATCTTTAATTAATCTTAAATCAAATCTTTGCATCTTAACTCATGATTTAAATATATTTTTACTAATCCATTTACTTTAAGAACACATTTCATATATAAAGATCCTATACCTAAAACTCTTATCTCTAATATAATTTATGAATTTGAATGTTCGAGTTGTAACGCTCGATACATCGGCGAGACGTCAAGAAATTTAACCCTTAGGTTTGCTGAACATAAAGGTGTTTCCGCTCGTACTGGCCGACCTATTTCTTTCCCTTCTCAATCTGCTATTCGCTCACACTCCCATGATCTTGATCACCCATTCTCTATGAATGACTTTAGAATCCTATCAAAGGCAAACTTCTCTAGTGACACTAAATTATTAGAATCCATACACATCAAGCACTTGTCCCCTGATCTTAATAATCAAGTCACTTCATACCAATTACATATACTCAAATGATTATCACATTGTTTCGATCGTCCGACTCTCGTTTCGATCGCTCCATACGAACCGAAATGCTACCTGTAAAATGATTGTTCATTCAGTCCTCTGCCAACCTAGACAGCATACACACCAAGGTTTGTTAAGTACAAATTGTGTTTTTAGTTTCTTAGATAATATAGGATTATTTTATTGCTTTAAATTTTTAGATGTTTGCTTTTAGCAGTTTTTGTTAGTATATTAATTTATAAACTATTTTAGCCTGATGATGCCAGGTGCCATTGGCGAAACGTTGCACGCACATAAAGAACCCCAAGAATGACGAGTGTCTTTGCCACCCTGAAAAATCTACATGTATCAACCTAAGAATAGCAACTATATATATATATATATATATATATATATATATATATATATATATATATATATATATATATATATATATATATATATTATATATGTATATTTAAAGTATATACAGGCAGGAGATTTTCTTTGAGGCAGATCTCGTGTAAAATTGATAGCTAGTTCAGCGTTTATTATCTTTTTCAAGATATTTTATCTTTGTCTTAAGAGTGTCTTATTCTCTTTAGTGATCAAGTTTATGACTTCACCGTAGCTGGTCATTTTGCTGTATCGCGATTGCGGGTCATGGACCCTTCTTCAGCAGCGTGGAGAGATGTTTTCTCCTCAGATGTAGAAGTGAGCATGATGCTGGTGTAGTATGAGCCGCTACTTAAGGAGAAGTCTGGCGGAGTCGCGTGTGAGCGGGCGACGCTCATTGGTAGTTGACTTCTGCTCCTCCTTGCTTTGCGTCTCTGTGGGTTGGATATATATATATATATATATATATATATATATATATATATATATATATATATATATATATATATATATATATATATATATATATAAAATATAATATATATATAAAAGAGAGAGAGAGAGAGAGAGAGAGATGAAGAAAAAATGGAGATGATCAAGAGACGAATGAACTACCAAGAAGACTATTCCCGCAGAAACAATCTTCGCATTGATGGGTTAGATTCTAACTCAAAATACTGTGTGGACGTCTGTATCGTAATTTTAATTATTGTATGCATTTGTTTTACTATGTAAAAGTCTTGCATGTATTCGTGTCTAACATGTGGATCATTATTGCGCACTTTGTGCTTATTCTTTCTTTTTCTTTTTTTTAGCCAATCATCATATTGTTAAGAAGAGGAAAGTGGACCTCGAGTGTCGGGCCTTCAACCTTGAGTGGGAGAAGTACTTTTTCACTGAACGCTTTGGACAGGCCCAGTGCCTCTTTTGCTTGAAGACTGTGACCCATCCTCAAAGAGTATAATATGCGTCGCCACTGGGAGACACAGCACCAAGCATCGAGCTTTGCATCGATGTCTGCTGCCGAGAGGAAGGAGGCCATTGTTAAACTGTCAGGCAAACTGCAGAATAGCATTTCACTCTTCCGTAAGCAGACTACTGAGGCTAACAAAGTATCGCACGCCAGCTATGAGGTTTCCCGCTTCCTTGCTCGCCGGATGAAGCCATTCACAGACGGGGACTTTATCAAGGAGTGCATCATGGTTGTGATAGATTCCCTATGTCCTGAAAAGCGTTCTGCCTTTGAAAGTGTGAGCCTTTCACCCCGCACTGTTTGTCGTCGCATTGAGGAGATGTCAGAGAGCGTGAACGACTTGCTTAAGACCTGTTGCTCAAATTTCGATGCCTTCTCTCTCGCTCTTGATGAGAGCACAGACATGAAGGACACAGCCCAGCTGGCGATTTTCATTCGTGGAGTCACTGCTGCCCTTCAGGTTTATGAGGAGTTTCTCCAGCTTGTTCCATTGCACGGCATCACCACTGGGCAAGACATCTTCGACGCCGTGCTTCAGTGTGTGAAGCAACACTCCCTCGACCTGTTCCGTCTCGTGTGCGTGACGACCGACGGTGCCCCAGCAATGACTGGAAAGAAGAAGGGTGCAGCCTCACTGCTAGTGCGTCACTGTTAGGCCGCCGGACACATCCAGCCCATCCACAAGGTTCACTGCATCATCCACCAAGAGTCTCTGTGCTCCAAGTCTGCCAACCTTACTGATGTCATGTGAAGGTTGTCAACTCCATCCTATCCCTCAGCCTTAACCACCGCCAGTTCCAGGCGCTAACGGACGAAGTCAACGCACACTATGGTGACCTGCTTTACTTCTGTGAGGTCCACTGGTTGAGTCATGGAGCCATGCTGTCCCGTGTGTGCGACCTGCAGCAGGAGATCGCCACCTTCCTCCGTCAAAAGAACCTCCCCGGTGCTGATAATTTTTCCAACCCGCAATGGCTTGCTCGTCTGGCCCTGCTCACAGATATCACTACGCACCTAAATGACCTCAATGTGAAGCTGCAAGGCAAAAGCATTCTAGTCACAGACATGTATTCGCACATCACCGCCTTCGAGGTAAAGCTGCGCTTGTGGGAGACTCAACTGGCTGCTGGTCAGTTTATGCATTTTCCTCGTATTGCGGCTTGTGCACCTGATGACGTGGACCTGAACACTTGTGTTGGTGTTGTCACCTCTTTGCGGGAGGAATTTGCCTCCCGTTTCACAGGTGTCAGGCCACTAGCTCCGGGCTTCAAGCTGTTCACCTCCCCCTTTGACTTCCCTGTGGACGAAGCCCCTGCTCCCCTGCAGATGGAGTTGGTGGAGCTTCAGTGTAATGACGAACTGAAGGCAAAGTACCGTACCGCTTCTCCACTGTCCTTCTTCCGTGACCTCGTCCTCCCTTCTAACAAATTTCCAAATTACATTGAGCATGTAAAACGCATCGTTGCCATGTTTGGCAGCACTTACTGTTGTGAACAACTCTTTTCAAAAATGAAATATACAAAGTCTCGCATTCGCTCCCAGCTAAGTGACCGCCACCTCAATGACATTCTGCTCTTGTCTACCTCATCAATCGATCCAGACATTGAATCACTTCTCCATGGCAAACAGCACCAACCATCCCATTAATTTGCATGTCTCTTGATAAAACTGTTTTCTGCAGTCACTGATTTGCATGTTTTTCACTAAATTTCTAGTAATCTAGTCACTGGTTTGCCTGCTTTTCTACAAAAATTTTGTATATTGCCACAAACTGTTTTCTGGAGTCACTGATTTGCATGTATTTCAATAAATTTCTTGTAATCTAGTCACTGGTTTGCCTGCTTTTCTATATTTTTTTGTATATTATTACAAACAGTTTTCTGCAGTCACTGATTTGCATGTATTTCAATAAATTTCTTGTAATCTAGTCACTGGTTTGCCTGCTTTTCTATAAAATGTTTGTACACTGTCACTTTTGGGTTCTCTTTGGCACTCCGGCCCGCAGGCTACTCCTAGAAGCTTTCTCTGGCCCTCGCACTGAAAAGGTTGCCGACCCCTGGGTTAGAAGAAGATACAGGTGAGAATTGGAAGATTACGCAGGATAAGGTTCAGCGCCTGGTGCGGGAGAAACTTGGCATGGGCCTCGAGATATCAGCGTTTGTATTTCATGGTCTCAGCCGCCAGATGTCCTTAGTGCTGATCTCCGGTTAGAAAAAAAATGTGGGCAAACTTAAATCTCTCAATACATGAATATTTTTCTATATACTTTTGACCAGTGTATTTTTCTCTTTCTTTTTCTGTATGTTGGGTAATATATATATATAATCTCTTAAATGATCAGTACGATAACTGCGAGTCCATTCCTCTGTTTATTTCTTGCTGAGTGCGTTCGTCGTGAGATGTTTTCGGCACATACTTCCCTCATATTTTATTATCAGGTAACAACATTCTATGCATTTGCATAAGTAATTCCTCACATTGAGTTTTATCAAATGATGGTAAATTCTTCATTTTAACAACACAGTGTGCAGTAGCTATTACTTGTACCGAAATATACATTATTCGTCATCACCAACAACAGAAGCCCGCATGGGATGGCAACGTGTTCTCCCCATCATTTCAACGCGAAACCACGAGACTTAGACAATCACAAGAGAAAAATATAATTACTCTAAGTGTGAGGCTGTAAGCTCCAACCTAATATAATTACTCTAAGTGTGAGGCTGTGAGCTCCACCCTAATATAATTACTCTAAGTGTGAGGCTGTAAGCTCAACCCTAGTGTTATTACTCTAATACGATTAAGATGACCAAATCAGGTTTTCTAGCTATAAACTTCTAGCTATGGACTTCTGGTGGAAGAGAAGGGATGGAAGTATTGAGATCAGATTTTCTTCTTATTATATTTAAAGAATGTTGATAGCTAAAGCATTATGTGTTGTCTGATGAACGGATCTCTGTAGGATGCTCAAACCCGGGCCCAAACAAAACAAATTTATTTCCCAACTACAGCAGTGTCTTCAAAACAAGGCGGCGGACGGCGCAATTACCGGTCTACTCGCAAACTTGCGCCGCCTACTTTCCAAAAATCAAAATCAAAAGTCCTTGCCTCCATCAAGGTGGAAGATTGCCTAGTTATATTGTCAGTATATTGCCTAGTTATATTGTCTTCAGGGGGCCTAGGCGGCCCCCGGACCCCCGCCCTATCAAGCAGCGCCTCGCTTCGCTCGGCTTTCAATCAATCTCCATATCCTACTTTCTTCATTCCAACTCCTACTTTAAAAGAAAATGAAAACACTGTACAGTTTGGTGCTCTCTCTCTCTCTCTCTCTCTCTCTCTCTCTCTCTCTCTCCTCTCTCTCTCTCTCTCTCCTCTCTCTCTCTCTCTCTCTCTCTCTCTCTCTCTCTCTCTCTCTCTCTCTCTCTCTCTCTCTCTCTCTCTCTCTCTCTCTCTCTCTCTCTCTCTCTCTCTCTCTCTCTCTACCACACATTGAATCATTATTCTTAAGAGTTGAAGGATCACACAACTTTATCTTAGGGATGTTATATCGTCCTCCTAATACTAATCCAGCAGAGTTTATACTTTCCCTTGATTACATTTTACAAACTATATGTAATGAGGGCTTACCATGCTATTTAATAGGAGATATGAATATCAATTTATTGAAACTATGTGATAATAACATGCACGACCTGGTGAATTTATTTTATTCATATTTATTTTTTCCAACTATCAGTAAGCCAACAAGAGTTACTAGATCCTCAGCCTCCTTAATTGACCATATATGGACTAATAATTTAGATAATTATCAATCTAGTGGCATATTATATACCTCTATAAGCGACCATTTCCCGATTGTCAGTGTATTCACTAACCTAAACCCGATCAAAAGCGACACCTACATAATTATTACTAAACGAATATTCACTGATCATGCCATTACTAAATTTAAAACTGATTTATCGAACTACAAGTGGGAGGTTTATATTAGTGATATCAATGAAACTTTTAATGCTTACATAAAACAAATTTCAAAGTTATATAACAAACACTTTCCAATAAAAACATGTTATGTCAAGGATAAGTATATCGGTAAACCATATATATCATAAGCTATAAGAGCCTCAATTAAGGAAAGAAATCGTCTCCAAAGATTATACTCTAAATGGCCACTGACATATGAAACTGCTTTAAAAAAATACAGAAATAAGCTTACCGCCATTATCAGGGCAGCAAAAGAAAATTACTACAAAACTACATTACAGGAACATGAAGGTAATCCAAAGAAATCCTGGAATCTAATAAATTATATCTTAGGAAAACGCAACAAAACAAAAATACCAAATACCATTACATATCAGGGAAATAGCATTACAAGAACTGAAGACATAACTGAAGCATTTAACGACTATTTTTGTAATGTTCAATAGATTTATCGAAATCTGTTCAAGATACATCAAGTACTTATACAGACTTTATGCCTGATCCAGTCCCTTATTCCTTTTACTTGCCACCAACATCAATTGAAGAAATTAAAGCCACAGTAAAGAGCCTGAAACTAACATCCCCAGGCCATGATGATATTAACATAACAATAATAAAACTATGTATAGATGAGATATCTCCATTCTTGTTCATATCATAAATAGATCTTTTACAGTGGGAGAGTTTCCAAGTCATTTACAAATTGCTAAGGTTATTCCAATTTATAAAAAAGGTGACATTTCTATTCCCCCAAATTATAGACCCATATCAATATTGCCAGCATTTAGTAAAATTTTCGAAAAAATTATGTCAACTAGATTATTTAATTACCTCTCTGAGAATACAATACTATCTAAGCACCAGTTTGGATTTCGACCAAAATATTCCTGTGACCTTGCAATACAAAACCTATGTCAACACATCTACGACGCCATGGATTCAAAACTATTTCATTTAACTGTCTTTTGTGATTTCTCTAAAGCCTTTGACAACACTATCCCACATGATATTCTACTTGAAAAACTAAATATGTATGGAATCCGGGGTCCAGCACATCAATGGTTTAAGAGTTATTTAGGAAATCGAAAACAATATATTACATTTAATAATAAATCATCATCTACGAGAAGCATATGTTATGGAGTGCCACAGGGATCTATTTTAGGACCTATACTATTTCTGATATTTATCAATGACATAACACGTTCCAGTGGAAAGTTGAAATTCTTGCTATTTGCAGATGACACCTGTATATTTCTTAACGACACAAACCTTGTTAATCTATCACTCACAATAAACACTGAATTAAATCTCTTATACAAATGGATACAAAGTAATAAGTTAACTTTAAATACTGACAAGACTCACTTTATGGTATCCCACCCATTAATGACTAAAGAAACCTCTGTGCAGATAAAAATTAACAATGTTTTATTAACCCAGGTAAATGAAGCAAAATTTTTAGGCATTATTATTGATAATAAATTATTATGGAAATCTCAAATCGATGAAATAAAAGCAAAAATATCTAAAATTATAGGAATATTTCATAAAATCAGAGGGCAACTTGATGTAACTTGTTTAAAGAAAATGTACTCTGCAATTGTTTACCCAAATTTACTGTATTGCTCAGCCATCTGGGGAGGGGCTTACTCCACATACATTGACACACTATTTTTGCAGCAAAAGAAACTACTACGCACAATGTTAAATGTTCCTCGTTTACAGCACACAGGTCCCCTTTTCAATGAACACAAAATCCTGAAAATTCACGACATAATATTTTTGCAGTCAGGTGTTCTAGTCTACAACTCCATCAATACATGTCCCATAAACATTGGCTTCACACCCATAGCCCACCAGACGGTAACAAGGAGAGGGAATGACCTCAGAGTTCCCCTGTATAGGACTTACCACGCCCAGCAGAGTGTGTTGTTCAGAGGTGCCATGCTATGGAACAGTCTAGCTATAGACATGCGTAATGCTCCATCCAAATATAGTTTCAAAACTCGGGTTAAATATAATTTATTGAGTAAATATGAATAGAAGTATGTATACTATGTCCTCATTATACTATAAATATCTTAGTCAGTGCCAGTTCCATAAAGTGTGTTAGTGTGTATCATATTCTTGCATATGTTTTTATACATATATAGATATATATTTTTCGTGTAATGTGTATACGTGCAAGTGTTATTAGTGTTAGAGATATTTACGTATGTATGTGTATGTATTTTGTAGCCAATGTGTGTGCATACGTGTGTATGTGCATATGTTATGTTTGCATATCTGGAAGTTTTCTATTTTATTTGTTACTTTATTTTTCTATTTTTCATTTATATAATACGGATTCAGTATCCACAGTATAGCTCAGTGTTTTGTTTTTGTTTTTGTTTTTTCTTAGGCGGCCTGTTTTGCTACCAGACAGGCCTCTACCTGCCAGGCCAATCTACCAGATTGTTCTCTTACCATAATTTGCATTTGGGTTCATATAGGAGCTCACGCTCGATGAACCCGGCCTGTAAAAATTCTAATGTATTATGTTTCTTGTACTATATATTTAAGGCCAATAAAACAATCAATCAATCAATCAATCAATCAATCAATCTCTCTCTCTCTCTCTCTCTCTCTCTCTCTCTCTCTCTCTCTCTCTTCTCTCTCTCTCTCTCTCTTCTCTCTCCTCTCTCTCTCTCTCTCTCTCTCTCTCTCTCTCTCTTCTTTCTCTCTCTCTCTCTACTCTCTCTCTCTCTCTCTCTCTCTCTCTCTCTCTCTCTCTCTCTCTCCTCTCTCTCTCTCTCTCTCTCTCTTTCTCTCTCTCTCTCTCTCTTCTCTCTCTCTCTCTCTCTTCTCTCTCTCTCTCTCTCTCTCTCTCTCTCTCTCTGTGTTTATTTTCTGCATTGATTTTGGTTATGCTTCCCAAACTAACAGAATACTTTATCTGCAGACATAACACTAGCAGCCCACGGCCGACTGTTCCTCATCCAGAATCCATGTACAAGGCATGTGTGTTAGGATCAGCATACCAAGATGCATACATGGACAACGACTTCCGGGCTTTGCTGAAGGAGACGAATGCCGTACATTTGCAGCAATTGTATGAACCATCTCCAGCAACAAAATGTATCACTCTCCCAGAGTTGGCTCAACAGTTTCGGAGAGAACAGTGTACATCATTTATAGTCGATTTATCTCAGCACTTCACTGATACCATCAGGGAAAACATAAGAAAGTGTACCAAGGCTCAAGCAAAGTGTTCTCTATGGAAAAAACAAAGAGTGGAGCCTTAACGTCAACAACTCTCCACCTGGCTGCTCATTATAGCAGGGATTGTAGTGACAATTAAGTTGTGGATTCAATCCTGGGGCAGTCCAAATTCCGTGGAAACAGTGCTACTGAGTATGGAAGAATAAGTGAACCTTTTGTGAGAAAACTATACTATAAAAACATGTAACATAAGGATGAATCACTAAAGGTAACAGAAACTGGCTTATTCATTTGTGAAACAAATCCAATTTTAAGGGGACCGCCCACCCTGAATATATCGAAAATTCATAAAAATTATCGAAAATCCTTTTAAGCCATATAATGGTAGCTGTGGCCTTGGGCAACACACTGATATATAGTTTGTCCCTTAAAAGTATATTTAAAGGGGTTTAAATCTCCCCCTCCCTCCCCCCCCGCACCACGCGAGCGCCACGCCTCGTTCTGTTTTGACGATAAAATATCAATTATAATGCTTTTTTAATCTCGAAAGTAAAATGGAACCAATATACAAAACCCGTATAGGGTTTACTGACGTAACACTTAGTCAAACAAAAAAAAAAAATTTAGTGCTCGTTTCTGAAAAATGAAAGTTATTCTTATACAATTTGCTACTCCTTCATCAGTTTTTATCCGATCTTTGCATTTGAGGTATCAATGGATAACTGGATAAAACATGAAGAAAAGTATGGTAGAATTTTTTTTTTTATGTCAATTAGGAACAAGGCACTAGTGTTTCAAACAGATTTTTTGGGGAAATTTTTCCAAATTTTCCAAAATTTTATTTCTCGGTGATAAAAAAAGATAAAGAAAAACCACATCATATACTCTTTTGTCATAAGTAGAAGAGTTAATGGTTATAAAATAAAATAAATCCACCAATAATCCTACGAGTTGAAAGCAACTCAAATCAGCCTAATTTTCCTCTTTTTTTTACATTTTTTTTATTTTGCCCTTAGCTTGAGTGACTAATATCCTAAAACACTAAACACTAAACACCTGGTCCCTGCAGGAGGGGACCAGGTGTGCCTGAGTCACTGCAAACATTCATAATAGCCTCAAAAGTAAAATGGAACCAATAGACAAAACCCTTATAGGGTTTACTGACGTAACACTTAGTCAAACTAAAAAAAAATGTTTAGTGCTCGTTTCTGAAAAATGAAAGTTATTCTTATACAATTTCCTACTCCTTCATCAGTTTTTATCCGATCTTTGCATTTGAGGTATCAATGGATAGCTGGATAACAAACAAAGAAAAGTATGGTAGATTTTTTTGTTTATGTCAATTAGGAACATGGCACTAGTGTTTCAAACCGATTTTTGGGGGAAATTTTTCAACATTTTCCAAACTTTTATTTCGCGGTGATAAAAAAAGATAAAGAAAAACCACTTCATAATTATTATACTCTTTCGTCATAAGTAGAAGAGTTAATGGTTATAAAATAAAAGAAATCCACCAATAATCCTACGGTTTGAAAGCAATTCAAATCAGCCTAATTTTCCTCTTTTTTTACATTTTTTATTTTGCAAAACACTATTGGCCAGATCTAAATGAAACTTATGTTTTGAAGTTCTTACTTAGTCCTAAATAACTCATCAAATTTACAGCAAGATCCATCAGTAAACAAGATTTAGGGTGGGCGGTCCCCTTAAGAGTAAGCCCAGATGGTGTCGTCAAGTGCAAATTTTGTGGCACTGGACTTTTAGAAATTAAGTGCCCTTACAGCACACATACAAATTCCCTTACAGGAGAAGAGGTTGCTCGGAGGGGGAAATACCATGTTGTTTTGGGTAATGATGACAAAGTACACCTCAAGAAGTCATCTGCATGGTAAACAACTCAAGTACAAGCCCATCTTGGGGTGACAGGTTACCCATGGTGTGACTTTGTTTTATTCACAAGAAAAGAACCATGTTTAACCATTGAAAGATTATATTTTGACAAAAGCAGATTTGAACCAGATGTTACAAAGGCTATGGTTTTTTATGAAAAATTTATTTACCAGAGGCTTTTTGATCCTAATACAAGTTCTGGTAAGGAAGAGAACGGAAGCCTCTGTGGTGATGATGATGAGTTGGGGCAGTGTTGATGTGATGCAATTCTTAGGCCCGTACCAAGAGACATGATGAAGGTCGAGCGACGAACGTCGAATGACCGAGGAATGTTACCATAAAAGGAATATTTTTCGGAACGAAGAGCAGCGACGATGGTCGAAGACACGGGTACCCCCGTGTCTTCGCGCCGACCTTCGTCGCTGCTCTTGTTTCAAAAAATTTACCTTCTATGGTAGCATTCCTCGGTCGTTCGTCGTTGACTTTCATCATGACTCTTGTTACGTGCCTTAGTGATGAGTTGAGGCAGTGTTGATGTGATGCTATTCTTAGTGATGAGTTGGGGCAGTATTGATGTGATGGTATTCTTAGTGATGAGTTGGGGCAGTGTTGATGTGATTCTATTCTTAGTGATGAGTTGGGGCAGTATTGATGTGATGGTATTCTTAGTGATGAGTTGGGGCTGTGTTGATGTAATGGTATTCTTAGTGATGAGTTGGGGCTGTGTTGATGTAATGGTATTCTTAGTGATGAGTTGGGGCAGTGTTGATGTAATGGTATTCTTAGTGATGAGTTGGGGCAGTGTTGGTGTGATGGTATTCTTAGTGATGAGTTGGGGCAGTGTTGATGTAATGGTATTCTTAGTGATGAGTTGGGGCAGTGTTGATGTGATGGTATTCTTAGTGATGAGTTGGGGCAGTGTTGATGTGATGTTATTCTTAGTGATGAGTTGGGGCTGTGTTGATGTAATGGTATTCTTAGTGATGAGTTGGGGCAGTGTTGGTGTGATGGTATTCTTAGTGATGAGTTGGGGCAGTGTTGATGTAATGGTATTCTTAGTGATGAGTTGGGGCAGTGTTGATGTGATGGTATTCTTAGTGATGAGTTGGGGCAGTATTGATGTGATGGTATTCTTAGTGATGAGTTGGGGCAGTGTTGGTGTGATGGTATTCTTAGTGATGAGTTGGGGCAGTGTTGATGTAATGGTATTCTTAGTGATGAGTTGGGGCAGTGTTGATGTAATGGTATTCTTAGTGATGAATGGAAGTGAAAAGGTGGTGGTGGTGGTAGTAATAAGGATGTCAATTCCACCCATCAGAGCTAAGTATATATATATATACATTATATATTTATATAGTTATTTATTTATAATGTTTAATAAAGAAAACAATATTTTTTTTGGTGCCTTTTAGTTCATACATAGTACAGGGAAGTTGCGAAAATACAAAAAGTTTGGTTCAACCGAGTATGTTTCTACGTATAACGAAATTTTGTATAGCGAAATAACTCTTGGTTAAAAAAAATAGGTTTGATTCCAGGACCCCATGAAAGATATTTTTTCAAGCTAAAATAATGCAATACCAAGCCCACCAAACACATAATCTATATTACTGATACTGTACTACCTTAATTTCTGTTGTTAGATTTTTCAATCGATATCATTGCTGGGGCAAACAGTCTCTCATTCGCCTCTCAAACAGTCTCATTTTATCACTTTTTTCACTCTTGCTGCTCTCCTGAACTTGCTAACTGCATGGTTCCCCTCTTCCAGTAGCCCCACTGCACAAGACTTTCTACACTTGCGCACCCTTATTCTGTCCAACTCCCTTATGCAAGAGTCTTCATTCAGAAAGAGGCCAAAATAAATTAAACAGTGGCACAGACAACAAAACACTTGAATGAGCACAAAGGCGATGAAGGGATTGATTGATTGATTGATTAGTTTTAAGGCGCCGCAACTGCGGGGTTATTGACGCCTGCTTACAAAAGATACATGTAAAGTAAAACTAAAAAACAAAATTTAAGATAGAATAAAAATATTGAAAATTACGAAATAAAAAAAGAAAAAAGAGTACATTAAAAACAATATAAGTTAATATTAAAAACTCATAATTGTTGAGAAGGCCAGCCTTCTCAATAATGTATGGACTTCATGTCCCGGAGAGAAAACACCTCTCCCCAATGCCAGGGAGAGACATAAGACCGTCCGA
>JACEEZ010003733.1:199870-236199 GCA_016584305.1 Chionoecetes opilio | reverse complement strand
TTTTTTTTGAGGGGAAGTTTACCAATTGGTTTCCATTGAGAGACGTAAATTAAACATTCATAACTCTAGTGGTTTGGGGAACAGCGAATCAGCTTTTATGTCAAAGTCAATCGTGACAAACTCAACCTGATGCCTATCAGGGAAGTTAGAGGCATTTCTCTCATCTCCTAATATCATAATTGCATTTAA
Organism: Chionoecetes opilio; assembly: GCA_016584305.1. Classification (NCBI taxonomy): domain Eukaryota; kingdom Metazoa; phylum Arthropoda; class Malacostraca; order Decapoda; family Majidae; genus Chionoecetes; species Chionoecetes opilio. The sequence goes on along the minus strand of JACEEZ010003733.1, from coordinate 236,010 downwards.
GCTGCATCCGTGAAAAGGGTGAACAGCCATGACAGCAAAATAAAGGGATGAACTGTGTCCGCTGATCGTTCTATGAAGTGCGCGGCGAGACAGCAGCACCAACGCCAACACCAGGCCGGTGCACGCAAGGCTTTGGGGATCACACACGCACGATTCATTTCACTTCACATTAGCAAAGGTGGAATTCCACTAAGCTGTCACGGCAGGTGACTACGTGTGCGGGGAAGAGCTGCCCTCAAAATATGTTCTACTACTACTTCTACTACACTATTAATACCACCACTACTATTGCTACTACTGCTGGAACTAGCACCACTACTATAATTATAGTACCACAACTATCAGTTTTGAACGCATCGCATCGCCGCCGTGTTATTAAGTCCAGCCACCTCTACAGGTGACCCTCTACAGACTTCAGACAATAAGGAAAGATGGTCTCTTTGTAACGGGAAAGACAACATAATAATCACCAATTACTTTATTACATTTTCATAAACTTTTACAAAGTTGAGCGTTGTCAGGTGTGCTTCTAATATTCGTGTTGAGATCGATTTGATACAATACAGTGCAGTTTTTTGGAGTTTCTGAGAAAACTAGCTCACCTTGAGAAATCCTTTTTAGATAACTTTCTACCCATTTGCCTCCTAAGTTTCCAACGAGTTCTGGGGAAAAGCGGCTTTTGGGGAGCGTGAGTAATTACCAGGGCGGGGGGCGGGGGCGAGCTAATAGAGAGAAAAAAAAACTGTCAAGTATCTCATTAAATGGGATCTCACTGAACGTTTTGGGTATATGTAATCAATCAATCAATCATTGGGGGCATTCGCCGGGGGGCGCGTCGCCTCGCCCACCCTACGACGCCACTCCCGGGGGTCACCACGCGCGAGTTCCCATGTAGGCTCCTTTCCCATACCAAGCAACTCTCGACAAGAAACATCAACTTGCCCCAGCCAACGAGCCTTGTGGGCGCCCCTTGGCCTCCTCCCCGCCCCGGATTGTCTCTTACAGATACAACCCGATGGGAAGGATCGGTTTCAGGGTAGCGTGCCACATGCCCATATAGCCGAAGTTGGCGCTGACGAACTATGCAGGTAATAGGCCTCGATTCAGTCGCACGGTGCAATCGCTGATTTGACACGTAATCCTCCCACGATACCCATGATTCTGCGAAGACACTTATTACCCAAAAGGGATTGATTCGTCTCTTCAAGTCACTAAATTTTGGTTCATGTCTCACAACCATAAGGGATCACAAGCGACTTTAAGATCCCGATCTTTGTCCTCCTGCACAGGTACCGGGCAACGCCAAATACTCCCGCTGAGCGAGTCCATAACACCATGGGCTATGCCAATCCGCCGTAAGGCTTCTTGACGTGACCCGCCCTCATTATGGACTGCGCTACCAAGGTATGTAAAACTTTCCAAGATCTCAATGTCCTCGCCACACGCATGAACAGACTGTACTGCTCATCTAGTAAGTCTCCAAAACCTGGACCTTGGTCTTGAGCCAGGAGACCTCAAGTCCCCAAAAGGGTTTTCCTCCTCGTGCAGCGCCTCGAGAGCCATCACCCGGACCTCCAGCGACTCAGCAAAGATTACTGTATCATCGGCAAAAACAAGATCAGTGATCTTGGTCTTGCCGACGGATGCTCCACAATCACTTTGATCTACAACCTTGTCCCAATACCCAGTCCATACAAGCGTTTTAAAAGTGATGGGGCAAAGGGCGCACCCTTGCCTCAATCCTGTATTCACAGGAAAGAAGCTGGATACACCTGCCCCACACTTCACAGCACTCTCAGTCCCAGAATACAGACCAGATGTATATGAAAGGTGTTTATAAATCATCATTTGCACAAAAAGAAAAAAAAATCCAAATTGCTTTTTTTTTTGATTCGGAGCTTTTGTTAAAAATTTTGGGTTTAAAGAAAAAGGGGTTACTTAAAACAAAGTATAAATGTCTCGGGGCGAGAGGAGCAGGAGGCGGTGGCTCGGGGGGTGGGCCCCCTAGACACGCGCCCGTGGCCGAGGGCCGGGGGGGCGAGGGTACGGCGCCCCCCGAGGGGGGAGCGAGCGGGAGGAGCGCGTCCCCTTGAAGCTAAACAACAACTAGTGCCTCGAGCTTTGGCTACGGAGGCGGTTGGGCGGGCCCCTGGCCGGGGTGACGGGGGTGCCCAGACTGCAGGGGGCGACGAGCAGTTCCGCGCGGGGGGTAGAGGTGGTGTCCGGCACCTCCGTGCTGTCGCGGCGAGGCCCCGGGCCCTTGCCCACCCCAGCTGGCCTCTACCCGTCCTCGGAGGCACAGCGAGGGGGTCGCCTCCAAGCTGGCAGCGGCCAAAAACATTTTCACAGGGGGGTTGCGCCTGCGTCCCACCTCTTTGACTTTCAGTTGTGGCCGCAGAATGCAGGCACCCATGAGACCGAGGCAGACAAGGACCAGTCCAGAGGCTGGCGGGACATCGATAGACGGGACAAAGCCTTAGGCCTGACATTATACGGGGGGCGGATGAGGCCCGGGGTTAGACCTGTCAAAAAAAAAAATTTTTCCTTTTTTTATACCCCTGAAGGTTTTCCCCATGTTTTTTTGCCCTGGAAAACCCGAAAATCAAACCCTTTTTGAGCAAAATGTCAGGAATTTTGCTCTTTGGACCTAAGATTTAAGCCGCAAAGTGAAAAGGCCCTAATTTTGCCTTCGCCAGATTTTTTCACTGAGATTTTTGTTACAATTTGGGTGAACAAAAAAATTGAATTCAAATTGAAGTTTTTTTAATATTATTCTAAAAAAAAACAACCCAAAGTAAACTTTCAAAAAAAAAAGAACAATATCAAAAAAAAAAAGAAAATTTTTCTGAAAATTTCATAAAAATTTTCTAAATATACAATCTTGACATCAAAAAAGTGTGACAAGACTCTACAAAAAATTTTTTCAAGGGGCAAAAAAAACTCTTTTTGTCTAGGGGGGCAGAAGGACATTCCAGATTTTTCAGATTTTGTTTTTGAAGCTATCAAATCGCTCAGGGTGTTTCCACAGTTGAAGAAGGTTACTGTTTTTGTGAAAATTTGTGGAATGATGTTTGCGAAATCAGTATCTCTTGACTCCCCGTCAGCAAGTCTTTCACACTTTTACATTGCTGAAATTTTCCCGGCCTTGTGTAGTCACACCTTGGCCCATGTCGCCAGGTTGCAGAACCCAGTCATATAAATGCCAAGGGTGTCAAGGAAGATGACTCTCGGCCCAAACTAGATGCCAGGTCGTTTGGCTGTAACCTGAAGGAAAATGGGTTTCCCGTCTGAAGCTATCGGTTTCTCAGTGGCGTGCAGCTTGGCAGCAATGCCCTGTTTTCTCTTTGTCAGAGTCTGTACGAAGAGAGCGAAGGCACAACCTCCGTGTCAGGTACCATTTGGGGTTTTTTAAAGTTTTTGTAGCACTCCCTGAGAAAACTCGGATTGTTCTTGAATTCATAGTCCCATAAAAGCAGATCATTTGCAGGCATCGCAGCAAGTGTAGATGACCCCACAGGGGTGTATAAAAACAGTTGGAAGAGGTGGGGGTTTCCCAGCTTCAAAAACAGTTTTTTTTCCCAGTACCCAGTGTCAGCAAACATGAAATCTTCATAGAATCGGGTTTTTTGGGCCATCCCCGGGCATGAGAATGGCTCCAGGACGACTCCAGTGGTTTCCGGGGAGGCGTTTTCCCCAAGGGGACGACAGTGTAAGTCAGCCCTCTCAGGTAGTCAGCTCTAGGAGGGGTTCTCCGACCCCAGGATTCCTGTAGTATTTTCCTTTCACTTTCTTCTTTTTATTTAACCCCTTTTTTTCTGATGGACAGGGTTGTAGGGTTGTTGTGGAAATCGTCCAAACGTCCTTGAAGTGTTGAACCAAGGGTTCTTGGGCCTTGACCTTTCAACAGATTCTCCCCCAAAAGCACCAACCAGGGACTTCTGAATTTGGGTCTGAGGCAGGTAGAAACCTTCCTGTAAGCTGTTGCCAGAAGTTGGCAGTCCCCCATGTCTCCCCGTTGGGCCGTTGTGTCAAAAAAAAAGGCAGGATACTCCAGTTTAAACCCCCATGCCTCCAGCAAACATGGATGCCTCTGCTGAGCCCTTCCCCGTTGAGCGGGCTACACTGGTACTCCCCGTAGCTTGCCCTTCAGGATAGCAGGTGGCTGAGACAAGACAGCCCGAGTCTTGAGGGTCCAGGACATTCCCCGGACTCTCCACATCTTTCCATCCAGTGGAAGCGCATATTGGGGGGGTCCTCGCTAAATGCTGCCATTACCCGGTGATGTGGTACCTTGGCAGTCCCGTTCCGTCCTTTTTGAGGTGAGATGACAAACTTGTCCAGGTAGCCACCAGCCCTTTAATGTAGCAGAGGGCTAAGGCTGCATGATTTTCAGACAATCCAGACGATCAGCGGTACTGAGATTTTAACCACCCCCGACCCTCCCGGGAAAAAGTGAGAGTCACAGTGTTTGGGGATGTGAACATCCAGACGAGGTTGTTGGAATCCCTGTCCTTGCATTCCCTCACTGTCGGTTGGTCAGCCAGGGGAGAACACAGAGCAGTCCTTCGCGGTGGGAGCTGAAAAATTGTAGAAATTTTTTGACAAAAAATATCTTGTTTCCCCTTCTGTGCAGTCTTGCCCTTTGCTTTCTGCTGGGACCGTGACCAAAATCTTTTTCAGACCAGAATGTGGGCCCCTTTTTCTCTGTCTTTGATTGGTAGAAACCGATTCCTTTTCCTTTTTCCCTGATAGAGTCGGTTTCTTCTTTCCTGGATGGCATTGAAGCTCCCATGTCGAACGGCTATCTAATTCCAGGACAAAGGCACTTTTTCCCTCCAGGGTCACCGGGCTAACTTTATCCTTGCTAATCTCTGTGTTTTTTTTGCAGGGGCATGAAAGCTGCGCTGCATTGTATTTTCATGGTTTGATCCTAGCCATCTGCCAGAATGGGGTGAAGCCTCCCTGTTTCATTGGCGAGGTCTTGATGCTTAGGATTCCTGATTTTTGGCAAACTCTGGGATGGAGGAAGTACTGGAGGGGTCTGTTGGTGGGTAATGGAAACATGATGCTGGATGATGGGTAGCGACAGGAAGGTTTTTGTAGCAGAAGTAGCAAAGGGCGGCGGACGCTTGTCTCGGAATGCAGGTGGAGGGTTTTGAGATTAACTTTGGGTTGGAGCTCCTTTTTACTGCCATAGTGAAATTCTTGGGAAGTATTTCTGGATTGTTAGAAAGGTTTTAACAGATCTGCCCCAAAAATAAAAACCCTTAGATGTATGCTAAAAAACCCTTTTGAATTTGACTAGGGGAAAAAAAATTATATTTAGTTTTTTTTTTTGAAATTTTTGTAAAAAATCACAGAATATTTCCCAAAAGTTTCTATGCATTTTTTTGTTTTTAGTCGCATCAATTACTGTTTTAAATGCCCTTTGCCCCTTATTTGTTTAAAAAAAGGCGAAAACAAAAATCAAAATGCTCCGAAAAAGGCGTTCAGAAAAGTGATAGAAAAGAAACTTCATGCTTTATGAGGCCAAAAGTTTCCCGCATTTTTGGGTTAAATGGTTGTAATTTTCGATTTTAGGTAAAAAGCATGGAAAAAAGGCAGGGGGGTTAAAAAATAGGAAAAAAATTTTTTTCTAAAGGCTACCCTGGGTGTTGTGTGGGTTTAGACGGGTTTCATATAATTTTGAGCTTTGTGTGGGGTGCTGCATGCTGTGAGTCTTCCCCCCCCCACTTTTCCTCCCAAATCGTTTTCGGTAGCAATTAATTTTCTTGATTTAGAAAAAAATAAATAAAAAAAAAAAGAAGTAAAGGGTGAGTGGCAAGAGACAAAGACCCAATTTTAAAAGGGGGTAGATACTTTGGGGCTAGAGGATTGCTTTTGACACGCGGGGGACTCAGTACAGACTTTTGGCCTGTGGAAATTTTTTAGCTTTAAATTAAAGAACCATGTGCGAAAGGGAAAATTTTTTTTGCAAACAAGTCGGGTTTGGAGATCTATAAAGAACAGCGAAAGGGAAAGTTTAGTCAATTTTGTCAGGGGCTTTGAAACTTTCGGGTATAACATAAACTGGCGGTTTTGCTGCTGCTTAAAAATAAAAAAACTATTCTTTACCAGAAAAAAACTTTTAAAAAGTCTCGTGAAAAAAAAACAGGAATGAGAAAAGTTTAAACAAGAATTGAGACTTATAATTCTAATGAGTAAAAAAAGGGATGGTGGTCATTCAATACGGTCGTCCAAGTGAGGGGACGCGATCGCCCGTTTCACCCCTTCGGAGAGAGTAGGAGCTCATTATACACCGATCTTGGGTAATGCTGGGCCTCACGAACCCCAATCCCCCTCCCCTTGCTCAAGGGGGGCGTAACCGCCCGAATGTATGATTGAAAAAAAACCCGTAAGCGAACGGGGATCGAACGTACAACCATAGAATGGCAGATGTGCTTAACCCACCTACCCACGCAAGCAGGTGTGTGTGTGTGTGTATTCTTTCTAGTTGTTGTATTTTACAGGGCCAGAGCAATGCTCGTGTGGCCCGTCTCCATATAAAACATTTCTATCATTCATATAGTGCTTTGTGTTTGGCCGGAAAGCCAGCCCCCCGGAGAGAGGTCACAAACCCCGGCTAAACCCGGTACCCATTTACTGCTGGGTGGACAGGGGCTCGGGTTTTAAGGAAACAAACCCATCTGTTTCCGCTCCGCCGGGATCGAACCGGGACTTCTCGGTGTGTGCTGGGGCGTGGTGCGTGCGTGCGTGCGTGCGTGCGTGCGTGCGTTTCGTGCGTGCGTGCGTTCGTGCGTGCGTGGGCGTGCGTGCGTGCGTGCGGGGCGTGCGTGCGTGCGTGCGTGCGTGCGTGCGTGCGTGCGTGGCGTTGCGTGCTGTGCGTGCCCTGCGTGCGTGCGTGCGTGCGTGCGTGCGTGCGTGCGTGCGGTGCGTGCGTGCGTGCGTGCGTTGCGTGCGTGCGTGCGTGCCGTGCGTGCGTGCGTGCGTGCGTGCGGCGTGCGTGCGTGCGTGCGTGCGTGCGTGCGTGCGTGGGTGCGTGCGTGCGTGCGTGCGTGCTGCGTGCGTGCGTGCGTGCGTGCGTGAGTGCGTGCGTGCGTTTCGTGCGTGCGTGCTGTGCGTGCGTGCGTGCGTGCGTGCGTGCGTGCTGCGTGGCGTGCGTGCGTGCGTGGTGCGTGGGGCGTGCGTGCGGCGTGCGTGCGTGCGTGCGTGCGTGCGTCGTGCGTGCTGGTGCGTGCGTGGTGCGTGCGTGCGTGCGTGCGTCGTGCGTGCTGCCGTGGTGCGTGCGTGCGTGCGTGCGTGTGCTTGCGTGGTTGCGGGTGGTGCGTGCTGTGCGTCTTCGTGGGAGTGTTGTGGCTCTGCTTTTTCTTGTGTTTTTTTTTGGTTTTCCCCGGTGTTGCGATGATATGGTGTGTTCAAGTAATACTCTCTCTTGAACGGTGATAATAGGGCGTAATACTAAACATATTCTTGGTACAACCTTTGCATCGTGATATTGTGTGGTGTAGGGGCATTAAAATTAAAATGAAAAGTCGGGGGAATTAATAGAACAGACCTTTAATACTTTGATTACACAAGTGGTGTGGGATAGGATATTTCCTTTGGCCGAAAAAAGAGCAAGCAGTTTAATGAAGTGGAGTTGATGGGAAGACTTTTGACCTCATCCCGAAAGGGTTGGGGAAATTAAAAAAAAAAAATAAATCTGAAAAGAAACGGAAATAAGAAAATTTTTCAGGAAAATGGAGGCCGTACCGACAAAGGCGAGCGTAATTGGAGGAGATTTAGGCGCGTGAAGGGTGGCGAGATACAAAGAAATGAGTTGAAACAAATGAATAAGTGAGAGCGCCGGCAGGGTGTGGGAATAATTAGGAGATGGAAAGAGTGAGATGGTGAGAAAGAGGGGAGGGAAAGAGAGAGAGCGTGACCGACGAGAGAGAGAAGAAGGGAGAGAGAAGAGAAGAGAGGAAAACCAGAAGAGGTGAGATGCGGGAGAGAGAGATGAGAGGGAGAGAGAGGAGAGAGAGAGAGAGAAAAGGGAGGAGAGGAGAAAAGGAGGAGGAGAGAGAGAGAAGAGAGAGGAGAGAGAGGAGAGAGGAGGAAAAGGAGGAAGAGAGAGAGAGAGAGAGAGAGAGAGAGAGGAGGAGAGAGCGAGAGGGAGAGAGAAGAGAAAGAGATGAGAGAGAGAGAGAGTAGAGAGAGGATAAAGAGAGGAGAGAGAGAGAGAGAGAAACATGAAAACCCAGACCATTAGACTGATCCCAATTAGTCGTTTTTTTTAATCTAGAGTAAGGTAATCATTAACACAATACCAAAACAAACACCCAACCAGCCGGAGGGACGCTTGTTTGAAGTCTTGTCGGGGAAACTTACAGAGATTTTTTTTCCGCTGGTTTTTATTAAGAATCGTATCGTGTTTCACTCAAACCATGAAGACAGGAAGTTTATTCTTATTCTCCTTTCGACGTCATTTTTAAAAAGTAAAATTTAAAGTGCATTCCAGTTATCTGTCTAAATACTTACTACAATATTTTACTTTGGTTCGCCCCTTTGTGATAAGTCTTTATCGAAACAGCTTACTTACTATTTAATATATTGCAATTTACAGGTTATAGTGTCCTTCCCCTTTCAGAAAACATAACACCGAAAGGATTATTCGTAAACCTATAGGTGGACATTTAAATATGATTTGTTCTTTGTATTCGAGGCGCCCAAAATGCATTCATATTTCAAGGACGTTGACTGATATAAAGAGATAAGATATTTTAATTTATCCAAAAGGAAAAAAAATATTTACAGGAAACATTCTGCTTCCTGTAACTAATATGTGATCGTAACTCCATAATCTTTGATCCCAAGTACGCTTTTATGTTCATCCCGAACATTTCATGATTCATATTAGGTTTCTTGTTTCCACTTGATGAATATGACTTATGACATTCGTTGATGTTATAAGAAATTTCAAACCTATTAGATCAAGCTGGGCTTCTAGGTGAGTCTTCTTGGCGGCTGTCCCTATAGCGGTCTGCGATTACCGAGTCTCTGTACCTGTAGCGGTCTGCGATTATCGAGTCTCTGTACCTGTAGCGGTCTGCGATTACCGAGTCTCTGTACCTGTAGCGGTCTGCGTTTAAACCGAGTCTCTGTACCTGTAGCGGTTGCGATTACCGAGTCTCTGATTTTCATATCGTGTACAATTTTTGCAACTTTGAATTCATTTATGTATATCATTAATAGCGCGATTTAGAAACAGAGCCGTGATGGAACACCACTATATCCTATTCATTGCGACTGTTGCCTATTTGAAACAATACCATTAAAAACAACCCTTTGTTTTCCATTGCTTGACGAGCTTTCGATCAAGGTTTGCACATTACCTGCAATCCCAAATGGTTTGACTTTGAAAAAAAAAATTGTATGAGGAGCTTTGTCAAAAGCCTTTTGAAAATCTAGATACACAATGTTTGTCTATACTACACAATGTCTACACAATATCTGGTGATTATATTTTCATGGACATAATAAATATCATAAAAAGTCAACAAATTTGTTCATTTATCTGAAGCCTGAGCAAGAATGACGTTCAAGGTAATCAAAAAATATTGTTTCTAGTTATGTTATCGAGCTTGTCCCTAATACGCATCTTAATTTACAAGTAATGGATCTGTAACTTCCGAAGATATTTCTGTCGCTTCCTGAAAGATTGGTTGTGGCCTTGGCTGTCTTCCCACTCACCCGGATCCGAGCCTTGTCGCAGAGATTTTTTAGATACAGATGGCAGGACGTTAAAAATTTACGTTTATGACCCATTACTGTTAATTTTTTAGGATAATCTTTGTCTGCCCTGGTTTTAAAATTATTTTTTAAATTAGTTAGTTTATTCAAAATATCTTCTGTAATTATTTCAAGTTCTGCAGAGTGCGTTCCGGGCTAATTAATTTCATAGACCTATTAAATTTTATTACATTTATCTAGACTCTTTTTACAAGCCCATTTTTCAGGCGAATATATGTATTTTCCTACGTTTATGTGACCTATATCACATCTAAGAGACTGCATACTTTCCTTATCAAACCAAGGAAGGCTGATCTTCTTGCTAGATATCCTCACACACTACTATGACATTTGTGGGTTGTTGTTATTTAAAAGCCAAACTATATAAAATATCTTTTATATATTTTTACAACTTATATATATAAAATAAAATATATATATATATATATAATATTATATATAATATATAATATATATATAATATATATATATATATATATATATAATATATATTTTAAAATAATACATATATATTTGCTTAATCAACCTTAGTTTTTCCAAGTAACTGCATACGTAAGTGATACTGCGCGTCTGAAATGTTCAAAGTTGACTCATCCAAAATTTGGCACAGAGATATTTTTTACGAGGTCACTTATTGTCTTGATAGCAATATAAAAAAGTGTTAGGACAAAAAACCCAGATGTACGCCCAGCTTAACATTAGTGTTTAGGTGATCTTGAGCTACTAAAACTAGATCGAGCATGTTTCCCCTGTTGGGTGTGATCGGGAAACCGCTCTGGGACATTTATTCCTTGTGCCTGTCCATCACTCGTCCGCCACGCGCTGTACATGTTAAAGTCATCCCTCCTGGCCTTCATCGTGCAATATTCAGCTTCATTGCAGCTGCGTGTGTCTGTGCCGCTGGAGGAACACTCACTTTGGCCATTTTACACAAAACGTTGAAGTTTTGATCATAAATCTCTATTTCATATTCATTTCTCGCACAGTGTTATTTCACAACACTAAGAAATGATGCTTTCATGTTACCTGACTTTCTAACAGTCAATGCATCCATACGGGCTTTGGGGCAAATTGCAGAGACACAAACCTTTCGCCTCGCTTTGTACAGTGAAAGTCAAACATTTATCATAAAGACAACCTAACATATACTCTTACTTTAGCATTTTAAAAAAAATATAAAGTTTTACACAATTAAAATATAAAAAAAATTAACATTAGTACGTGATAGATTAACAGGTCTTGATATGTATGCATCTGAACAAATCACATCATAAGAGTGCGACATAATGCTATGAACCTGGTTGTGCACTAAAGCAACAGCAAGGGAAAAGGGCTGGGCGATTGAACCTACAGGAGAACTCGGGTGGCAACAAGCAATAGCGTCAGGGCTTATCGACAACACACGGGATTCGTTTGGTGGTGAGACAGAGATTAATGATAGCCGGCATGAATAGCTTGTTGCTTGTTGCTTGGTGAGGGACAGAAATATTGACGCAAAGAAACCGCGCCAAAGTCAAGTCACTCGTATAGGCGTGCTGCGAGGATTAATGTTTTAAGATGTTAATAGTTACTATAAATTATTAATGAAGGGTCGACTATTTTATTGCAACGAAATAAAACTCATCAATCAAAGCTAACTAGACTTTAAAACTCAAATCTAATGAGAAGTTGTAACCGATCCGTGTTTGCAAAAAAGCTCTTCACTTGGTATTAAGTTGTTAAGACTAACATGACCATTACGAAAACATTGATTAACAATGGTGGGTCAATGCGGGTATTTCCCTCAGCAACACACCCAGCGATGAGGTGCTGGCGAACCTTTGTACTCATGAGAACCATAGAATTTAATCAATAAATTATTCAAATATATTTTTAGGAAGAAAGTAAAATATTAAGACGAGCCTCTATTAAAGTCTACTTCATTCATGTGTATGGATGGAGGGAGGGGTTTGTTTGCCACCAGTTTTGTCAAGGTAATGAATCAGAAGTTTTTCGTCATAGGAGGCATTGCATGAAGTATATTTGTTACAATTTCTCCTCCATACACGCATTCATTACGGGACGAAGCATGGCTCTCGAGGAGGGAGTTTACAGTAATATAAAAGTGTGGTGTGTGTGTGTGTTGTTTGTGTGTGTGCGACTCTCTCTCTCTCTCTCTCTCTCTCTCTCTCTCTCTCTCTCTTCTCTCTCTCTTCTCTCTCTCTCTCTCTCTCTCTCTCATCTCCCCTTTTCTCTCTCCCCTCTCTCTCTCTTCTCTCTCTCCTCTCTCTCTCTCTCTCTCTTTTCCCGAACACGGTATTCGTATATCTAAAGATTATTTTCACCATTTCATTACGATGGCAAGACCCTTGAAGCCCATCTCCGGGTCCCTTGAGTCTGATCTCGGCCGGGCCCCGACGTGCAGTGGCGCCGGCATTGCGGCGATAACTGTCATCATCGCAGACAAACAGGAGACAGGAAATTAAAATACATAAAACCGGCAGCCGATCTCGCTTGCATATCGCTACCTCTGCCTTTCAGGTACGAAACTAAACATCTGAATACAACCAATACTTTGTATTAATATTTTCTCACATTCGTCATTATAACCGTCATATATAAGTCGCCGTAACGCCATGAGCACCACGACACCGTTCACTCCTCACCAAGGCCCTCAACGCGACAGGAAAACTATACTAATGGACTGAATAAACTCAATGGCGAGAGGTTTTGATATTCTTGAATGTCGACACAACTTATCCTAATGAGGGCGGCAGGGAAAAATAACACGACAAACGCACCGTGCATACGAGAAAGACGAGCTTTCCTTGGCTCATGCAAGACCAAGAAATATGGTAAATCTTGGCTTGGTCATGACTTCAAACATCGGTCTCCCTGAGAGCACAGGACGACACGGTAAGACCAAACGTGTCTCCATTCCCACTTACTCCAAGTACATATTTGTCCTGTACGATTTCAGTTTTCATCATTACCATATATGAAGGTACTTTTGTGTGTGTGTGTGTGTGTGTGTGTGTGTGTGTGTGTGTGTGTGTGTGTGGGGTGTGTGTGTGTGTGTGTGTGTGTTTTGGTGTGTGTGTGTGTGTGTGTTTTGGGGTGTGTGTGTGTGTTTTGTGTGTGTGTGTGGGGGTGTGTTTTGTGTGTGTGTGTGTGTGTGTATGTGTTGTGTGTGTGGTGTGTGTGTGGTGTTGTGGGGTGTGTGTGGGGTGTTGTNCCCAAAACCTGCGCAGCGGCCAAACAACATTCTACAGACGGTGCCCCTGCGTGCACCTCATTATTCGTTTGGGCCCGCAGACATGCAGGACCCGGACCGAGGCAGAAAAGGCCAGGCCCAGAGGCTGGCCAGGGACACCTGATAGACCGGGGACAACTTCAGCCTGACATATATACGGGGGCGTGATGGGGGCCCGGGGGTTTAGACCTTTTTCAGAAAAAAAATTTTTTCCATTTTTTATCCCCCCCTGCAAGGTTTCCCATGTTTTTTGACCGGGAAAAACCAAAAAATCCAACCTTTTGAGCAAAAAGCGGGAAATTTTTTGCCTCTTTGGGCCCTCAAGTATTAAGCCCCCGACAGTAAAAAGCGCCAAATTTTCCCTTTCCCGCCAGATTTTTTTTTTCACTTGAGACTTTTGTTAAAAATTGGGATAAAAACAAATTGAATATAAAATAAAGCATTTTTAATTTTAAATTTCTGAAAAAAAAAATCCAATAAACATTAAAGAAAAAAAAACATCATATAAAAAAAAAAGCAAATTTTCTAAAAATTTCATAAAAATTTCATAAATTTACAATTTTGACAAAAAAAAAATGTTGGAAAAGACTCAAAAAACTATTTTAAATGGCAAAAACTCTATTGTCTTGTCAGAAGGACCTTCACAGTCTTTTTTCAGATTGTTTTCTTGGCTATCAAATCGCTCAGGTTGTATTCCAAATTTGAAGAAGGTACTTTTTTTTGCTGAGAATCTTGGGGTAATGATTTTTTGCAAATCAGTATCATTTTCATCCCCTCAGCAATGTCTTCACTCTTTTACATTGCTGACAATCCGGGGCCCTTTGCTGTAGTCATCATCTTGGCCATGTCGCCCCATTTTCGAGCCAGTCATACCAATCCCAAAGGGTGTCAAGAGAAATGACTCTCTGGCCAACTAATCAGAGAGTCTTTGGTGTAACCTAAGGAAAATTAGGTTTTTTCCCTCGTTAACTATCTGGCTTCCTGGCGTGCAGTTTGGGGCACAATGTCCTGCTTTCTTTGTCACGATCTGCTCCCAAAGAAGCGAACGGCACAACCTCCTGTGTCAGGTCCCACTTGTGGTTTTCAAGTTTTTGTAGCACTGCCTGACAATCTCGGATCTGTTCTTTAACTTTCATCTGTCCTCGAACTGGCAGACATTTGCAGGAGCATCTGCAGCAAGTGTAGATGACATCCACATGGGTTTTATAGAACAGTCTAGGAAAGGTTAGGCTTCCAGTTAAAAAAACCCAGTTTTTTCATCGTACTCCAGCTGCCAGAAAAACAGAACATTTTTCAGAAATACGGTTTGGCCATCCACCGGCCTATAAATCTCAGGACGTCCAGTGGTTCCCGGGAGGCGGTCCCCCAAGGCGATCATGTAAGCTCACCCACTACGTAGTCGCTCTAGGGGGTTTCTCCGACCTCAGATTTCCTGTAGTATTTCCTTGCACCTTTCTTCTTTTTTTTCAACCATTTTTGTTGTGGCAGGGTTGTAGGGTTGCTGGGGGAAAGATCTTCCAAACGCCTTGAAGTGTTTAAACCAAAGGATTCCCGGGGCTCTTGCCTTTGCCAACAGATTCTCCCACACAGCCCCAACACACTTCTAGAATGTGGTTTCTGCAGGCCGGGAAAAACCCCCCTTCCTGTCAAGCTGTTGCTCCAGAACTTGGCAGCTCCCCCGGTCTCCCCTTTTGCGGCGTTTTTCAAAAAAAGGCATGTCACCCCAAACCCCCCAGCCTCCGAAAATCCGGATCCTCGCCGACCCTTTTCCGTTGGCTTCTATCACGGGAAACTCCCTAGTTTCCCTTCGGGATATGAGGTGGTCCTGAGCAAGCAAGCCAGAGCTCGACGTGGTCCCAGGATCATTTCCCAGGACATTTTCCACCCATCTTGCCACCCCGTGGAGAGCAGATACTTGGGAGGGTCCCCCCGCAAAATGCTCCCATGTATTTGGCTGATGTGGTCCTTGTCAGCACCCTTTTTCCGTCTCGTTGTTGAGGTTGAGATAAAAAAATTTGCCCAGGCAGCTCCCCCACCTTCAATGTACGAGAAAAGGCTGTCACTTGTTTGGGCAACAACCCCCAGACATCAGCGGTACTGCAGATGTAAAAACAACTCCGCCCCTCCGGGGAAATTAGAGTCCCAGTGTCTTGGTGATGTGAACACCCAACCCGGGTTGTTGGTAACCTGTCCCCCCTGCTTCCCTTTTCCGTGGTTTGGGTCAGCCCGTAGACACCGCAGCAGTCCTTGGGTTGTGGCAGCTAAAAAATTGTAGAAATTTTTGTGAAAATTTCATATCTTTTTCCCTCCTTGCTGCGTTTTGCAGCCCTCTCTGCTTGCGGGGGACCGTGACTCAAATTTTTGGTCAGCCCAGACATGGGGGCCTTTTTTCCCGGGTTTTCTGATCCTGGTAGAACCTGTTTCCCTTGTCCTTCTTCTCCCTTGAAAGCGTCGGTTTTTCTCTTTTTTCCCGGATGGATCTGAACTATTCGAACGGCTTCAAATTCCCCGGACAAAGGCACCCCTTTTCCTCCAGGGTCACCTGTTTACCTTTTTTCCTTTGCTAGACTCTGTTTTTTTGGAGTGTATGAAATGCTGCGCGCATTGAATTGGGTCATGGTTTTTATCCAAACCATCTGCCAGAATGGATATAGCCCCCCCGGTTCATTGGGGAGGTCTTGATGCTTAGGATTTTTCCCGTATTTTTCTGGCAAACTCTGGAGATGGGGAATACTGGAAAGGCTGTCCCGTTGGGGGTAATGGGAGCCACTGATGCTGGTGTGGGTAGCCATCAGGAAGGTTTCTGTCGACTAGTAGCAGGTCGGCGTGACGCTTGTCTCTGGACTGCAGGTGGGGGTTCTGAGTGTCAACTTTTTCGTCCCCCGGAGCTCCTTGCTTACTGCCAATGAAGTTATCTTGTGAAGTATTTTTGGGTTTGTTAGCAGGTTTCAACCCGATCGAACAAACATAAAAGACCCTTTTAGTCAGGCTAAAACCTTGTGAATTTGTGACTAGAGTAAAAAAAATTATATTTTAGTTTAATTTTTTTTTAAAATTTTTTGTAAATATCACAGTAATATTTCCAAAAAGTTTTCTTGATTTTTATGTTTTTGTCAGCCCAAAAACTTTCTTTTCCCGCTTATGCCCCCCTTTTTTTTAAAAAAAAGGCGAAAAAAAACATCAAAATGCTCCGAAAACTGGCGTTTTTAGAAAAAATGATAGAAAAGACTTTATGCTTATGAGGGAAAGTTCCCCACTTTTTTGGTTATAAATGGTTTTAATTTTCGACTTTTTTAGTCAAAAAGCATTGGAAAAAACCCGGGGAATGGTTTTAGAAAAAAAAGGAAAACATTGTTTTTAAAGGTCTACCCTGGGGGGTCTTGGGGGGCCTTTTGACGGTTGCACCCATAATTATGAGCTATCGGGGGCTGCTGACCTGCTTGAGTCTTCCCCCCCCACACTTATCCTCCTCAAACCTTTTCTGTCGGGAGCAATTATATTTTTTTGATTTTTTGAAAAAAATATAAAAAAAAAGAGAAGAAGGGTGAGTGGCAATGAGACAAGCCAATTTCAAAGGGGCAATTACTTGGGGCTAGAGGACTTTCTTTTGTACCCGGGGGCACTCAGTACAGCTTTGGCCGGGATTGTTACTTATTAAAGAACCCTGGCGAAAGGGAAAATTTTTTTCTCAAATCATATCGGCTTTTGGAGCATCCGTAAGAAAAGCGAACGGGGGAAAGTTTAGTCAATTTTTGTCAGGTCTTATAATCTCTTCCGGGTATCAACATATAAATGGTCGGTTTTTTTTGCTAGCTTAAAAAATAAAAAATTTTTCTTCACCAAAATAAAAATTTGAAAATGTTGTGAAAAAAACAGAACGGAAAATTAAGCCAGAATTTAGACCGTTATAATTCAATGATAAAAAGTACTGGTGTTATTCCCTACGGTCTTTTCCCCGTGAGCCCGGGATCGCGATCGGGCCAGTTTTTACCCTTCCCGGGGAGGCTAGGAGCTCTTTACACCGATCTCTGGGAATGTGGGGCCTCACGAACCCCACATCCCCATCCCCTTTTTAAGGGGGAAAAAAACCCCCGAATTTTGATTGAAAAAAAACCTAAGGAAAGGGGTGAAAGTACAACCATAAATGGCCAGATGTGCTCAAACCCCCTACCCCGCAAACAGGGGGGTTTTGTGTTTTGTGTTTATCTAGTTTGTTGTATTTTTTAAAAACCCGAGCAATCTGTGTGGCCCCGTCTCCCTATCAACATTTTATCATTCATCCTTAGTGCTTTGTTTGGGAAGCCCACCCCCCAGAGGAGGTCACAACCCCGGCTAACACCCCCAACCATTTACTGCGGGTGGAAGGGGGTCGGGTTTTTTAAAGGGAAAAAACCCCCTGTTTCGCTCCCCCCGGGGATCGAACCGGGGCTTCCGGTGTGTGCGTGCGTGCGTGCGTGCGTGGGGCGTGCGGGGTCTCGTGCTGCTTGGGCGTGCTCGCGTGCTTTCTGCGTGCGTGCGTGCTGCGTCGTGCGTGCGGCGTGCGTGCGGGGTCGTTTCGTGCTCGGCGTGCGGCGTGCTTCGGGGTGCGTGCGTGGTTTCGTGCGTGCGGGCGTGCGTGCCGGGGGCGTGCGTGGGGCGTGCGTGCGTGCTTTCGGCTGCGTGCGTGCGTGCGTGCGTGGGTGCGTGGTGCGTGCTGCGTGCGTGCGGGCGGGCTTGGGGTGCTGGTGGTGGTCGTGCGGCTCCCTGCGTGGTGGTGCGTGGTGCGGGGCTGCGTGCTTTCGGCGTGGTTTCGTGCTGGTGCGTGCGTGCGTGCGGCGGGGGCGTGCTGCGTGGTGCGTGCGTGCGGCGTGCGTGCGTGCGTGCGTGCGTCGTGCGTGCGTGCGTGCGTGCGTGCGTGCGTGCTTTTCGTGCTGCGTGCGTGCGTGCGTGCGTGCGTGCGGGGCTTTGCGTGCGGGGCGTGCGTGCGTGCGGGGGCTTTTGCGTGCGTGCGTGGCGTGCGTGCTAGGGTGCGTCCCGTGCGTGGGGGTGCGTGCGTGCGTGCGTGCGGGGGGGCGTGCGTGCTGGGGGTTTTGGTGGTGGTGGTGTGTGTGTGGTGTGCATTTTACCAAATTTAAAAAATTTTTTCCCGTTGAAAGGTCATAAAAATGTTGCTACTAGACATCTTTAACCTTAAAAATTTTTTGGTGAATTCCCACACGCTGGGGTGGGCATAGATATTGTCTTTTTTCCGGACGGTAAATAAAACACGTCATCTTTAAGTGAAAAAGGTGAGTTTAAATGCTAACCTATTCAAAACCCTTTTCATCTCAAAATTATAGGGCGGTGAGGGGAACAAAAAAAGGAAAATAAACTCAGAAGCCTTGGGGAAAAAAGAAGCTAAAGATCCCCTGTTTTAAAAATCCTCTTTGGGCCCTTTTACACATTTTTTTCTTTAGATCTGAAAATTTTCCCTTTAGGGTTTGCCGTATTCCTCCAAATGTGGCGAAGCATTTTCAAATTTAGAGTTGATGTTGAGGGGCAAAAAGATTGCTTGCCCTCATCCCTGAAACAGGTGGAAAATTTAAAAAAAAGGAAAAATAATCATCTGAAAACAAAACGGGGCAAATAATTCAGATATCGGGGGCGATTTTTCGTGCGAATAATTTTGGGGAAATTGGCTGCTTTAGGGGGTGGGGGAATGTCAAAGATGGTGACAAAATGCAAGGGAGAGCTTTCCCGAGTGTTGTGAATTATTTTAGTGAGGGAAAAACCCCAAAACCCTTGAGCTGCTGTACACCACCTGGGGGGGATACCGTGACCCGATGCCCCTTTTTGTCCTTTTTTGCCCGGGAAGAGGAGAAGAGAGAGAGAGGGGAGAAAAGGAGAGGAGAGAGGGAGGGGAAGAGAAGAGGGGGGAGAGAGAGAGAGAGAGAGAGAGAGAGAGAGAGAGAGAGAGAGAGAGAGAGCGAGAGAGAGGAAAAGGAGAGAAGAGAGAAAAAGGAAAAGAGAGGAGGAGAGAGAGAAAAGGAGAGAGAGAGAGAGGAGGGGGGATAGAGAGAGAGAGAGGGGAGAGAGGGTAACATAAAACCCCAGACCATTTGACCTCGGGACCCCCCAATTAGTCGTTTTTTTCTTAATCAGAGTAAAGGAAATAAAGGTTAACCCCTTTACAAAAAAACCCCCAAAAATAAACCAGCCGGCGGGACGCTTTTTTGCAGTCTTGTGGGAAAATTTTTACAGATGATTTTCGCGGGGTTTTTTATAAAAATGTATCGTTTTTTCACTAAACCCCTAAAGACGGGGAAAGTTTTTTCTTTTCTCCGTCGACGTCTTTTTTGAAGTAAAAAAAGGGGATTCCAGTTTTATCTGTCTAAATACTTACTACAATTTTTTTATTTTGGGTTCGCCCCCTTTGTGATAAGTTTTTAAATCAAAACAGTTTTACAAATTACTTTTACTATATTGAAATTTACGGGTTATAGTGCCCACCTCTCCTCTCAAAAAAAATTTACACCCAAAGGGGATATATTCGAAAAACCTATAGGCTGGACATTTAAATTTATTTTTTTCTTTGTATGTCGAGGCGCCCAAAAATTGCATCGATATTCCGGGACGCCCTGACTGATATGAAGAGATAAGATTTTTTATTTATTCCAAAAGGGAAAAAAAAAAAATATTTACAGAGCCAAAAACATTCTCCCTCTCTGAAATCAAATATTTTACCCGTAACTCCATAATCTTTGATACAATGTACGTTTTTATTTTTTCATGCCCCACTTTCATGATCATTTTTCTGGTTTCTTGTTTCCACTTGATGAATATGACTTTGACATTCTTTGTTTTTTAAAAAGAAATTTCAAACCTATTGATCAAGCGGGGCTTCTAGGTGAGTCTTTTTTGGGGCGGCTGTCCCTTAGGGCCCGGGTTTACCGAGTCCTCGGTCCCTTGTAGCGGTCTGCGTTATGAGTCCCCTGCCCTGAAAGCGGTCTGCGTTACCGAGCCCTTTTACCTTTTAGCGGGTCCGATTCCCGAGTCTTGTCCCTGAAAGCGGTTTTGCGATTACCATTCCTGATTTTCATATCTGTTCAATTTTTCCCAATTTTTGAATTCTTTTGTATATCTTTAAAAACCAAATTTAAAAACAGACCGGAGGGAACACCCTAATCCTTTTCATTGCACTTTTGGCCTATTTAAAAAACAATACCTTTAAAAACAACCCTTTTTTTTTCCTTGCTTGACGAGTTTTCCCCGATCAATTTTTGCACTTTAAACCTGCAACCCCAAAATGGTTTGACTTTAAAAAAAAAAAATTTGTATGGGGAAGGCTTTGTCAAAACCCTTTTAAAAATCTAATACACAATGTTTTTTTTCTAAAATACACAATGTCTACAAAAATATCGGGTTTATTATATTTTCAGGACAAAAATTTAAAATTTACAAAAAAAAGTAAACAATTTGTTCATTTATACTGAACCCTTTTGAGCAATGAATACGTTAAAGGGTAATCAACAATATTGTTTCTAGTTATGTTATCGGTTTGTCCCTACTACGCATTTTAAACTTACAAGTAATGGATCTGAAACTTCCGAAGATATTTCGGGTCGCCTTCCTAAAAGATTGGTTGGCCTTGGCTGTCTTCCACTCACCCGGACCCCGAGCCTTGTCGCAGAGTTTATTAGATACAATGGCGGGAAACTTTAAAAATTAATTTTTTATGACCCAAATTACTTTAAATTTTTTTTAGGAAAAATCATTGTTCTGCCCCTGGATTTAAATTATTTTTTTATTTTTAGTTTTTTTTAAAAATTTTCGGAAATTTTTTTCAATGTTCTGAAAGAGTGCGTTCCGGGCTAATTTAATTTTCATAGACCTTTTAAAATTTTTATTACTATTTATCTGGACTTTTTATACAAGCCGTTTTTTTTTAAAGGCCCAAAATTATAGAAATTCCTACTTTTTTTGGTGACTATATCAAAATTAAGGGACTGCAAAATTCCCTTTTCCCAAACCAAGGAAGGCTGATCTTTTGCTAAAAATTCCTCCCCACACTACATACATTTTTTTTGGTTGTTTGTTTTTAAAACCCAAAACTATATAAACTATATCCCCTATATATTTGTAAACTTATATATAATATAATATTATAATTTTAATATTATATATTTTAAAATATTTTATATATATATATAATATATAATTATAATATATTTTATTATATATATATATTTATATACAATATATTTGCTTAATCAACCTTAGTTTTTCCAAGTAACTGCTACGTAAGTGTTTACTCCCGCGTCTGAAATTTTTCAAAGTTGACTCTAAAAAATTTGGGCACAGAGATTTTTTTTTCCCGAGGTAAACCTTATTGTTTTTGTTTAGAAAAAATTAAAAAAAAAAAAGTTTTTAGGACAAAATAACCCAGAGTACCCAGTTTCTAACATTAGTGTTGGGGTGATTTTGAGCTACTAAAACTAGATGACCCATGTTTCCCTTTTTGGGTTGTGATCGGGAGCCGCTCTGGGAACCCTTTTTTCCTTGTGCCTGTCCCAAACACTCGTCCGCCACGCGCTTTTACATGTTAAAGTCATCCCCCTGGCCCCTTTTAATCGTGCAATATTTAGCTTCTTGCAGCTTGGGGGTGTCTGTGCCCCTGGAAGGAAAACTCATTTTGGGCCCTTTTACACAAAACTTTTTTAGTTTTTTACTTATTAAAAATTTTATTTTATTTTATACTCGCCCCATGTTATTTTTACAAACACAAAAAGGGGTTTTTCATGTTACCTGGGCTTTCAAAAGTTTAATCAAAACCCTTAAAAACCCGGGTTTTTTTGGAAACCAAAAAATTTCAGAGGGAAAAAACCCACCCTCTGCTTTGTACAGTGAAAGTCCCCATTTACATAGGGCAACCTAAAAATATACTCTTTACTTTTGCATTTCCCCCCAAAAAAATTATATAATTCTTTCACAATTAAAATATAAAAAAAATTAAACTTAGTAAAGTGATAGATTAACAGGGCTTTGGTTTTGTATTTTCATCTGAAACCCAAAACACATATAAGGTCCCCACATTGCTTTAACCTGGGGTTTTGCATAAAGCAACAACAAGGAAAGGGGTGGGGGATCTGAACCTCAAAGGGGACTCGGTGGCAAAAAAGCAATAGCGTCAGGGCTTTCGACAAAAACCGGGATCTCGTTGGCGGGGAACAGAGATTTAAAGAACCGGGATAATACTTTTTGCTTGTTGCTTGGTGAAGGGGGCAGAAATATTGAAAGCCAAAAAAACCGCGCCAAAAAATCCAAATCACTCGTTAGGCTTGGGTGCGAGGATTAATGTTTTTAAAAATGTTAAAAGTTACTTAAAATTTTTTAATGAAAAGGGGCACTATTTTAAATTTCAAAGAAAAAAAACTCATCAATCAAAGCTAATTTGACTTTAAAAATCAAAACTAATGAGAAGTTTTTCCCCCCCCGTGTTTTTCAAAAAAACTCTTCACTTTGGGATAAGTTTTTGAGGCCCAAATTTAAACCCTTACGAAAAAAAATTGATTAACAATGGGGGGTCAATGCGGGTATTTCCCTGGGAAAACCCCAGCGATTTAGGTGTGGCGAACCTTTGTAAATCATGAAAAACCTAGAATTTAATCAATAAATTTTTCAAATATTTTTTTAGGAAAAAAGTAAAAAATTTAAAACGAAACCTCTATTTAAAATCTACTTCATTCATGTGTATGGATGGGGGAAAAGGGGGGGGGGGGGTTTTTTTGCCACCATTTTTTTCAAGGTAATAATCAGAAAATTTTTTCGGGGGGCATAGGGGGGCATTTGAAAGAAATATATTTGTTTCCCAAATTTTTCCTCCATCACGCATTCATTACGGGGCCGAAGCATGGCTCTCGAGGAGGGGGGTTTTCAGTATATAAAAGTGGGGTGGTGTGTGGTGTTTTTGGGGTTTTGCGACCCCCCCCTCTCTCTCTCTCTCCCCTCTCTTCTCTCTCTCCCCCTCTCTCTCTCTCCTTTTCTCTCCCCTCTCTTTCTTTTTCTTTTTCTTTTCTCTTTTCCCCTCTCTCTCTCTCTCTCTCTCTCTCTCTCTCCCCTCTCCTCTCTCTCTCTCTCTCTCAAACATCGGTATTCGTATATCTAATGATTATTTTCCCCCCATTACCTTTTCGATGGCCCAAAACCCCGAAACCCATCTCCGGGGTCCCTTGAGTCTTTATCTCCCCCGGGGCCGGGGACGTGCAGTGGCGCCGGGATTGCCCGGGGAAACTTTATCATCGCAGACAAAAAAAGGAGACCCGGAAATTAAAATATACATAAAACCGGGCAGCCGACTCGCTTGGGTATCGTAACCCCCTTTTCCTTTCAGGTACAAACTAAAAATTGAATACAACCATACTTTGTATTAATATTTTCCCCACATTCGGGCATTAAACCCTCATATTAAGGGCCGGGCCCTAACGCCATGAGCCCCCACGACACCGTTCCCTCCTACCAAAGGCCCCCAAAGCGACAGGGAAAACTATACTAATGGACTGAATAAATCAATGGCGAGAGGTTTTTTATATTCTTTAATTTCGACACAACTTATCCTAATGAGGGCGGGAGGGAAAAAAAAACACGACAAACGCAACCCCTGCATACGAGAAAAACGAGCTTCTTGGGTCCCGGGAAGAAACCCAAAAAAATATGGTAAAACTTGGCTTGGGCATGACTTCAAACATCCGGGGGGCCCCCCTGAGGGGCACAGGGGCGACACGGTAAAACCAAACGTGTCCCATTCCCCCTTTTCTCCAAAGTACATATTTTTTCCTGTACGATTTCCCCCGGGTTTTTTTATCATCTACCATATATTTAAAAGGGACTTTTTTTTTTGGGTGTGTGTGTGTTTTGTGTGTGTGTGTGTGTGTGTGTGTGTGTGTGTGTGTGTGTGTGTGTGTGTGTGTGTGTTTTGTGTGTGTGTGTGTGTGGTGTGTTTTGTGTGTGTGTGTGGGGTTGTGTTTGTTGTTGTGTGTGTGTGGTTGTTTTTGTGTGGTGTGTGTGTGTTTGTTTTTTGTGTTTTGTTGGTGTGTGTGTGTGTTGTGTGTTGTGGGGTGTGTGTGTGTGTTGGGGTGTTTTTTGTGGTGTGTGTATGAGACGTTGGGGTGGTGTGTGTGTGTGGTCCCCTGTGTGCGTGCGTGTTGTGGGTGCATATGTGTGCGTGCACTGTGTTCAAAAAAAGATTTCCTACTCCCTGAAGCATCCCATAAAAAAGGAAAATTACTTCCCTAACAAAAACCCTTTCCCCCCTCAACCAAAATACCACTTTAAAATCCCCACCTCCCGCCCCGCACCACCCCATTCCCACTTTCCCAAAGGCCTCCTCCCCCGGCCTTTGGGTAAACGGCGCGGCGGGGGGATAAAGGGGGGAAGGGGGGTGAAAAACGGGTATGCTCTTCCCTCACCCGCATCCCCAAAGGGGTTGGGAAAAGAGATTGCAGCGAACGAAGAAAAAAAATGAAAATCTTGCAATCTTACTAGCTATTTTTTCCGCAAAACTGAGAGGAAGGGCCGAGCGGGCAAATTTTTTTCTTGGGCCCCGGCCCAAAAAATTTTTCCCCCAGCGGTTTTCCCTTTTAAAAACAAAAATATCTCTGAGAAAAAGTTTCTTCGTTTTGGGGGGGAAAAAAGGAAAAGAACGGGGAAACTAGACTTGGAATGTCTGGAGAGGAGAGAGAAAAGAGAGAAGAAAGAGAGAGAGAGAGAGAAGAGAAAAGAGAGAGGAGAGAGGAGAGAGGAGAGAGAGAGAGAGAGAGAAAGGAAAAGAGAGAGAGAAAAGGGGAGAAGAGAGAGAGAAGGGGAAGAGAGGAGAGAGGGAGAGAGGAGGAAGAAGAGAGGAGAGGGAGAGAGAAAAGAGAGAGAGAGAGAGGAAAAGAGAGAGAAGGAAAAGAGAGAGAGAGAGAGAGAGAGAGAGAGAGAGAGAAAAGGGGAGAAGAGGATGAAGGGGAGAGAGGAGAAAAGGAGAGAGAGAGAGAGAGAGAAAAGGGGAGAAGAGGGGAGAGATAGAGAGAGAGGAAGGGGGGGGGGGAGAGAGGGAGAGGAGAAAAAGGGGAGAGAGGGAGAGAGAGAGAGAAGAGAGAAACCCAATTTTTTTTAGCACCCAAAAAACGGAAAATTAACTCAAAAAAAAACTTTCTTTCCGGGCCTGGTCCGGTGGGGTGGAAATCAAGAACGGGTGTGGTGGGAATGGGGTTAAATGGAGAGGGGGAAGAGGAGGAGGGAAAGGGGAGGGCCCAGAGGGGGATGCCAGGGCCCAGAGAAGGACATAGGCGGGGAGACCAGGAGGGCGGGAGGGGAAAGAGGCAGTAAGTAAAGCAACCCGTAACAAACCCATTTTGGGGACTTGTGTAAAAAATGACCTTTCCAAATTTTCAAAGCCCCCTCGTTTTAACGCTTTAAGTTGAGGAGCGTGGGTTGAAGGGGGTGGCTCCTCGATACTATGGAGTGTGCCCCCAAACCCCCTTTATTCTTTTCTATTCCCCCCGAAACAAATAGAGCCGCTCCTCGGGCCCCGAGTCCTTCGTCAGGTTTTTAAAAAATAGGCAAAATATTCTCTTTAGCCCCTTGGGG
Organism: Chionoecetes opilio; assembly: GCA_016584305.1. Lineage (NCBI taxonomy): Eukaryota > Metazoa > Arthropoda > Malacostraca > Decapoda > Majidae > Chionoecetes > Chionoecetes opilio. Next base: position 210,398 of record JACEEZ010003733.1, on the reverse strand, counting down.
AGAAAAATTGGGGATTGGCGAGGGTGAGGACCCCGGGGGCACAGGGGGGTAGATGGAAAGGGAGGAGGAGGAGGAAGAAGGGGAGGGAAAGGGGGGGAGGAGGGGGAGGGGGAAGGGGGGAGGAGGGGGAGAGTTAATTTAAAAATAGTAGAAATTGGAAGCTTGATAATCTGTAATGAAGGCCCGGTTACAAATGATAAAAAATTTTACATTATTTTGCAGGTTTTCAATACTATTATCAAGATTTCCCTTCTCAGCCCACTGTTCCATCAAGTCTAATACAAGTCACGCAACGATAGTGGAGAGATATGACATTGATGTTGTATAGGTCTATCGCGCAATGGGAAAAAACCACCACAATTATGATGGATATTGGCATGCAGCTTTCCAGGTACGTACAAATGAAGGTTTCTGAGCCTAATACGCTGTGAACGCTATTCTGACTGATGAGAAGCTGAAAACTCGCGAGATTATATTCCATAAGAGCTTGCTACTTCACGATTTTTTTTTTTTTTTTTTTTTACATCACAAGGTACTGGCCAAGGGCACAACAAAAATGGGTAACACAAAGCCCGCTTAGTTGCCAGTCCCTATAAAGAAGACAGTAAGAGAATAAAATAAAAACAGAGGGGTAGGCCAATTTAGTTCGGGAGGTGTCTTGTTACTCTTCTTTTGAAAAGATTTAAGTCATAGGAAAGTGGAAAAAATAGAAACTGGAAGAGAGTTCCAGAGTTTACCAGTGAAAGGGATGAAAGAGTAAAGATACTGATTAACTCTTGCATTAGGAAGATGGACAGAATAGGGATGAGAATGAGTAAAAAGTCTTGTGCAGCGAGGCCGCGGGAGTGGGAGAGGCATGCAGTTAGCAAGTTCAGAAGAGCAGTGAGCATGAAAATAACGGTAGAAGAGAGCAAGAGAAGCAACATTGCGGCGGGGATTTAAGGATTGAAGACAGTCAGTCAGAGGAGAGGAGTTGATGAGACGAAAAGCTTTTGACTCAACCCTGTTTAGGAGAGCTGTATGAGTGGATCCTCCCCAAACATGTGAGACATACTCCATACATGGGCGGATAAGGCCCCTGTAGAGAGCAAGCAATTGGGAGGGAGAAAAAAAAGGACGCAGACGCCACAGCACACCTAACTTCTTAGAAGTTGTTTTAGCAAGAGATGAGATGTGAGATTTCCAGTTCAGATTTTTAGTAAAGGATAGTCCTAGAATGTTCATTGTAGAAGAAGGAGACAGTTGAGTGTCATTGAAGAAGAGGGGATAGTTATCTGGTAGGTTTTGTCGAGTAGATAGGTGAAGAAATTGGGTTTTTGAGGCATTGAACAAAACAAGGTTTGCTTTGCCCCAATCAGAAATTATAGAAAGATCAGAAGTTAGGCGCTCAGTGGCATTTCTCCGTGAATCACTTAGTTCCTGTTGAGTTGGACGTCTAATAAACGACGTTGAAAAATGCCGGGTAGAATCATCAGCGTAGGAGGGGATAGGGCTTTGAGTTAGACTTAGAAGATCATTAATAAATAATAGAAAGAGAGTGGGTGATAGGACAGAACCCTGGGGAACACCACTATTGATAGATTTAGGAGAAGAACAATGTCCGTCTACAGTAGCTGCAATAGAACGGTTTGAAAGGAAACTTAAAATGAAGGTACAGAGAGAAGGATAGAAACCGAATGAGGGTAGTTTGGAAATTAAAGATTTGTGCCAGACTCTATCAAAAGCTTTTGATATGTCAAGGGCAACAGCAAAAGTTTCACCGAAACCCCTAAAGGAGGATGACCAAGATTCAGTTAGGAAAGCTAGAAGATCGCCAGTAGATCGCCCTTTACGGAAACCGTACTGACGATCAGATAGAAGATTGTGAGCAGATAGATGCTTAAGAATCTTCTTATTAAGTATAGATTCAAAAACTTTAGAAAGGCAGGAAGTCAAAGCTATAGGACGGTAGTTTGAAGGATTAGAACGGTCACCCTTCTTAGGAACAGGTTGGATGTGAGCAAACCTCCAGCAAGAAGGAAAGGTGGAAGTAGATAGACAAAGACGGAAAAGTTTGACCAGGCAAGGTGCAAGCACAGAAGCACAGTTTTTGAGAACAATAGGAGGGACTCCGTCAGGACTGTAAGCCTTCCGAGCATCTAGGCCAGAAAGGGCAAAGAAAACATCATTCCGAAGGATCTTAATGACAGGCATGATATAGTCAGAGGGTGAAGGAGAAGGAGGAACAAGCCCTTCATCAGCCAGAGTGGAATTTTTAGCAAATGTTTGAGCGAAGAGTTCAGCTTTAGAAGTAGATGAGACAGCTGTGGAGCCATCTGGGTGAAGCATAGGAGGGAAAGATGAAGAAGAAAAATTGTTAGAGATGTCATTAGCTACATGCCAGAAGTCACGAGAGGAATTTGATTCAGAAAGATTTTGACATTTTCTATGAATGAAAGAGATTTTGGTAAGTTGAAGTAAAGATTTGGCATGATTACGGGCAGAAATATAAAGGGCATGAGTTTCAGGAGATGGATGCTTACGGTACCGTTTGTGAGCCACCTCTCTATCTCGGACATCATGAGAACAAGCAGAGTTAAACCAAGGTTGACGGGCTTTAGGATTAGAGAAAGTATGTGGAATGTACGCCTCCATGCCAGAGACTATGACCTCAGTTATGCGCTCTGCACAAAGAGATGGGTCTTTGACATGGAAGCAGTAATCATTCCATGGAAAATCTGAGTAGTACTGCCTTAGGTCTTCGCACTTAGCTGAGTTGAAGTGCCAGAAGCACCTCCGATTAGGTGGGTCCCGAGACGGTACCGGAGCGATAGGAGAGGTTACAGAAATAAGATTGTGATCGGAGGAACCCAGCGGAGAGAATAGTTTCACAGAGTAAGCAGAAGGGTTAGTAGTTAGGAAAAGATCAAGAATGTTGGCGTGTCTCCAAGGCGGTCAGGAATACGGGTAGGGTGCTGCACCAGCTGCTCTAGGTCTTGGAGGATAGAAAAGTTGTAGGCTTGTTCACCAGGTTGGTCAGTGAAAGAAGATGATAGCCAAAGCTGGTGGTGAACATTGAAGTCCCCAAGAATGGAAATTTCAGCTAAAGGAAAATGAGATGAGATGTGCTCCACTTTTTATATTAAATAGTCGAAGAATTTTACATAGTCAGAGGAGTTAGGTGAGAGATATACAGCACAAATAAATTTAGTAAGAGAGTGACATTGAAGACGAAGCCAGATGGTAGAAAATTCGGAACAATCTTGAACAAACTCTTACTAACGTCGGAGTGGAATTGTATTATGCCTTATATAGTAATTTTCTTATTGGGCTTGGCTTAAAAAATTTCATGCATGTCGACAAAATCTTCCAAGAAACATTTCTGCATACTTTCTAGAGTATTCAATATTTTCACTGATATAGTTTGGAGAGAAAAGTTTTATTTCCTACGTTCAACTTGTTTCTCGTATAATGAGGTGGAGGAGGAAGACGAGTGGGAAATGAGGAGCAAGAGGAAATGCTTTTAAAGGAGGAAACTACGGAAGAGGTGAAGGAGGATGAAGGGAAGGAGGACAGAGAGGAGGAGGAGGACGCAAAAGATTAGAAGGAGGAGGAGCAGCAGGAGATGCCTATATAGAAGGTAAAGACGGAAGAGCATGAAGGAGGATAGAGGGAAGGAGGACAGAGAAGAGAAGGAGGATGCAAAAGACTAGGAGGAGGAGGAGGAGGATTACAAGGTTTTACTTTAGGAATAACCCAAGACACAGGAGTCTATTGGCATAACGAGGGATCTGCTGCATACAAAATTTACTAACTATCAACTATTTGGGTAAGAAACAGTTGGAAAATGATACAATGTCCAAAGAAGGAAACATGGAATTTTCATAGTGCAGAAGATGGATATGAAAAATATAATACCTACACTACCACTACACAAATCGTTTACGGGGGACTAGATATGAATTCGCATATCAATACCCTTTTACTTACAGGCGCGTCAAGTTGTTTTTTAATGTAGTTATTGTGCTGGCTCCGCAGCTTTGCGGGTAGTTTGTTCATCGATCAAGGGACTCTAACATTGAAATCATTTTGGAGATCGGGTGATGCAAAAGTTAAACCTTTAGTTTAAACCCCATATTTTTGAGGAGGAGGAGGAAGAGGAGGAGGAGGAGGAGGAGGAGGAGGAGGGGAGGAGGAAGGGGAGGAGGAAGGAGGAAGAAGGAGGATTACATAGGATAATAGGAGTAAGACAAGGAGACCTATGGCCATAGCGAGGTATCTGCTGAACTACAATCTACTAAAACAATACTTGTAAGAAAACAGTTGGAAAATGATACCATGTCCCTAAAGAGGATAGGAACAGGAAGTTTCATAGTGCAGAATGATAGGATATTTAAAAATACTAATACAACTACCATACCACTACAACTATCGAACGGGGGGACTAGATACGAATTCGCACTATCAATACCCATTTACTTTATAGTGCGCGCAAGTCTGTTTTTTTAATGTAGTTATGTGTGTGGCTCCGAAACATTTGCTGGTAACTTGTTCCTTCGATCAACGGGCTCTAACATTGAAATATTTTTACGGAATGGGTGATGCAACGTTGACCGTTTTGTTTTAAACCTTATTTCTTTTTGTCACTTGAGTTGAAAGCTCGAAATAGGTCTTGGGTTAATGACATCAAAACCTTTTAGGATCTAAAGGTTTCTATAAGTCCCAGGATTCTACGATCCTTTTAAAGGGGAAAGCATTTAAGTTTCCGCACTCTACTTCAAAAAAATGAATTTCGCAAGAGATGGAATGTTGGTTGCTTTCTTTGCATGATTCAATTGGTTGACTTTTAAAGCAACAGGGCAACCAGAATTGAACGATATTCCAAGTCGGCAACCAAGGACGTGTTAATTGTGTCATTACTTCGGAGTTTTATGTGTAAAGTTAGTTTTAAAAAGCCCAAATCTATTTTCCTTTTTTACTGGGAGCTGGCAATGCGAATGGTTTCAGATCATTATGAAGATGACGCCTAAACCTTTTCCTGCTGTACTTCAGTTAACGATTTTTTGCATTTGAAGTTAATTTTGAGGTTATCGTTGCTATTTGCATTCCTTTCCATTTATCGGATTAATTAAATAGCCATTTATCACCTCAATCTGATTTGTTTGTCGAGATCAATTTGTTATGGTTCGCAGTTTTCCTTTTGGTATATGCTTTACGCCTAATTGGTGTCATCTGCAAATTTTGATATTTAGATACAAGTCCGCAGTCTGATCGTTGAATATAAAAAACAGTATGACCCAAACGAGCCCTAGCCAACCCCAAATTTTTAGTGACATTCCTAACCTANGAGGGGGAAACCATTCCGGTATTTCCGCCAAATACAGACTTGTGTCGCGCGCGCTGATTGGTTAGGTGGCACTAAGAAGGTTGGCCTTCTGTCCCCTTACACGGGCTAAGATGACGCCCGAAAATGCTTCCTTAGTAATCTTCTTGGCCCGGTATAACTAAGTCGGTCTTAGGACGCTAAGAGGGTGTAGTTTAGAGCCCTTCGAAAATGCCCACCCAGGCTTCTAGCTAAACAGGCTATTTCACGTCAAATGCAGACTGCTATTCAGGGAAAACTCCGAAATGTGTAATTGAGGATGTAAAAATGGACGGTGCTACAAGAGCATACACAGCGCTAGATTATCTCTAAGCAAGATAATACAATAAATAACTCTTCTTAGAGATCCTGAAAGTGAAGATGATGGTATCTAGGCTTCGGGGACTAAATATGTCTTGGAGTTGTAGCATGTGGTTAATAATTACTCTATAAGAGTAGGTTAGCCTGCTTAAAGAATTAAGGTAGCAGGAGCCATTTTTTCTTTAGCTTAGCTTTCATTTAACAAGTACATTTTCAGTTCACTCTAAGCTTGATTATTAACTTCAGAGACTAAATATATATATATAATATATATATATAATATATATATAAATATAATATATATATATATTATTATATATATATATATATTAATATATATATATATATATATTGTAGCATGGTTACTCTAAGGGTATATAATGTTAGCTTGCTTGTAAAGAAATAGAGTAGCAGGAGCCGTGTTTTCTTATACACTGCAAAGTCCCCACACAGATTTGTATAATGTATATCATTATCATTATTTTGTGTTTGTGAGTTTGGAGTAAACTAATATGGAATTGCAATAATGAGTGTTGTTGTTTGCTATACCTTGAAAGTTTTTAATTGATCTTGAAACAAATCTGGAGCTCATCTTGAAAGAAATTTTCATCAACGCTGGTAGCACTGGTCCCCAGTCCCCAGTCCCCACTCCCCAGTCCCACTCTTAGCCAGGCAGCCGTCGTGGAAGGTTCTGCTGCTCTCGCTCCTACCTCAACGCACAACAGTGTTACAGCTCGCCCCTCGGGGCTCGGGTTGCTGAGCTGCTCTACACTGCTGCCTGGGCTTCACCACTTTCACTTTCAAAGTTTCTCTGGACCTGACAGCCACAGTGAGCGGGATTTAGTCCCAGTGCTCCGTGTTAACAGCTAGTTAACTGCTTTAGCTGAACTGCAACACTGTCATTATTCCTGTGAACCGAAGCGCTCCCCACAGGGTTGTAGTGGCTGCCCAGGAGGTCCTTGTTTGTTTACCGCGTTGCTCAACGTGGTTGCAGATTCATGTTGTCGCTCTTAGCGCCCTTTGGGTGAGGTAAAAAGGGGAAACCCCTGCTGGTCACGGGGCGTGGACCAGGAAAAAGGGGGGCCCTCAGAGGGCTAGTTAAAGGAAAACCCAAAGGGGTGGGAAACCTGCTGTTGGGACAGGAGAGCCCCTCACGGGGGCAGCTCCCATGTGTCCTGCGACGCTCTTTAGGGGGCGGGACACGGGGTGTGGTACTGTAGCAGAGATTTTTTTTTTAGTTTGTTTTAATTTTTTTTTATATTTTTTTTACATTGTCCCTATACGCCGTAAACAGTGATTTCAAGCCTCGGGATGGTAGACCGGAGGTAATTTGGGGGGTTGTGAGGTTGGTTTTCCCCCGTGGGGCTTAGGCGGGTTTTTAACAATGACAAATAAAGGAAAAGGACACTGCGCCCAATAGAAAATTAGGTGCCATCAAAATACATTTTGGCCCTGGTCGCCCCCCAAACCCTAAATAATCGTACGCATAATATTTTCACAAGGGGACTTTTAAGGGTATCTGTGTTTTTTTTAATGGGTATTATTGTAAATTTTTAAGTCCCCCGCTCATACATTCAAGCTACATTGTTTCGCTCATCCTATTTTATTTTTCCAAATTTTTATTTTTCCTGCATATTTTTCATAGTACATGTGGTAAATAATGGGAGTAAAGCCTTCTAAAAACCCCACATTAATACGCATGGATATGAAAACTGATTTTGGCCATCTTTTCCCATTGACAGCTTATGCATGCGTTTACCCCTGATGTATTTTTGTTAATCACTGTTCCCTTTCTGATCGTGCATACCCTGTAATTGGTTGATTTTTAAACAAGGTTATGATTAGTTTTAGCTCCTTTACTTTTGGGTATTGATTTTTTCTTTATTTCTCCTGATATAGTTCTCTTCAAGTATACCGAAGATGAAATATATCATAAAAAATAAAAGCAACTAAGATTGGCACATTTTTATTAAATGTATTGAAATTTTACAGCATGCTAAACCAAGATTTTTTCAATTAGCAGTAACTAAGTGGATTTCCAAGAGAAATGCATGACAGATGCAGGGCTCACCATGTGAGGGGTTTGAGAGGGCATCACACCCCGGGGGGGGTTAGAGAGGGACATACAGCACGTGAGGGGTTAAAGGGCCACCCAGACAGCGGGGCGTCCCCCGGCGGGACCCGGGGTCGGCGGAAAAATTCTGCGGGCATCCCCGGAATGTTTTCCAACGCAGCGGGAATGGACGGGGGCCCGACGATGCCATGGTTGTCGGTGCGGTCGATACACAAACCCCTTTATACTGCAAAAGAAAGTTTGTTTTTGCATAATTTTTGCTGTTTTACATTTCCTGATGGAACCATGTTAAACGATTGATAATGGGGGGACAAGTTCATGGATCCCCAATGTAACTGCGTCTGGCAGCGTCGTAGCTCCCAACCCGGGCACTCCCCTGGTGATTTCGCTCAACGGGGGGATGGGGCTTTTGAGGGTTTACCCGTAAATGTGCCCGATGAGGGATGCCCGCCTTCAGGCGTCGTCTGGATGGGCCCTTTAGAGTGGGACACAAGCACGTGGGGGGTTAGAGTGGGACATCACAGCCGGGGGGGTTAAGTGGGAAAAAAAAAACAGCAATGAGGGGTTAGAGGGGATAACACCACATGAGGGGTTAGAGGGGGAAAACAGCACTGAGGGGTTAGAGGGACTCACAGAAAATGAGGGGTTAGGGGGGACATCACAGAAATTGAGGGGTTAGATGGAACATCACAGCAATGGGGGGTTTTAGAGGGACAAACAGCACGTGGGGGGGTTTAGAGGGGGAAATCACATCACGGAGGGGTTGGGAGGGTCATGAGAAACTTTTGTTCTTTTTTTAGGGCGCGGGGGATCCCTTGGGGGAAAACATATGAGCCTTGACGAAACTTTTTCCCTTTAACTTGTACACTTTGTTTCGGGGAAAAAGGCTCTTTGATCGTCGCCACCCCACCTAATTCGTTCCCCGAAATATGGGTAACTTCTGATTTTCCCCAGTTGGGGTTTAAATGTATATTATAGTTTTCCTATCAGTATTATAGTCTTGGTTTTTATAGGCGCCGTGTTAGAGGTCATCTGTATATTCCCATAATGTGTTGCATGAGATGCTCAAAAACGAAGATCATAATAAAAAGACTATAAAAATAAGAGTATAAGGCCTGCTGGAAGAGCTTTAGAAAAAGCCCCCTACGTATTAAAAATCGTAATTCGCATGCTGATAGCGGGGTTTACCCAAAATTTTCGCCAATATGAAAAAGGTTCATAGGGAACAAATTCATATGCTGCTTTTAATGCCCAAAATCTACTTTCTTAAGGATAGTTAACCGTTTGCATAAAACATATGAAATGATGGAATATATAGTCATATTTCGTGGAATGCCCAAAACATTGTTTAAAGGTACAGCGAACGAACAGCGATATTTGCTGATTTCTAGCATAAAAGAGATGGTAAAAAATTATAAAGTAGAGGGAGAAGAGAGAGAAAGGGGGCTTGGGGAAAAAGAAGAAGGGTGAAAACATAGGATGGAGGGGAGAGGAAAGTAATGAAGAGGGGGAAGGTAGAATAAGGAGGGGATGGTGCTGGGAAGTGCACTTGTGATTCCTTTACAACTAGGACTCTTCCCCCGACGGACATGTAAAAAGCAAATAACTACATCAGTTCAGGGAATCATAACAAAAAAAATTATTCACCTTGGGGAATTTATTACTACTGGATTGTGATCGCTAGCTTTACCCCTTTTGGGAAAAAAGCTTAAGAGTTCATGCAGCAGACAGATAATGGATAAGCTTGGGCCTCTTAGCCCGTTCCTTTTTCAAGTAGGCAGGAATGTGCACTTGATCAGGAAAAAATTTAATAATAGCCTGAGCAGCTTCGAAACCCACGGGCAAAGCAAGAAAAGAAATTATCTACAAAAACCAATAAATATATATATATTTTTTTTTTTTTTTTTTTTTTTTTTACAGACAAGAACGGCCAAGGGCACAACAAAAATGGGTAACCAAAGCCCGCTTTGTTTCCAGCCCCATAAAAAAGACGGGAAGAGAATAAAAAAAAAAGGCGGTGAGCATTTAGTTGGGGGGGGGTCTTTTTACCTTCTTTTTAAAAGATTTTAAATCTAGGAAAAATGGAAAAATAGAACAGGAAGAAAATTTCCCGAGTTAACCATGTAAGGGATGAAGGGGGGTAAAGTACGATTACTCTTGCATTTGGAAAATGTACGAAAGGGTGAGATTGAGTAAAAGCTTTTGCGCGGGCCCCGGGAGGGGGGGAGGCATGCAGTTAGCAATTCAGAAGAGCAGTGAGCGGGAGAAAACGTTTGAAAGAGGCAAGAGAAGCAAATCGCGGCGGGGATTTTAAAATTGAAAACCGTCAGAGGGGAGGAGTTGATGAGACGAAAACTTTTGATCAACCGTTTAGGGAAAACTGTATGAGTGGATCCTCCCCCCAAAAATGTGAGAATACTCCATACAAGGGCGGATAAGGCCCCTGTAGAGAGCAAAAAATTTGGAAAAGGGGGGGAAAAAAAAAAAACGCAGCACACGGACACCTAATTCTTTAAAACTGTTTTGCAAGAGATGAGATGTGTGATTTCCCGTTCCGATTTTTTAGTAAAGGGTGTTAGAATGTTTATTTTAGAAGAAAGGGGCAGTTGGGCATTGAAGAGAGGGGGTAGTTTCTGGGTTTTTCGAGTAGATAGGTGAAAAATAGGGTTTTTTTAGGCAGAAAAAAAAAAGGTTTTCTTTTCCCAATCAGAATTATAGAAAATCAAAGTTTGGGGCTCGGGGGATTCTTGTGAAAACTTATTTTCCCGTTGAGTTGGGCGTCTATTAAACGA
>JACEEZ010003733.1:177370-192370 GCA_016584305.1 Chionoecetes opilio | reverse complement strand
TATCAATGGAAAACTAATACAATTGCGCTTCTATTGATATGTTTTATATTAAGAGTTGACACGTAAATTTTGAAATGGCGAAGAGTTTAAGTGAATATTAAGTTCATGCATATTTCTTCAGTCTCGTAATGGCATTTCTCTAGCGTGTTTTACTGATTTTTATTTGATAATACTATAGAACAAACATTTACGAAGATTACAGTATATCATATATACTGATATACCATAGTCTATAACAGGGTTCTTCAAAGTACGGGTCGCGACCCAATACTGGGTCGCAAGCTCAGTGGGTCGCCACATCGTAAACTGATAATTATATAATCAATATATGAAATGCATTAATAAATGTGAGAAAACAAGAGAGAGAGAGAGAGAGAGAGAGAGAGAGAGAGAGAGAGAGAGAGAGAGAGAGAGAGAGAGAGAGAGAGAGAGAGAGAGAGAGAGAGAGAGATAATGTTGATGGGAGAAGGCAGGATAATTTGCACTTGGCAATCAATTAATACTATTTTTCTCTACTTACGGAGTTACAATTTACAGAACACTTCTACATATTTTTTAAATACTTTAAATAGATGAAGTTTACATTGGCACACGCAAACATATGCAATTATTTTGAATGCATAGATGCATGTATGTATGTATATATGTATACAGATTTATATGCATATGTATGTATGTAATTGTAAAAAATATATCATATCGGAAAGAGAAAGCAGCTACAGACTTATAATAGGGTCGTGAATGTAATGCATAAAATCAAACTGGGTCGCGATGAAAAAAGTTTGAAGAACACTGGTCTATATGATAGTCATATGCAGCAAGTAAATGGGCCAGCAGACGGCCATGGGGCCAGTACTGCAGCGTCCAGTGCGCTTCGTTGCCGAGTGTCACATCTTGGTCTACTGTTTTCTATGGTTCTATTTAAACTACTGAAATAATATCCGATCATGGTCTTAAGCTTTTGCCCATACATAATGTTTTATAGCAGCTTCTTGGAATATTAAGCATATAAATAATGTCCTCGTATTTATATTCAAACCACTGCTCTAAATATCCCATCATCATATTTTCACTGGTAAAGAAGTCTACATAAAAGTCTATAAAGTCTATAAAAGTCTATAAAGAAAGTCTATAAAAGTCTATAAAGAAGACAAATAAAGTCTTATGTGTGTCTTGTCAATCTACAGGAGTCTTAATACGATAATAATAATAATCTATTTCTACGAAAGAATTTGAATGCCCATGGTATTATTATTATTATTATTAGTAGTAGTAGTAGTAGTAGTTAATAGTAGTAGTAGTAGTAGTATAGATATTAGGGGTAGTAATAGAAGAATCAGAAGTAATAATAACAGTAGTAATCGTAATAGTAACAATAACTATAACAATACTACTAACAATAAAATAAAAAAATAAAAATTATAATAACAACAATAATTCCCCCCCCACACACACACACACACACACACACACATACACACACACACGGTAAGGGCGGCGGTAGCAGAGTGGTTAGCGTCTCAGAGTGGCGTTCTCGGTGACCCGAGCTCGATCCCCGACGAAAACAAAAATATTTCTGCACCGTAGTGTTTTTTTTTTTTTTTTTTTTACATTTGTGCCTATAGCGCCTGCAGGCAGTGGTGATCCAGGTCTCGGATGGTTGGCTCTGGAAGTTCACTTGAGGGCTCTGATGGTTGGTCCTCACCCGTGGTGGCGCAGGCAGGATTCTTATAGTGACGCCTGTGAGGCTCATGCCGCCCCCCTGTGTCCTCCGATGCACTCGCAATCGAAGGTAGAGTTGATGGGCCGGGCATGTGGGTGTTCTTAGGCCACTCGACGGTGCAGAAAGATTTTGGTTTTCTTCGTGGATCGAACTCGGGTCACCAAGAACGCCAGTCGGAGACGCTAACCACTCCGCTACCGCCTCCCCTAAGTCGCCTAAGAACACCCACATGCCCTGTTCATTAACTCTACCTTGGATTGCGAGTGCATCGGAGAACACAGGGGGGCGGCATGAGCCTCTAATCACAGGAGTCACTATAAAAATCCTGCCTGCGCCAAATCACTTGTATGACTTTGCCGTAGCTTGTCATTTTGCTGTATCGCGATTTCGGGTCTAAGAACCCTTCTTCAGCAGCATGTGGAAGATGTTTTCTCCTCAGTTGTAGAGGTGAGCATGACTTAGATGCAGAGTGAAGCGCTATTTATAGATGAAGTCTGCCTGCCAGGCAGCCTAGTGGCGGCGGTGATTGGTAGATAGCTTCTGCTTCTCATCTCCGTGAGTGGGAGATGCTAATTGGTTGTTGACTCCTCGCTTTGCTTTTCTGTGAGTAGGCTGTTATTTGCCTTTGTTCTTTTCATGCTGGGTAGAGCTTGTAGATCGTTTGCCTGTACGTTAAGCTTGGGATTGATCTCTTTTATGTATAGTTCTTCTAGAATAGAATTGGAAGTCGCCGCACATCTGCACACATGTCGACCAATTGTGTATTTTCTTCTAGAAATGTTCTTGTGATGATGATGCCATGTTTTTCTAATAGGTGACTTTTTGGGGCTCCGGAAGTTAGGTGGCAAGTAAGACGTCTGGACAGCTCGTTGTCGTCATGCCGATGTAGGATGAGGAGAGGACTTCACAGTTTCCTCTTTTGCATGTGATCCTATAAACGACATGGTACTTTTGTTTTGTCTCCTTCGTCTGGCTTGGGCTGTTACGGAGAAGTAGCAGTAGAAATTCTGTAAAACTGGTACTTTGTCAATGAATTACTACTACTATTGCTCATGTTGGTGCTGCAGGCTGGCTTGGGTGAAACTGTTCTGTTTGGTGCTGGTCATGTTCGGACTCCACGTGGGAGCCCACCCCGTGCCCTTCGTCCTTGCCGCCGAGTACTTCCCCACCAGTGTTCGGGGGCAGGTAAGTTGTCGTCAGTTAAAATCCTTAACCCCATGAGGCCCAGAACGTAATTTCCATTGTAATCTGGGGTACCATTAGACGATTTTTTGTGAATATAATTAATAGTTTATAGCTATGACCTGTTTAGTATCCTTGTCCACTGGCTAATTTGGTATATTCAGTTACTTTTTGTAATTGTATGGCTCCACAAGACATTTTTTTATAGCAAAAGAAAGATCTGGGCGTGAAGGGGTTAAAATCGCACAAAGGTACTATTTTATGGCACAATGCTTTCACATTTCCAAGCATTTGTCAGTTTATATTCTAAGGCATGCCCATGGAATATCTTTATGCTTATCATTCTTTTTCTTCTTCTGAACAGACCTTCTCCGTATGCCTTTCATCGGGGATGTTGTTTGCCTTCCTGGCGCTGCAATTCTACAGCCCAATGCTGGCCGCGCTGACACAGCCTGGTCTTTACTGGTTCTACGCTGCAGTCAGCATCCTTGTTGTAGCTTTTACATTAATCTTTGTTGAGGAAACTAAAGGAAAGACTATTGGCTAATTCAGGGATTTGAGGGAAGAACACTAATAGTGTTTGTATGACATGTCATATAAACAGCTCCCGTGGGATTTGAATGCCAAAATAGATTTTATTGGTTTAACTGGTTAATTTGTGGTCAAACTATTGGAAAATGATGGGGTTCAAATTTTCCGACCCCTCAACCTCCCTCTGGGAGGCCGTTCCATTTCGGGTCCCCCCCAGAACCGACTGAATTCCTAACTCCTCTAATAATGGACAGATTTCTATGATCTTAAGGTCGTTTTTGGGGTTTTAGCTGATGCTGAGTCCATTTGTCATGTTTTCGAGGCGACTGGTAGTGCCTGTCATCGACTTCCGGTTATGTCAATGGCAAATTCAGGGTTAGTATCGTCATTATCATAGGAGAAATTCACCTATGCATGTAATACCTCTTTTTCATGTTTTTCAGGCACGATAAGACGACTGGTGACGTCTATTTTGCTTTCAGAATGCCCTGTTAATAGTTAAGGATGAAAAAGTATATCATGGAATGTAAATCTATTCCTCAAGTTTCTTTGATGTATATATTTTCAGGTTAGGCGCTGAGATGCGGTGAATACGATAATCTACAATGTCCGGGAACAGTGTGTGCATCATCTGCAATGGGGGTTCCACCTCTTGCAAGAGACTGATAGAAAAAACAATCCTGATATGATTGCAGAGCTTTTTCTATGTTGTGAAGAGCGACTGTCTTTGGGTCAAAAAGACATCAAACAACTCAGTGATCGGCTAGCTAGCTTGGATGATGCGGCCCGAAAGTCTGTGCGTTATTACAGCGAATGTCGTAAGCCCATTGTCAACAAGGGCATGATTGAACGGCTCAAGGCCAAACGATCTCTGTCTGATTCCCAAGCCTGTCTTTCTCGCGGACCAGGACGCCCTGGCAGTTCGTCTGAATCTGTTCGTCCTAAAAGAACAAAACTCGTCCCCAAAGCAGAGGTGTGTCTATTCTCTTACTGCCGCTTTTGTCCTAATGACAATTCTGAACCGCTCCACCGTGTTTTCTCCGACACGATGAGTGAACATTTCCTCGAAATAAAAGCCAACACTCAAGATGAGTCTGTCAGAACATGTGTGTCAGATTTGGAGGGTGCTGGAGATGCTTCTGCTCTCGAGAAGTACTATCATCGGAATTGCTTGCAATCTGCTCAACGTACCTACACTCTAAAGCACAATAGTAATGACCAGCTCATTTGCTCTCTGTGTGATGAAGAGGTGATTATCTCTATTCAGAACACCCTCATTGATGCAGATTCAACCCTGAGTATGGCTGAGGTGAATGGTGAATATCTGTCCATCCTGAAGAGGTACCAGATGGAGATCACGGAATCCACAAACTACCGCAAGTATCTCAGAGGGCTCATTTCTGAAAGGCTTCCAAAGGTGCAGTTCGTCAAATCGGTTCGGAGAAATGAACCTGACAACCTCGTCCTCCCTACAGCCGTTAGCAAGGCAATGGAAATTCGGACTTCACTACTGGATAACGACAGCACAATTTTCCAGTTGAAGAACACAGCCAACATTCTACGCCACGAAGTAATGCAGCACATAAACTGGTCCTTCTCTGGCAGCTTTGACGACTTCGAACATCCTCCCTTACTCCAGTTCTTCCTAACACATCTTCTATTTGTTCCTCATGTTCTCACGGTGTCGGGAATGGGCAATGAAGAAGTGGACAAAACTGTGGTTGTTGCCTCCCAATTTCTAATCCAGAACACTCTGAGTGATCACCAGGTCATGCACCAGCCAAAGAAGGATAGCGGATTCCAGAAGACTGTCCAGACACCCCTCTCAATAGGGTTACCTCTTATCATCCACTCCAGAGTGCGTGATAAGAATCTAGTCAAGAATCTTTCAGAAGTCTACATTGGGAGTGATTATTAGATGATCCTATGTCTGGAAAGCGTGTGGAGCAAGGTGTTCTCCAGAGGATGAAGGACACCGGAGGATTCTGTCTGCCTGATTTCGTGAAGAAAGGGGTGAACGTCCGGTTTGCTCTTGATAACATCGACCTCTTAGAAGATACGCCAACTGGACAGAACACATTTCACGGCCAAGTGGTTGTGATTAACCAACGAGCAGAAGAAGAAGATCCCTTCAACCAGCCACTGCCATTCCAGACAAGCTTGTCTCCC
This sequence comes from Chionoecetes opilio, assembly GCA_016584305.1. Lineage (NCBI taxonomy): Eukaryota > Metazoa > Arthropoda > Malacostraca > Decapoda > Majidae > Chionoecetes > Chionoecetes opilio. Next base: position 186,765 of record JACEEZ010003733.1, on the reverse strand, counting down.
CGTCACCACTCAAGTTTGAGGTCAAGTATATAGAAGAGCAAATCATCAAAACAAAGCCAATACGATTTGAAGTCTACCAGCTTGGACTGAGGAAACATCTTGCAACAACAGACTTCACTCGCACTTGGGCACTTGCGAACTACCACGCTACTGACGACAGCAGTGTTGAAACCCCAGTTGACTGACCTTGCGAGAATGAGGAGAACCAAAGTATTGACGAGCAGCCAGATCAAGCTCTACATCAAAGTTCCCAAAATCCTGAGACCTCTATTCTGTCAGTGACAGAACGGATCATGAGGGATGCGAAGTCAGTTAAGGAAGAAGTGATGCCAACTTGGGCTGCAACGAAGTCTCTACTGTTAACATGATCCTGTCACAATCGTTGTCAGACAAACAGAGGTTATTGCTCCACTCCTCACGAGATCACCGACCGACTACGCGACGCTACACACAGTTCTGATGTTGACACAGGGCATCTCTTCCTACGTGGTTGGCCCTGAGAGAAGAACCATCATAAAGCTTGATCTGGATCTGTATAGTTGCGCAATGAAGATTCAGCAGTCGACAGGAAACACAAACTGGATCCTCAGAGCAGGCGTTCTGCACATCGCATTTGCTGCCTTACACGCCCTTGGCAAGACGATCGATGGAAGCGGAATCGACATATGTGCCATTGAATGTGGCATATACACTTCAGCAGCTCTACGTGGAATTTATGGCAGTAAGACATACAAACGAGGAGTTGAATACCACATCACTACCGGCCTGGCCATCCTGATGTTGAGGTTCGATGCAATTTCCACAACTCTTCCACCAGGACCTATCCGGGAACAGTTCACTGCACTCAAGAAGGCGTCGCATGAACGCAGTGCTGACAAGGGTGAGATCTATAACAAGATGCAGGCCAGCTACTCAGAAGATCTCACACCACATGCAGAAGAAGATATTGGGGAGCTTGCTGAGTTTCTGATGCAGTATCTCGAACGAGTGGAATGCCTTCTCAATCTCATCAGTGCCTGTCGTTCGGGTGACTGGGAAGGGTAATTGGCTGCGCTAGAGGACCTCATCAAATACTTCTTCGCGCACGATCTCCTCAACTATGCTCGCCTCATGCCAGTCCATCTAGCACAGATGAAGGCCTTGGAACGAGACGATCCAGCTACCTGGGAAGCACTGAAGTCTGGAGACTTTGTTGTTGCGAAGTCAGAGGTGCCATTCACCCACCTGTTCACCGACCAAACACTTGAACAGGAGATCAAGGGATTGAAGCGCCATTGAGGGATGGTTGGCCAGAGCCAAGAGGAAGCAGCTTTGGACCGCCTAGTAACCACGACTCCTCATCTCGCTCGTATGAAGAAGAATTACATCTACAGCTTCCCACAAGCTTCCACATCCTCTAAGCGAAACGAACACTACCAGATCTCAGGAATTATAGCTGCGAGATCCAGAACCAACGCACTGAAACTCCATAACTCCATCGAGTTGCACTGTGCAGGTAATCCTTTCGAAGTCAAGGTTCCATTGAAGAGTGTGGGTGGTTTCATCAGCTCTTGTACCAGCAGCTATGAAGGATGACATCACGTGCTTTGCGGAGAAGGGACAGCAGCGCTTCAAGGACATTCATGAGGGACTGTTGCCGACGTCAACACTGTCAGTTTGGGATCCGATGAAAAACTGAAACTGAAGACTTTCTCGAACTGGATGGAGAAAACGAAAGTCCGTGTGGGTGTTAAGGTCATCAAGTTGCGAGAGGAGCGTGAGCTGCTGGGCCGATTTTTAATCATCCAAGGAAGCCGACCAGACCTGGTGCCAAAACTAGAGGAGACGATCGGAGACTATGAGATGTCAGTGGTGCCGCGCTCGCTATGTGCTATTGATGGGTCTCTGTATATCCCGACAGAAAGAGCCAGTCTGATGCATGCCATTGAAGGAGTGAAAGATCAACCCCTACAAGCTGCACTGGCTCCTGATGTAGTGACGATGGATCTTTCGTGCAGAGTACTTGTTGTCGACGGCTGTGCTCCAATGCATGAAAAAAACGCCCACGATGCAAAAGCTATCTGATCTTCAAGACGCATTCATCAAGCGCATCGAGTCGATGATGGTCGGCTATCATGAGGGTCGAGTGATCTTTGACCGTTATATCGATCAACCTTTTAAGAGCAAGACACGCAGAAGACGGCAGTAACGTCCACATAATTCCAAATCCACAAATACATGAAGCTCACGATGTCTATCAAGGAGCTCCTCTCTGACTCAAAAACCAAGAGTAGCCTGACGGCTATGTTCGCCCAGGCCCTTCTTGAGCACTTCGCCAGCAGTAACACTTTCAAGCTCGTTGTAGCTTACGACACTAAGATCAAAGGCCAAGATATCGAAGAAAACCATTCCCACGAAGAGGCTGATACATTGATTCCTCATCAAGTCTTGGCTGCTACAGATGAGAGTGTGGAGTAAAAAATATGTGTTTGTTCACCAGACACTGACGTACTCACACTTCTTCTCGACTTGGTTTCCCGTGGTCGCCTTGGAGCAAAGGCTTCTGACACGCGCAAACTACATTGCCATGCGAGACAAGTCCTACACCACCAATTGTCCGACCCTTCCTCCAATTGAACACAACGGTTGGCTTGTAAAGGACGGAGTTCAAGTTCCTGTGAGATGTCTCGCCCTGCCTGCCCCTCGGGCGTTGGTTGAGCTGACGAAATCTGGCTGCAAATCAGGGTGCACAGGAAGGTGCAGCTGTCGTAGCAATGGGATTTCCTGCACTCCTCTCTGCAAATGCTACGCCGGTGAATGCAAGAACGTGATCAGGGATGATGTAGATGAAGATGACATTGATGAATGACTGATTTAGTCTTCAAAATTTCGGAACTGTAAATCGTTGCAAAAGTTATCATTTATTATTATTATTATTATTATCATTATTATTTTATTGTTATTATTATTATTATTTTAATTTTATTATTATTAGTAGTAGTAGTAGTAGTATCAGTATTGTTATGTTTATACCTATGATGTATACGTATTATCATGCAATTTATTAATAAATTTCTTCTATTTGGACGTTTTTTTATCATTACATGTATTAGCATTGCTGTACAGTTTTGTTGAAAATTTTATTTGTGATGGTAATAAATTGGGGAGGCCGTGGCCGAATGGTTAGCGTCTTGGAGTGCTGAACTCAATGTCCCGAGTTCGAATCCTGCCGGGGACAACTCTTTCAAGAGCCTGGTAGGGGAGCAGAAGGTCCCGAGTTAAAGTCTCATCAAGGAGCAACTATCAAAAACCATTGTCGAGTGGCCGAAGCAACCCACATGCAGCATATACCTGTCTGCCGATTGCGAGTGTGACTGTGGACTCTAGGGGCTGCATGCGCCTGAACTGAAGATCTGAAAATCACAGAAAATGGAACCTTCACCTGAGATCACAGGAGTCACTATAAAAATCCAGCCTGCGCCACCATCGGGCGAGATCGACGAACATCAAAACTCTCCATATGCCTACAGACGCTATAGGCTACAACGGAAAAAAAAGAAAGAAAAAAAAATGATTGTGTATTTTGAAATGTCAATCTTATTTATTATATATGCAATAAAACTCATAATAGTATCCACACTACAGATACAAATGGTGTATGGGCTAGATTCGAGCAATTACATGTACATCACACTTGGGTAGTCTTGGCATACTTATCTTTTATCAGAACATTTTGAATGCAAAATAGACGTCACCAGTCGTCTTATCGTGCCTGAAAAACATGAAAAAGAGGTATTACATGCATAGGTGAATTTCTCCCATGATAATGACATCCTAACCCTGAATTTGCCATTGACATAACCGGAGGTCGATGATAGGCACTTCCGGTCGCCTCGAAAACATGACAAATGGACTCAGCATCAGCTAAAACCCCAAAACGACCTTAAAATCATAGAAATCTGTCCATTATTAGAGGAGTTAGGAATTCAGTCGGGTCTGGAGGGGTCCCCCAGAAGGTGGTTGAGGGGTCGGAAAATTTGAACCCCATCATTTTCCAATAGTTTGACCACAAATGAACCAGTTAAACCAATAAAATCAGTTTTGGCATTCAAATCCCACGGGAGCTGTTTATATGACATGTCATACAAACACTATTAGTGTTCTTCCTTCAAATTCCTGCATTAGCCAATATTCTTTCCTTTGGTTTCCTCAACAAAGCTGAATGTAAAAGCCACAGCAAGGATGCTGACTGCAGCGTAGAACCAGTAAAGACCAGGCTGTGTCAGCGCGGCCAGCATTGGGCTGTAGAATTGCAGCGCCAGGAAGGCAAACAACATCCCCGATGAAAGGCATACGGAGAAGGTCTGTTCAGAAGAAGAAAAATGAATGATAAGCATAAAGATATTCCATGGGCATGCCTTAGAATATAAACTGACAAATGCTTGGAAATGTGAAAGCATTGTGCCATAAAATAGTACCTTTGTGCGATTTTAACCCCTTCACGCCCAGATCTTTCTTTTGCTATAAAAAAATGTCTTGTGGAGCCATACAATTACAAAAAGTAACTGAATATACCAAATTAGCCAGTGGACAAGGATACTAAACAGGTCATAGCTATAAACTATTAATTATATTCACAAAAAATCGTCTAATGGTACCCCAGATTACAATGGAAATTACGTTCTGGGCCTCAAGGGGTTAAGGATTTTAACTGACGACAACTTACCTGCCCCCGAACACTGGTGGGGAAGTACTCGGCGGCAAGGACGAAGGGCACGGGGTGGATTCCCACGTGGAGTCCGAACATGACCAGCACCAAGCAGAACAGTGGCACCCAAGCCAGCCTGCAGCACCAACATGAGCAATAGTAGTAGTAATTCATTGACAAAGTACCAGTTTTACAGAATTTTTACGTTCACAAAAAAAAAGTCGTCAAAAAATGCATTTCTACAATACCAACAATGTCAATGACCATTGTTAAATAAGATTTCGGAAAGAGATGGGCAAAAATTAATTCACACACACACAGTAAAGATTAAAGGAACAAACTCAGCAACTACGTCATGAGTGCAAACATGGTAGATCGTTTTGCGAATAGATAAATTTATGGATGATGAAGATAGATCGTAGGTTTTGGCTGCACAGGAGCTCGCTTGAGTAGGGCAAGGCCTAGTTCAAGGAAGAAGTGATAGAAGCAAGAGGTGTGCATTAATTAAGTAAAAAATACTGGATTAATGTAGCTATAGAGACAGTATCACATCAGGTTACCTTAGGCCATATACAGCTACCTAATCTCTGTTGTACTGTCGATGTAAGGCCTAACATTAATTGGTATTCTATATCGACGTTTAGACTAATGATGTTGAAGAAAAGGAAGAGATCAAATGGTTTAGCATCGACTCACCGGGAGAAAATGGTATTTTCTGGTGGCGCCGCCTCGGCCAGGTAGACAAATATCCCGAGCGTTGTCAAAGAGGCTGAAGTGATGGCATGGGAGGCGATCAAACAAGTTCGTCGGCCAACCCTGTCGACGATGGAGATTGACACCAGATTCCCAACGATCCTCACTGCTGCCACGATAATAGTGCTTCTGTCTGCGTCCCAGGGAATGCCCATCTTCCGCAGGATCCGGGCTGTATGCACAATAAAGACATAGTTGCCACAGAACTGCTGGAAAGCGAAAATCATTACGATAGTGGCAACCCGTTTTGCCATGTACCAGCTCAATAGTTTCTGCCATCCGCCCGCGCGGCAGGAATTCTTCATCTCTATAGTTTCTATTTCTGAGTGCAGGTCTGCGTGAGGGCCTCGAAGTTTCCTAAGGACTATCATGGCTTCATGATATTTTCCATGCAGCACCAGGATCGCCGGTGAATCGGATATAAAGAATGTACCGACCAGAAGAACCGAGGGAGCGATTGCACCTACCAGGGCCAGGTGGTACCAAGAGACAATACAGCCCACGCTTACGGTAAAGAGGCCCCCCAACCCTGTGGCCAAGGTACCGATGATGCCCATGGCACCTCGCACCGCTACATCGGCGATTTCTACCGCGTACAGACTCCCTGCCACAGAAGAACTCCCACATCCGAATCCCAACACCAATCTGTTTGGAGGAAGTAAGGCAAAGCTTATGATTGCTGAGAGGGTACAACGATGATAACATAATTGCTATTTAGGAAGGCTTACTGCCCTTGTGATATGATTTGAATCACACAGCTCATCAGAGTGGCAGATTAAGTTATAACTAACCTTGCTCCAAGCAGGATCACAGCGTTAGGAGCAAGGGCAATGGCCACGCATCCTATAAGTAAAGGAGCCACTGTAGCCTGCAGGGACCTCCTTGGCCCCAGTCGTGTCACCAATGCTCCACCAGCCCATGCTCCAAAAAGGGTCCCTAGCGACATCAGACTGCCTGGAAAGAAGACCTATACACAATTCAATCATTGGAAACATTCAGCATTACAAATATCATGTATAGTGCAATGGATCTGTGTCTGAGTATATCTTGGTGAGGGTACCATCTTCAGGGCGCGTCCACTCGTGTGATCAAACACCTGTTGTACACTATTAAACATGTTTAGATACACGTTTGCAACAGTATTTGGACAGATGTTTGGAAACATGGGTCAGTAATTTTGCGACCATGTTCGCAGCAGCGATGACGCGATGCGCGCGTCTGGAGGCGCCCACGCGGCCTCGGCCACATCGGTGCTGCCAACATGTTCCCGACCAGTGGTTCCAACATTATCTGGACACAACAGTTCACAACACGTTCACAGCTTGTTCGGTATTATGTTGCTTCCATGTTGCCCGCGCATGTTTGAACACACGTGTGGACGCGCCCTCAGGGGCCTCACCTACACGACTACACGAGTATGTTTGCATACGAGATAATTAATACTTATCTATCCACAATAAGCCTAAATTCAGTGTTCTCATGAATAAAATAAACAAAAAATAAAGTATATTTTCAGCTTAAAATACTACAAAAAATGATCAGCTTTATGCTAAGGCTAAGCAAGCACAGGAATATAGTTATTCATAAGCCAGTGTTAGTGCAGTAATACCCATTACAATGTTGCTGTTTACTTATGTACAAAGAGGATGCGTGACTTCAATAAGGCTAACGACATTTCCACCTCCTTAAACCTGCCATGGGAGATATTTAGATCACTTCACATGACATTTCCGAGCTGTGCGTACAACTTATAAGGCAGAGGAAGAGGAGAATGAGTATCCATGCACACTATAAGGGTGGTCTGTTTCTGTTCATTATGAAGAACATTGTTGGTATATAGTGTGTGTCACAACAGGGGAGCAAGACGTGAGTCTATTAATTAGTCTAATATTCATTTGAATTAGTATTAGGCGAAATCTTGTAGCCTACTACTGCCCCCACGCTGCGAATCTTAATTGTGATAACAATGATATTCACCTCATCTTTATCAGTGTGAAATGCGAAAGAAAGCCATTTTTTCTTGATTATTACCTTACTATTGTGTTATTACGGCACTGGTTAGATATCATATGTATGTGTATAATCGTAGTATCTATACTAAAGCAGGATGTCTGAGTGTCTGTGTGTCCTCTACCGGCGCTCTCGTATCAAGGGATTTAGTATATTCTCGAGCTTAATCACTTAAGAGTACCATTTAACATGAACACGTTATACCGTAGAGGAAAATATTATTTCAATTGTAATTTTTTTCGTATTGTAATATCACAAACATATAAATGATACTGGAAATAGCACACCTTCTTTCTGATTCACAGAAGTTTAGATTAACCTCTTGAGACCCAGAACATAATTTCCATGGTAATATAACCACCATTAGACGATTTTTGGTGAATATAAGCAATATTTTATCAATATGCCCTGTTTAGTATCCTTGTCGACTAACACATTTGGTATATTTGGTCACTTTGTTATTTTATGGCTCGACAATATATGATTTTTCATAGCAAAGGACAGATTTGGGCGTGAAGGGATTAAGGGAATAAGAAACAAATATGTAGGATGCCAGTATGTGTAGCTTCATGTGTGTGGGGCCAATTCCCTGCTGTTGTCACTCTGCCCACAACTCAAGCCTTTGTTTACAGTAGTCTCTAATAACCTAATAACCGTTATTTCATAAGCGCCAAGCGATGCTGTCATCGTAGTTCAACATGAAGATTTTGTATCAGTATTAAAATATAAGTCTTTTGGTCTCTATATGTGTACATGCACATCTCATCTGTACAACACCTTGAAAATTGTGTCGTACGGATTTTTTTGAGAAATAGTTCCATTTATATATGAAAATAAATTTTCTTGGAAGCCAGCTACCTGTCATGTCTATCTGTGCTGGAGTCAGGACGAGCTCCGTGCCCACCAGGGTGATGTTGTTCAGGGCGAGATCGGAGAGGGCTGCAGACGGCCAGGTGAGAGTAGAGCCCATGGAAAAGTGGGACATCGATGATATAATCACGAAGACAACCTGCAAACATGGACAGGAAGGCGTCATGTCTGTGGCAGATAGGAAGATAAAGGAGTTGGGGACATTTGGAAAAAACACAAGTATTGTTGTTCAATTTGAGAGAAATAGAGAAAACAGTGGATGAAAATGGGATCTTAAACTAATTCCTGGAACCACTATTTACTAAAAAAAAATGGACAGTCTCCACCTACGGGACAGCCTTAGTGGGGTGATCTGGATTGAAGTTGCCTAGTGTCATGTTTTTTAAGCATTTATCTGAGACAATAAAAATAGTCTACAGTTATTTATGATTACCAGTTATCGTTTGTGTAAGCAGTAACATACAGGCGCTATAGGCTCCAACGTAAAAAGAAAATAATAATAAATAAAAAGTATCTGAGAATTAATTACATGGAAGGCATTTGTTTCAACTTTATGCACAGAATGTTGATGGAAAATCATCAAAATCTTCAATCTTCAACGAAACGCGTTGACAGAGTACTACCGCCTTGTTATGTGTTTAGAATGTAGTCAGAATTTATGTCAAGGCTTACTTTTCACAGTAAAATAGTACGTTTAACATAACTGACATCCGCCTACGTGTGTTGGAGATCCCTGGATTCCGAGTCTTTATATCTATGTTTTGAATTAGTATTATATATATATATATATATATATATATATATATATATATATATATATATATATATATATATATTGTTACGACGGCAGAGTGAAAATTACAGGTCCGAGCCGCGTAACCAAAAAAATGAATAAAGAAAATAAACATACGGGACAAAGAAAGTTAATAAAGTTACTATGACATTTATTTAATATAATAAACAAAAAAAGTAAAGAAAGCAAGCAACGGTTAACAAAAGAAACAAAAGACTAGAAGCCTTTAAGAGGTCTTCAAAAACATAGAATATCTCACAACGAGAGTCGACACAGAAACAC
>JACEEZ010003733.1:172370-174870 GCA_016584305.1 Chionoecetes opilio | reverse complement strand
TTCCATAACTGTGGTCCGGAGTACATGATGCTGTGCCTGTACAGAGTTGTGCGGTATTGCGGACATCTCAGGTCTATACCGGTGCCTCTTGTTGCATAAGAGTTCCCTACCAAATTGAATATTATGTTACTTGAAGTGAGAGTTAAATTTCTAAAAATACATAATAGCAAAAAATAGTTATGTAATTTATCAAATTTTAGTAATTTATGTGTTGAATATATAAGACTTACAGAGTCGAATTTACCCATGAAAAATAAACATCTAAAAAATGTATTTTGCGCTACTGATAATTTATTGAGATAAGAAGGCCAAGTACCACCCCAGACAGAAACACAATACATGAGATTAGGGTAACATAAGGTATAGTAGATGGTAATCATAGCTTCTTTAGTAAGTTGGTGACGAATCCTGTACAACACTCCACATAATTTAGATATACATTACTTAGGTATACTGCATTAATGTGGTGACCCCAGTTTAAATGCTCGTCAATATAAAGACCTAAACACTTTGTATGGCTGACTCGGTGAGTTATTTGATCTTCTAGTGTTATTGTAGGCATATTATATTTTGTAGAACGATTTTGAAAAAAAATATAACTGGTTTTAGTCACATTTATTATAAGTTTAGTTGCCCTTATCCATTGATTTACCAACTGTAGTTCTGTATTCAGGTTACTGTGCAAGGAATTTATATTATCATCTGATAATAATATGTTGGTGTCGTCTGCATATATGACAAATTCAAGTTTTTTGCTTGCATGTGGCATATCGTTAATATATATTATGAAAAGAATGTGTGTATGCAGTGTGTATGCGTGCGTGTGTGTGTCGTTACATATAACATTAACAATTACATTATAATAATGTGTGTCGATAGATTCTAACATTATTTTCTTGTGTGTGTGTATGCATCTAGTTGTATTCATCTAGTTGTATTATACAGGGCCTGAGCTACGCTCGTATGGCCCCGTCTCCATAGCTACATTTTATCATTCATCCTTAGTGCTTAGTGTTGGGGGAAGCCACCACCCCAACACCCCGGGAGTTGGGGTGGTGGCTTCTCTCTCTCTCTCTCTCTCTCTCTCTCTCTCTCTCTCTCTCTCTCGAGAGAAGAGAGAGAGAGAGAGAGAGAGAGAGAGTGTATTTAGCGGAAGGTGTGAAGTATTTCTGTTGATCTCCTTTCACTAACCCCGCCACCCTCTTCATATGCCGCTATGTTAATCCAGCTGGGAGTGAGTGTGTGTGTGTGTGTGTTGTGTGTGTGTGTGTGTGCGTGTGCGTGTGCGTGTGCGTGTGCGTGTGTGGTGTGTGTGTGTGTGTGAGAGAGAGATAGAGAGAGAGATATATAATAATTTAATTAGAAGTCTCATTATTTGAGAAAAGTCTCTCTGAGTAATTAAAGCATTATTTTCTAATTATTAGGATACATAACAATAAACGATCATCAATAAAGTTTTAAGACTTATATTTCTATCATACAATAATGGCTCCAGCCACCCTCCCTTATATCGATAATGGGTCCAGCCACCCTCCCTTATATCATTAATGGGTCCAGCCACCCTCCCTTATATCATTAATGGGTCCAGCCACCCTCCCTTATATCATTAATGGGTCCAGCCACCTTCCCTTATCTCATTTATGGGTCCAACCACCCTCCCTTATCTCAGTAATGGGTCCAGCTACCCTCCCTTTCTATTACCTCACGCATTCTTTTAGACATTGAAGAGACATAGTTTTCAATTATGTCTTGCTTACGGCGAAGAATTTCCCAATCTCTTTTGCTATGGGCCAGTAACTGGTCAGGTCTTCGTTCCCGTTCTCGCTCCCATCCGTTGACCATATACGCCCACACGTGCTTTTGGTTAGTCGCAACCTTGCTAGGCAGTCGAGAAGGACAGGTCATCTCGAACTGCAAACCACTGCCTCACTACCCCCGCCATAAAGGATGGCTGCGATCCTAGACAAAGATGATGCGCCAGGGTGAGCGGGAAATGTCCCTTTTTCGAAGAGAAAGGAGAAGGAAATTATCAGAAAGTCCAACATATTTCAGTGAAACCCCCCTTCTAGCTTCACCACGTCACCCACTCCATGGTGGAAATCCATTCAAACACGTTTGCAGGTGACGTGGCCCTCACTTGCCCTCTTCTCGTGTAGATGTTGCGGGGCTCAATTGCAACGATAAAAAGACTGTAATATAAATAGATTAATTCCTTTCAAGATAAAGAGTTGGTTCATCCAGGAAATACATTGTTGTAAAATGTTGAAAAGACAGCCCAAGTGTAAAGTCCTAGGAATTACCTGGACTCTCACACCCACTCTGCATGACAGAGGAAACCAATGTTTCTTAAAATTTATGTCAAATTTAGTAGATTACGGCCATCGAACGCACCTTGTCTCCCATCAACACTCCCCCTCATTCCCCCAAACCCCCCCCCCCTTACCCACCCCACCCTCACCCCCCCAATTTTCCCCAAAAAACAACCTTTTTTTTTCCCTTC
>JACEEZ010003733.1:111058-166058 GCA_016584305.1 Chionoecetes opilio | reverse complement strand
AAAACAGTTGAACATGGATGACGCAATATCAATATGCCGCAATGCCAAGCCTGTTGTTACGATAACGTCAACAAACACTAAACTTACTTGCTATTCCTCTCCAAAACAGTAAATCATTTGCAGCATTGTGCTTGGTTCCTCTTTTCATGCAGCCAAATCTATACATTTTTTTCTCTCTCTCTCTCTCTCTCTCTCTCTCTCTCTCTCTCTCTCTCTCTCTCTCTCTCTCTCTCTCTCTCTCTCTCTCTCTCTCTCTCTCTCTCTCTCTCTCTCTGAATCCATCGTGAAAGACTTACCGTTGCAGTCACTTTCAACAGTGTCCATTGTGTGTATCAGCTGCTATGCCTTCACGTCTAGCTCCTTAGACCTTCGCCAGACCTCTGTGATGCATGTCTCGGGAACTGTGAACTTTCTGGCTGAGAGGTGTTGCCAGATACCAGCTGTGTAATTTCAATACATTTGGCGTCCGAGTTCCATGATTTAAGAGAATTTCTTTATAATTATTATATCATAACATTTGCGCCATATTACTTCACATTGTGGAAATAATATTATCGATGTGTTTTAGTAAGATATTTGAATAGTATAGCTTAACATCATACTGTCAAGCGCCAAGTAATAGCACTGCTAGAGTAAAAGGATGCATCATGACTGACATCATTATGACATAGAGATGGCATAGCATCACAGACAAGTTGGAAAGGGATGAGTGTGGGAGACACATACTTGTGTAGCTTTTTCCTCACGAGTTATGTATGCACTTTGTCTTGAAGAAATTTGCATTCCCGTTGAAGAGACCCACGAGCCACCGCAAGACTTAAGCCCTTCACGCCCAGTTCTTTCCTTGGCTATATGAAAAATCGTCTGTTTTTAGCCATGCAATTACAAAAAGTAACAATATACCAAATTTATTAGTCGACAAGGATACTAAACAGGTCATAGCTATAAAATATTGCTTATAGTCACTAAAAATCGTCTAATGGTACCCAAAATACAATGGAAATTACGTTCTGGACCTCAAGGGGTTAATTAAGCTTTGATGTGTATCTCACTCACCCAAAGGACTTCTGCGTTTTCGTTTAATGCCCCGGAATACTACAAATAATAGACTGTTTATCACTCAAATTCAAAATATGATCAATTAAAATTTGGTGTAGCATTAAAATTTTTACAGAAGTCCTGAACTTTTAGATCTGGCACTACTGAGTCTGATGAAGGAAGCCATTCATCCACGGGAACTGCGGTAGCGACAGGGACAGTGGACTGTATCCCTGGTTGCGACACTGCCTGCGGGTGCGCAAGATGAACCGAAAACCTGTTTGTAATAGTGTGCGTGCGTGTTTGTATTCATATCATTGTATTTTACAGGGTCTGACCTACATTCGTATGGTACCTTCTACATATCTACATTAGTATTATATTTGCTTCCTTAGTGTTGTGGGTAAGTAAGTAAGTAATTAAGTAAGTAAACGTTTATAGCTAATAATAAGACAATGTTGTAATATATACAAATTTCATAAACATTAGCCACGGTCCGTCGAGCCGAAGCTCCATGACGGACATGTATTTTTACTGTATTGTTAGCGGGCGTGGAAACTTATGACTAGCTAAATTATTATTTGTCTAAATAAAGTTACATACATAGAAAAATTTATCCAAACTGAGGATAACTACATTCGATAATGACACGGGTAATAAATGGAATTACAGTAGTAGCAGAATACAAATAATTGTAATAATAATAATAATAATAATAATAAAAAAATAAATAATAATGATAATAATAATAATAATAAAAATTAAAAACAATAAAGATAAAATACAAATTAAAATAAGAATAATGATAAAGTTAATAGAATATTTATACTTTTAGCAAAATAATAATTACATATTTGGTTGATAAAGTAAATGCTTTTTAATTTCTTTCTTATATCTAACTAAATATGTAGTTGTAAGGAGAATTTTTTTATCACGAGGCATATCATTAAACAGTTTCGGACCAAAACTGATAACACTGTTTTTAAATAATGTTGTTCTAAATATTGGACAAATAAGGTTAATATTATTACTTCTTGTATGGGTAACATTTTCAACTAATTTAAATATTGTGTTTTGTCCTTGACTTTTGAATATTAATAATAATGTAAAATATTTGTGAAAAACAGGGAATTTTAAAATATTTGTTACAGAGAATAATTTTGCTGTTGAATCAAACTTTTTAAAGGAGAATAAACACCGAATTTTTTATTTTGTGCTATTGATAATTTACTTAAAAAAGAGGGCCATGTGCATGCCCATATAGAAACACAATATATGAGGTGTGAGTAACAAAGAGTATAATAAATGCTGATCATTAGCTCTGTAGTTAGGTTATGGCGGACTCTGTATAGAATGCCAGTTATCTTAGAAAGTTTCAAACATGTTCGATCAATGTGATTCTTCCAATTTAAGTTTTCATCACTCGTGACACCAAGAAATTTTGCATGATTGACTTGTTCTATAAATTCGCCATCTAATAATATTGGAGGGATGGAGTTATTCACAGACCTATTTTGAAAAATAATATAATTTAGGCTAAACGAAATCGGCTAAGTACGTTCCTGTGTGCAGCTTTTGAGTGCACGGTGACTTATTATGAATGTACATTTTAGTCATGCCCTTGGTGTTAACACTGCACAAAGCTGATTCCATGAAAAGAGTCTTCACTCGTACTGATTCACTCAAACATATAGCTTCGCAAACACCTGCAAGTTTCAGAGATACCAAAAGAGATTCGCGACCGTTTAGTGAAACGTCTTCCACTAGACAGGCACGGTGTGTCTCAGAATCTTGCGAAGGACAGAGAACAGTAGGGGTAGAACAGGAATCAGTTTCAGTGTTACTCAGAGAATATATTACACTGTGAGCTGGGACCTGTGATGGCCGCTCGGGCACGCTAGTAATTACATTTACGTTAATTTCAGGAGCTTGCACTATTGCAGAACTAAATGTTAGCACTGGGGAAGGGCTTTTGACTTCGGGTATATATGTTCCATAATACCTAATCCCGTGTAAGTGCGGACAAACTTCAATGCATTCATCTCGCATTGTGGAAATACCTATCAGGAGGTCAGCAGGGAATGATAATCCCTGTGATATATGGAAACAGATAGGGGTTTCAGGCACGAATTCCTCAAATTTTAAGCGAAGCCATACTTTACCAATGACAGGGAATTTCTTGCTATCTAAACCTGTCAGTCTGATTGACGGAGGTTCTAAGAAAAGGACAGATTTCGTTTCATTACGTAATACATTCAGTGTATCTATGCCCATAATATTTGCTCCTGCACCTGTGTCCATAAAAGCAGTTCATTGCTTGTCCTTGTGAATGACAGGTACAGTGAGAACTTCATATAAAGTAGATGTACCTATAAATACCTCATCTAAGTTATCATCATTTGCAGTAATGTCACTACGAAGGTACCCTGTAAATGTTTGTTCTGTAGTATGAACTGTAATGATAGGTTTAACCTTGTCTGGCATGGGTAAAGGAAAATATTGCTTTACTATGTTAACTTCTGGGGAACCCTTTACTACTTTCACATTGTGTGCGTCACCATGAGAAACAGGTGTAACGTAGGGGCGTTGTGTATTGTGCCTAAACCTTCCTCCGTCGGCGGGAGGGAATAAGTGTCGTTGTCTGTGTTTCAAATAACGGAACTGGTCGGAGTTATGACTCCAGGAATTGTGATATACACAATACTGTTTCTTGTAAAGTATGTATCTGTTGTAGTCTATTGATCAACAATGTGACAAAGTATGTCCTGGAACTTTACTAAACACACAAAAATAACTAGTACGTGCGTAATTATAGCTATCATAACGTTGATAACGTCGGGTCACCTGATAAGGTGGATTTGTGTAATGATTATGTTGCCTATAGCGGGAAGAATTTCTACTCCTACCGTGTGTTGTAGGGAAAAAGTTGTGAGAAGAATGCGGTCTAGCACTTCGCCTATAATATGAGGGATAGATAGCTGTTTGTTGTGCACAATGATGTAAGTGCTCTGACGGAGTCTGTAAAGATGTACTGTACGTAGCCATTGTAAAATTAAATGTAAAACTATGTTAAAATGGCACTAAAATATTTCATACGTTTAAATTGTCCGTTAAAAGAGGTGTTGTAGATGTGAACGTCACTGTGTGAGACACTAATGTTATGTAATGAATTAATGTAACACTTGTGTAATACCTACAACTGTATAACTGTAAAAATGACTTAGCTGTTTGCTACTAGCATAGGTGAATGATTAGGTGATGGCCTGGTGAGTGGAGGATGATCAACACACAGGTGGTTGGGTGCCAGGATGACGGATGTAGTACAGTCGCCGGATATACACATCTGTTAAAGAATTCATATTAGAAAAATAATAACACATTATACATACACAAAATAAGAATTAAGCAATATATATACTCAGACAGTTGTGTGGTGGTGCACGCGCATAAGTCCATAGTGTGGGACGGGTGGTGGGTAGCAAGGTAGTGGCAGTGTTATGGGTCAAGGGCGCAGTGCGGCAGGGAGGGTGTGTTGCAGGGTGGGGTGGGGGGCTGACTAAGCGTTATACGCTCGGAAGACACCTAGAGGGTGAGGGGCGGTGATTGTGTTTCTGTCCGGGGGGTGAAAGGTGTTGTGTGGCTTAGCTGCTTGTGGATATTAAGTTGTGGAAGGGTCTTGTTATTGTCCTGCTTGTGTTGCGGTGGGTCATGATGAGAAGAAGATCTGTGTCGCGTATCCTGGGCAGATGATATGTAATGATGGCGAGGTTGTCTGGCAGCGGGGTTTGGGTGGTCGTGCAGTAGTACGTGTCGCTGTTGACCTTGTGCCAAAACAATTTGCTGAGTTGCTTGTAGTGCGTCTGCCTCTCTCTTCCTTGTAGAATGGTGGTGATGGCTTGCTTGGAGACTTGTAGATCGTGTAGTTGCTGCTTGTGGTAATTCTTGTATTTAGTTGCTTGTAGTAGATGATTTTCACTGGCTGGTTGAGGTTGTGGTTGTTTGATGAAGATCGACGTATAATCTTTGTAGACGTGGAAAGCTGTAGAATGGGCGGAGTTTGGCTTGTAGTTTTGGTTGTAGACTGCGTGGGGTATCTTAACACTGCGTTATGGTGTTATAAGACTGATGAAATCAGTCACCACCGCTTATGCCACCATTTATAAGTCGGTATATTGTAGAGACTGAGTTGGCTGAGTTAAAATGGTACGTCCAGTTTTTACACATTTATTTATAAGTCCAATACGGAACCTAGAATATTTACAACCAGATATATAGTGAACACGGCCAGGGAGTTTATGAGGAGCGCTTGAGAGGTGCGTCCTGGTAGTGCCGTGATCCGAGATGTTCTCCTCTCCTCTCGTGATTCTGGCCTCTCGTCACTTCCTTCTCCTGCTTCTGTCCCCTCGTTCCTCCCGTTTCCTGCTTTCGTCACGAGATGACGTTATCATTTATACTAGCCATAACAACTGACGTATGTACTTTTGTCTTGTGATCCACTTCCTTGGTCTAACAAAAGGTTGAGCAATCCTTTGTTCTCATGGCTAACTTGTAAAAGATACATATATTCTAAATGCATTATACTACTTAATTATATGTTTATAATGTTTCTAAAAATACACTGGTTCATTTGATGTTAAGTACATGAAAATATCCTGTACGGAAGTTATAATACGTGTGACACTTGTTTGATAATTAGGTGTAATTCACTAGTAATTAATACATATGTTAGGAGTGACAACTGACTGACATTTCCATTGAAACTGTAGTAATTAATCTTTTATAAATAAACTGATGTTCTTGTTTTGTATGTTCAAGTTTAAATTGAGACAATGTGGGAAAATGATCAGAAATGTCTGTTTGAATTATATAGTTACCAATATTTTCTTCCAGTTGTGTTGACCATATGTGGTCTATGGGTGTTGCTGAGGTGCTGGTAACTCGGGTTGGTTTGGTTATTAAAGGAAAAAGCGAGAAAGAAAGCATTAGATTGATGAATTCAAAGACATTGTTTTCATAACTTTTCAATAAATTCAGATTGAAGTCTCCAAAAATATAAATACCTTGATATTTTTTATCATACACTGAAGAAAGAATGTCAGTCATTACTTTATGAAAACTATTGAAATTACCATTTGGAGGTCTATAAATGCACAAAAATAAATATTTCCTAGTTATAATTGTAGTCTCAACACCTATGGATTTGATATAAGAGTCTAAAATGCTTAATTGATTTTGCACAGATGAGTCATACACTTTGGACACATAGATAGCAACACCACCACCATGAATGTTTCTGGGGTTCGTATACATGTAATAACCAGGAAGTTCATACAGTGAGCAGAGGTGAGGATCTAGCCTAATTTCTGTAAAGCCAAGAACATTAATTTTTATATGAGTATTATGCATAATTGTATCTTTGAAATACTGAAGATTCTTTGGAATGGATCGTATGTTCATATTAGATAATGTAAAAGTATTGTTACTGAGTGAAGAAATGTCATCAGGAAAAATATAATCAGACTTCGGAACATTAATTAACCTATTGTGTGTGAACAATTCATTTGCAATTAAGTCTTTGTTATAGTTGTCATCATTTTTTTTTTTTTTATGTTGGAGCCTATAGCGCCTGTAGGCTTATAGAGGGTCTTGATGATGTTGGTTGAACTCGCCCGTTGGTGGCGTAGGCTGGATTCTTATAGTGACACCTGTGGTCTTAGGTGAAGATCCCGTTTTCTCTGACGTTATCTTCAATTTAGGCTCACGCTGTCCCTGGAGTTTCTTCGTCGCACACGCAGACGGAGAACAGGTTATAACAGCATGCGGGTTTCTTCAGTCACTCGCCGATGGATTTGACAGTTGCTCCTTGGTGGGACGTGAACTCAGGACCTTCTGCTCCCCTACCAGGCTCTTGCAAGAGTTGCCCCCGGCAGGATTCGAACTCGGGACATTGAGCTCAGCACTCCAAGACGCTAACCGCTCGGCCACCGCCTCCCCCGAGGGAGGCGATAGCGAAAGGGTTAATTTCTAAGTTGCTGAAACTATTTACGTTGCAAAGGGATACAGGAGTGTGAAGAATAGCGTATAGTGATTCATCACTTAATGTTGCAAAAAGTAATACATTGCACAATGATTCCTTAATTACCATAAAATACTAAAGAATATAAATAAAATTAATATTAACAGAGGTAAGCCGGAATGACACTTATCTACTTTTTACTGTTGCGTAGGTTCAAGTGCTGTCACTGTTTAACACCATCAACCGAGGCCAGGCCGACAGGAGACCCGACAGAGGCCCTGCCACCAGCAGGTGCCGCACCATCACCGCCACCAGGGGACGAGGCCGCGGCACCAGCGCCAACAGTAGCAGTGGATGCTGCTGAAGGACAAGCGACAGCAGGAGCAGTGGAGAAGACACCTTTCATCCCTCCGCCAACTGCACCAACTAACTGCTCGCTGCTCCCCGCCGAGACGCCTCCGCCCGCAGAATCATGGGGTATTGCTGGGATGATTACGTGTCAAATCAGCGATTGCACCGTGAGACTGAATCGAGGCCTATTATTTGCATAGTCCGTCAGCGCCAACTTCGGGTATATGGGCATGTGGCACGCTAACCTGAAACCGATCCTTCCCATCGGGTTGTATCTGTAAGAGACAATCCGGCGTGGAGGAGACCAAGGGGGCGCCCACAAGGCTCGTCGCTGGGGCAAGTTGATGTTTCTTGTCGAGAGCTGCTTGGTATGGGAAAGGAGCCTGCATGGGGACTCGCGCGTGGTGACCCCGGGAGTGGCGTCGTAGGGTGGGCGAGGCGACGCACCCCCAGCGTATGCCCCCAATGATTGATATTGATTAGAAGCGAATGTGTTCTAGGGTTATAGAGGTTTTTCTGTATTTGCTTCTTACTTTATACATTAGCATCTCAAACTAATTCATTCATACAAAAAAACTAAAATGCTCTTCCCCTTCAGGTGTTGCCAAAACCTCTTAGGTGCACGCCTAACAAATCCCCAGCCATCGTCTAAGTATTTCAAGCCACTGAATATATTTCATCCTAAACATATAATATGCATGTACATTTCAACTCTGTAATACTTTAATCAAAATGGCCCGCACAGCAGTACATGCGGCCTTTAGACATGGGGAAATCTCGGCGAGCAGCCATCCACCATCGCTTCCTTATCTTGTATTTTTGGGGGAATTGAGATGAATATCTTCTCTGGTGTTGATCTGTCAGTATTGGTGCACATTTGCACTTAGCACTATAATGATGTTTATTCACCCTTCCTTTGGGCATGGCTTTGCTGGTGTCCTGATTTTCCATTATAGGTAAACGCACCATGCTTATGGCCTATGCTAACTCCCGCGGGTGCACGGGTAATGACGTCACGACCAATGACGGAGCTTTTGCAGTCGAGTGACATTTGGGCATCTTTAAGCCTTGTTTTAATATATTTCTTGCCTTTTTCTTTGAAGTAAAAATGCTTAGGGTGATTTTTGAGAGTTAAGGAATCTATTGGTCAGCCTTGTACAATGATAAATTTGTTAGGGAACTTGTCTATTACATGTTTCATTTAAACTGTGGTTTTTTTCTTTTTCTTTATTCTATATTCTTTATATGTAGATGTAGATTTTACATGACTAGATACATCTTTATCTGTGATATGTTGCTTATATGTATTCCTGTGCCTACATAAAAGTAGACAAACACTAGATCATGAATCAGGCATGAACCAGCCCTGTGGGTGGTCAGGAACGTATCCCCATTCAGTCCCATGTATTAATATCTTCATTATATAGAATTCGATATATGACTAGGCTCCATGGAATGTATCCATTACAATATTTATAATTAGCTCTTTAATGTTCTCATATAAGCTATAATTTAGCTGTATATAAATTTCATTATCATCTATTTTATGTCTGTATCGATAAATATTATAATTGTCATGTTTCTATTAAANTTTGGGTTTTTTATTTTAAAAAAAAGGGGGAGAAAAAAGAAAGGAAAATTTTAAAGAAAAAAAGGATTAAATTTTTTCCCAAAAAAAAAATTGGGGTTTTTTTTTTTTAAAATAAATAAAAAAGGGGAAAATTTTAAAAAGTCTTTTAAAAATTAAAATAACCCCTTTTGGGGGAAATATTTTTTTTTTTTCCATTAAAAAAAAAACGGGAAAAAAAAATTAGAAGTTCCCCATTTTTCAAAACTTTTAAAATTTTGGAAAAAAAAAATTTTAAATTTTACCTTTTTTTTTATTCCCCAAAAAAAAATGCAAAAACAAAAAAAATTTAAATTTTCCCCTTTGGGGTTTAAAAAAGAAAAAATTATTTTCCGGGTTTAAAGGGGGAAACCCAATTGGAATTTTGTTATAAGATTTTCCAAAAATTTTGTTTAAAATTTGTTTTTTTGCACAGAAGTCAATACACTTTGGACACATAGATGGGGCAAACCCCCCACCCACCTTTGAATTTTTTTTTTTGGGGTTTCCCCTAATTTTTAAAATAAACCCGGGGAAAAGTTTTCATACGTGGGGGAGGTTTTAAAGGAAAAATTTAGCCTAATTTCTTTTAAAAAGCCAAGGGAAAAAAAAAAAAAAATTTTTTAATTTTAATTTTATTTTATTGAAAATTGTATTTTTGAAAATACTGAAATTCTTTGGAATGGATCGTATTTTTCAAAATTAAAATAATGTAAAAATTGTTTCAGGGAAAAATTTAAAAAAAAAAAGGGGGTTCCCATCGGAAAAAAAAACAATTTTAAAATTAAAACCTATTGTGGTGGGGAAAAAATTTTCATTTGCAATTAACCCCCTTTGTTATAGTTGTCATCATTTTTTTTTTTTTTTTTTTATTTTTGGAAAAAGCCTTTACCCCGCCTGTGGTTATAGGGGGTTCTTGATGAAAGGGGTTTTAAAAAACCCCCCGCCCGGGTTGGGTTGGGGTCAGGCTGGGTTTCCTTTTTTTGGGGAAAATTTACCTTGTTTTGGCCCCCTTAGGGGAAGATCCCCTTTTTTTTCTCTGACTTTTATCTTAAAATTTAGGCCCCTCAACCGCTGTCCCTGGAGTTTTCTTTTCCCCGTCCCCCCCGCAAGACGGGAAAAAGGTTTAAACACCCATGCGGGTTTTCCCCCCCATCCCGCCCGATGGATTTAAACAGTTGCCCCCCTTGGTGGGCTTGGAAATCAGGACCTTTCTGCCCCCCACCGGCCTTAAAAAATTTCCCCCCGGCGGAAAATTCGAAACTCGGTACATTGAGCTCAGCACTCCAAGACGCTAACCCGCTCGCCACACAGCCTCCCCCGTAGGGTGAGGCGATTAGCGAAAGGGTTAATTTTCTAAGTTGCTGAAACTATCTCACCGTTTGCCAAAGAGATACAGAGTTGTGAAGATAGCGATTACTGTGTTATCACTTAATGTTGCAAAAGGTAATACATTGCACCAATGATATCCTTAATTCCATAAATACTAAAGAATAAAATACAAATTAATATTAACAAGGTAAGCCAGGAATGAACACTTATCTACTAAATCAGAACGGAACTACTATAGAACGAAAGCTATAAAAAATACAAGAGGGAAAATCCAGTGTACAAGTACTAAAGGGAAACTAAGAAAAAAATATACAAACCTATGATAGGAAGTACTAGCTACTGAGTAAATTATCACGGGACAGAAGAAAATCTAATATAGCAACAACAAATCTAAGTGTATATTTAACTGGTTAATCTAAAAGCACAAAAAATAAAGGCAAGCATCTGAGAATTCATCATAGTGTCAGAAGATCTCAAAAAAAAGACAGGAGCTAGGGAAAATAACTAAGAAACTAGGAAAATCGAAGTCTAAAAGGTGTCGCTGAAACCTAACAGAAGTATAATTCTAATAAAGATATAGTCTAAATCTAGCTAAAAGAAGGAGTGAACTACTATATATTTTACTTTGGAGGTAGGTTTCCAGTCGCTAATCACTGTTTAACACATCAACCTAGGCCGGCCGACAGGAGATACCCGACAGAGGCCCTGGCCAAACCAGCAGGTGGCCGCACATCTACCGGCCACCAGGGGGACGAGGCCGCTGCACCAGCGCCAACAGTAGCCAGTGGATGCTGCGAAGGACAAAGCGACAGCAGGATCATGGAGAAACACCTTTCATCCCTCCGCCACTGCACCAAGCTAACTGCTCGCTGCTCCCCAGCCGATACGCCCTCCGCCCGACAGAATTCTGGGTATTGCTGGGATGATTACGTGTCAAATTCACGATTGCAAAACCGTGAGACTGATCGGGGCCTATTTATTTGCATAGAGTCCGTCAGCGCGCCAACTTTCGGGTATGATGGTCATGTGTGCCACGCCTAACCGAAACCGATCCTTCCCCATCGGGTTGGTTATCGTTAAGAAGACAATCCGGCGTGGAGGAGACCAAGGGGGGCGCCCACAAGGCTCGTCGCTGGGGCCATCAAGTGTGATGTTTGCTTGCGATAGCTGCTTGTATACTCGGAAAAAGGAGCCTGCATGGGGACTCGCGTCGCTCTCGTACCCCGGGTAAGTCGGCCTTCTGCTAGGTGGGCGAGGCGATACCGCACCCCCCTAGCGTATGCCCCCCCAATCATTGTGCTATTGATTAGAAGCGAAATGTGGTTTCTAGGGTTATAGAGGTTTTTCTGTATTTTGCCTCTGCTCTACTTTATACATTATACATCTCAAACTCAATTCATTCATACAAAAAAACTAAATGCTCTTCCCCTTCAGTCGTGTTGCCAAAAACCTCTTAGGCTGCACGCTCTAACAAATCCCCAACTCCGCTCGTCCTAAGTATTTTCAAGCCACTGAATAATATTTTCATTAACATAATAATATGCATGTACAGTCTTCTAACTCTGTAATACTTTAAAATTACTCAATGGCCCGCACAGCAGTACATGCGGCCTTAGCACATATGGAAATCTCGGGCGAGCAGCCATCCACCAGTCGCTTTCCTTATCTTGCTATTTTTGGGGGAACTGTGAATCAATATCTCCTCTCTGGCTGTTGATCTGCTCAGTATTGGTGCACATTTTGCACTCTAGCACTATAATTTTTGGCATGTTTATTCCACCTTCCTTTGGCATGCTTTTGCTGTGTCCTGATTTCATTATAGCTAAACTCGCACCATGCTTACGGCTTATGCTAATGCCCTCCGTGGGTGCACGGGTAATGAACGTCGACGACCTAATGACGGAGCTTTCTTCGCAGTCGAGTGGACATTTCTTGGGCCATACTTTAAGCCTTCTGTTTTTGTAATATATTTCTGCCATTTTTCTTTGAGGTACAAATCCTTAGGGTTGATTTTTTGGGAAGAGTTTAAGGAATCTATTGGTCAGTCCCTCTTGTACAATGTAAATTTGTTTAAGGGACAACTGTGTCTATTACATGTTCCATTAAACTGTGGTTTTTTTCTTTTTTCGTTTTCTATACTTCTTTAGTATGTAGATCTCGATTTTACATGACATAGAATACTATCTTACTATATGTATTGTTCTTTATATTATTCCTGTGGCCTACATAAAAGTACACAAACACTAGATCGTGAAATCTAGCGCATTAACCAGCCCTGTGGGTGGTACAGGAATCGTATCCCCATCTGCAGTCCATGTATTAACTATCTTTCATTATATCATTCATATACCTAATATTCTATACATATCATTCATATACATATATTCATATACATATACTTCATTATATCTTTATACTCCCATGGAATGTATCCATTACAATATTTATTAATTAAGCTCTTTAATGTTCTCATATTAAAGAATACAATTTTTATCAATCTTCTCATGCGGCTGTGAATAAATGGAGGGATGCAATTTGATCCGTATGGTCCCATTCCCCCTAACCCCAGAGGTCCGAAACAGCCTCACGTTGCCCCGAATTGGCATGTTTTGGTATGTAACAAGTATTTTAATTTTCTGAATTACCTGTGATGTGTTTAATTATTGACAGAAATTGTACATCTATGTTGCAAGTATTACAGGTTTATTTATTATTTGCTTTGATGGTCTTTCTCACAGATACATAATACCATCATTCTTATGTCTACTATTGATTTTTTTAATTACAGGTTTAGATATTCCATATAGGCAACACACAAAGCTAGTATGGGATAAGCCATTTGCTCATAACCGTAGTACCTAGACGAACCCCTTTGCCATTCTGTGCCCTCCTGTAATAATGACTCTTTCAAATGCTGCAATGAACAAAAGGTAAGACTAAGAGATAATTAAATATTTCAAAAGTTACTCTATCTTTAAAGAACACGTGTGGAAATTGTCCAATAACCACCTTCTCCATTAGTAGAGTGGTGCTTTCTTCCCCCCCCCCCCCCCCCCCCCTGTTGAAGGAAGTAGTGTCCGCTCATTTAGGGGGGAGGGTAGTGAATTTATAATAAATCATATTCAATTATAATGGGTAATTCGGGTATCAAGTAAGGTAATTTAAGTATAATGATTAAGTACTTGGGATATTATAGAATGAAACATTCCTCACTAGTACGTGCAATATACCCATTGTGGCACCTTATATACTATAATATATATATATAATAATTGTTTTTTTTTTTTTTTTTTTTTATACATTTTCGTGCTATAACGCCTGTATACAGTGCTACTCAGGCTCGGATGGTAGGCTCTGGACTGTTTCACTGAGGGCTGGATGGTTTGGTCTGGCCCTCCGCCCGATGGTGGCGCATGTCGCCAGGATTCTTATAGTGACGCCTAGTGAATTTAGAGCTCATGCCTGCCGCTCCCCTGTGTCCTCCGATGCACTCGCGTCAGTTAGAGGTTGATGATGCAGCATGTGGAGTCGTTCTTAGGTCACTCGACGGGCGAAAAGGTTTTGGTTTCTTCGGGGATCGAACTCCGGTCACCGAGAAAGCTGCCAGTCGGCAGGACGCTATACCACGTCCTCATCCGCTACAGCCTTCCCAAACCATAATAATTAGCACCGTTGGTTTGAAGTGGCTGGTCATGGTGGGCCGCCGCCATTAGTATTCTAGCCACCAGGGAGTTGATTGTGCTGGGTATTGTGGCGTCACCCCCGCCGCCCCCAAGAACTGTCAGTACACTCCCGACCCTCACGTTAATAACACCTTTGACCGTGCTTCTCTGATTATTGCGAGAAGAACAGTACAGTTCCAGCCTCCACGGGATTAACATCTCTCTCTAATCTTATCTGATTATATTGAGAAGAATTGTATATAGACTTTTTGTAGACATAGTGTTAAAATCATAGGACGTGTCTTATCGACAAAGCGAATATCAGTGCCGTGTCTATTAAAAGCCTGATAGCTTCCCTCTATCGTATCCAGTGATTATACGCCGCGCCGTGTCTCTGAGTGGTCGGTAACCCACTGAATTGACGCCCATACCAAACACACCGCTTCCGCCCTTCCACAGCCGCCCACACCAGACCGGCCCTGAAATCACAGCCCTGCGCCACTATATACGCCTGGAAATTGCAGTATTGATATGCCTTCAACCCAATTCAACCCTCCTATCCCCCGATAAGTATCTTAGTTAAATTAGCTACGGTATTTTGTCGGGATGAGATAAAATGGGTTTTCCGAAGGTAATAGATCTCAAATATATAAATGTTTATGACATAAAATTTCCACAAACCGCACCGCATTTGCCGGCACATAAGACGCAGGTTTTTTTTCCTAAAAAAGGAATGCAAAATTCACCCTGCGTCTAATGCGGCCATATTAGCGAATGAGAGGTCGGGCAGTGAATGCAGAACGGCGGTACTTCACAATGTACTTCATATTCGCCACCTTCAGCAACACCTATAGGGACAGATAACCTGTTTTCAATGGCAATGTTGTGGAGTTCAGCAGTTGTGTCTTTTTTCAGAGTTTTAAATTAGAAGAAGAAAAAGGTTGTTTTTTCACGGACAAAACATCTGTCAATTTTAGTACATGTGTGGATGTGTAACACACTCTGTGCATTACACGGTGTCTATGAGCACTGACAGCAGTCACTTATCTGTTTCCTCTTACTGTCTCTATTCTCACTTTCAATCCAAGGCTGGCTGTTGCGTATATGTACGCAACGACATCACTTGCGCTCATGCCCACAGTCTTGAATCTTCCGAATTTTCTACCATCTAGCCTTGACTTCAATGTCACTCGCTTACTAAATTTATCTGTGCTGTATATCTCTAACCTAACTCCTCGGACTATTTAACATCAAAAGTGGAGCACATCTCATCTCATCTTCCTTTTGCAGAAATATCCATTCTTGGCAATTTCAATGTTCGGCTTTCATCTGACCAACCTGGTGAACAAGCCTACAACATTGCTATCCTCCAGGACCTGGAGCAGCTGGTGCAGCACCCTACCCGTATTCCTGACCGCCTTGGAGACACGCCCAATATTCTTGATCTTTTCCTAACTACTAACCCTTCTGCTTTGTGAAACTGTTTTCTCCGTTTGGGTTACATCGATCACAAATTATTTTACTGTAACCTGTCCTTTTCTGCCTCCTGTGTCTTACTCTAGGCGGAGGTGCTTTCCTGGCCTTTTTCAACTCAGCTAAGTGGGAGGACCTAAAGGCAGTATACTCAGATATTTCCCATGGAATGATTACACTGTCGCGCCAAAATAGGTTCTGAGTCATTGTGTATGGGTTGGAATCGATATTTTTCGCCTGCTGATCTTTAAAAATTGCCTTTGCTTTTCTCTAGCACTATAGTTTTTGAATATCGGCATTCAAATTTAATAGCTATTCATATTTAATAGACCGTATAGTATTACTTATATAATTAATCGGAACACTCCCCCTAACGTTAATATATATTACTCGTAATTAATTCTTGTGGTGCCATTCGCGTGCTTTTTAGTACCTTAATGGATACATATCTGGCAAAAATATACTTAAAATTATTATGTTCAAAATATACTCCGAAAATGTGCACACATCTTGGAAATTAGCCGAAAATTAGCCAAATCCAGTAAATTTTGACTTTTATATATCTATAGTAGTAATATATTATATATATACTATATATATATAATATATACTATATCTATATATATATTATCGATATAGTACCTATATATAATATATCATCTATATATATCTGTATTTTGGAACACAACCTGTCGAAGATTTTTTTTGAGACAAATGCATGCTCATAGTTTGAAGAACAGTCAGATCTAGACTTGTTCTTCAGAAGAACAGTCAGATCTCAAATGGTATTAAATATACATATGAATCAAAACTATACCTAACACACAAAAGACTCACCCTGACCCGATAGTACATCAGAAGTGTTTCTGTAGTTTTGCTCTTTCGTTTGTGAGGAGCAGTCTACTTTCACGTTGTAACCGTCGTCCAGTCCATAGTCCCCTATCATGTTGGGGACTGAATCGTCCTTGGTATCTGGTTTCCATGGTGGCAATGTCCTGGTGGAGAACGTTCCCCTCATCACTGACCGCGCCAAGATTCGTTGGGAAGAAATCAAGTCATGTGAATGGAAAAGCTGGATTGTCGAGTGACATCCGATGCCCAAGCGCATGTAACTTTCTTTCAACATGTCATTTACAAGTTCCTCCATAATCGATGCTTGAACATTACACTAGTGTAGTTTCTTTATACAGCCCGAAAAACTCTCTTCCAAGCAGCTTTTTCCTAGGGCAGTTAGGCTCTTTACAAGTCATCATTGCATTGAGTAGTTGACGAATTTGCGGCCATTGAAAAAACCTGCCTTTACTTTGGGCTTCAGATACAGTCCGTTCTAAACTTTGGCTAAGCAAATACTGCGAAAGCCAGCACCAATTTTTTTTTTTTTGATCCCTGGCCTTCACAAAAGATTTTTCATTAACCCAAGTTTCGTATTGCCACATGATGGTCAAGTACACTGTTCCACTGTCCAACAAGAGGTTTGTACATACAGTTTGACCTGCCAGGTGATCTTTTCGATCGTGCTGGGCCATGTCCTTTCTGTTTGTAATGTTTGCTGTCCGCATCTAGAGTCGCGCACAAACAAAGAAAACATACATGTGCTTAGTGTAACTAACTGGAGTCCTAGAAGCACAGGAATTACCTTCAGGTCCCCCCCACATGATCACTGATGTTCTTCATATTTAACCGCAGATAACAAAGTCTTCATAGTTTCATACGTTTCACTCATTTCATGCGGCCATGCGCTACATTGGAACACTCGGAAGCTTATTTCCTCTCTAATGCGTAAGAAACCGCCTTTAAAAAGCGTGTTTTTTCCTTAATCTATGAACAGCCGACCACTCACTCTTATATAAGTGTGAGACTCACAAAGGTTGTTCATGAGTGTGTCAACATCAAAGCAGTAACAGAGGCTTGTGGTTTCCATCTTGAAGGCAGCTTGAAAGTTCTTTATGTCTACGACGAAACGTGGTGATGAAAACTCCTTCTATGTGCAAATTCCATTCCCTTGGAGACGAGTATCCAAGGACTTCACTTTTCTCCTTGGGTAGATCTAGGTCCCTAGCAAGGTCATGTAGCATTTCCTGACTGATGATTTGGGCCTCATCTGTTGTCTTCCCATTTCTTGAAAGTCTGTATCCATGGTAATTAATCCTCCTCGTTCGAAATCTGATATCTACCTTATAGCACTTGCTCAATTGGAACTTTGGCAACTGGGAGATCAGGACCATGTGCACAGGCCTGATGTGCAGAAGGTACGGACAGGATACCTTATTTTAGCATCGCGTTTTTTACTGAATAATCCTTTGATGTTTAGTGAGGCAGAATAGTCACGTCAGTAGCTTCGTGATCCTTTGGTTCACGCCCAAACCCATTGGGACTTGCCGATGCCTATGTGCCTTATGCCGGTTACTGCCAAATTCACGCATCAGTTCATTCAAGTGGTTTCACACAGGGGTTGCATTCTACGTGAGGGGCCCACATTCTTATTTGATCACCTATACTGCACTTGAAGTAATGGCAGATAATCTGCTTTAGACATTCTTTGTAAGAGGTTTTCTTCAGGAACTGTCAGGGGTAAAAATTCCACATATGTAACAAAAACTGTCCGATGCATTCACACAGTACGGCGCTCATTCACAGCCCGGTACCAGGTACTATAATACGGTAAACCAACAAAAATTGGATCCACTATATCAAACACATCATACTCTTGCAAAGAAAAAATAAATGTTTTTAAACATAGTCCTATCGTAACGATCAGTTACGGTAAAATGTACTTACTACACAGCCTGCTAACCCCTCGCCAATACGCAGCACGCGCACGACCCTCTCCCTGCTCACTGCACAAACCACGACTGACTCAAAAACACTGCACTTGCCCGACAAATAGGCTTCAGAAAAGAAAAATTAAGAGTTTAAAAGAATGAAATAACACTCATTGGTGAATCACCCTATTTCTGCTGATTTTTACCAATATTCTTTTTTCTGAATTTGCGTCGGTTCTCAAAACTGGACGTGATAGAGTTTTAATTGAAAATCAATTCGAGTTCAGCAAGTCGACATTTCACCCTATAATCAGCTTCATTTAGTCCAGAAACCATATCTTCGAGTTTTTTTTTGTCTCGACCTGTGTGGTTATTTACTGCGATTCAATGACAGGGACCCATCTCTTTGTGCAGGTAGGGCGCATAACTCGAGGTCATTGTCTTCCTCTGATGATGCTATCAATTTCACTCACTTTCTCTAATCCTAAAGCCCGTCTACCTTGGTTTAGCTCTGTTTGTTCTCATGCTGTCCAAGATAGAGAGGCAGCTCACAGACGGTACCGTAACCATACATTTCCAGAAACTCATGCTATTTATGTTTTCTCGCCCGTAATCATGCCAAAAATCCTTTTTTCTTCAACTTACAAAAACTCCTTCATGAAAATGTCAAATTCTTCTGATCAAACTCCTCTCGGGACATTCTTGTCTGGCATCTGCTAATATACCATCTTATAACCATTTTTTCTTCTTTCAACTTTCCCTCTCCTATAGCTTCACCCAGATGGCTCCACAGCTGTCTCATCTATTTCTAAAGCTGAACTCTTCGCTCAAACCTCTATTGAAAATTCCCCTTTGGTTGATGAAGGGTTTGTTCCTCCTTCTCTTCCATCCTTTGACTGTATTATATTATGCCTGTTGTTAAGATCTTTCGTAATGATGATTGTTTGTTTGCCCTTTCTGGCCTAGATCCTCAGAATGCTTACAGTCTTGACGGAGTGCTTTCTATTGTTCTCAAAAACTGTGTTTCTGTGCTTACACCTTGCCTGGTCAAACATTTCCATTTTTGTCTATCTACTTCCACCTTTCCTTCTTGCTGGAAGTTTGCTCACATTCAACCTGTCCCTAAGAAGGGTGTCCGTTCTAATCCTTCAAACAACTGTCCTATAGCTTTGAGTTCCTGCCTTTCTAAAGTTTTTGAATCTATACAGTAACCCCTCTCTAATTTGAAACCGTATGATTCGAATTTCGGATAATTCGACCTGTTTCAGGCCAAGTTCAAATTTTTCAACAACTTTCCAACTTTCCATAATTCCAACACAAGCACCTCAAGCACTGAAGACCTTACCTTACAAATCCCCAGAGTGACACCTGCCAGGGCTGCATTCAGTAGCGGCCACCCCCCCCCCTCTTGCACCCTCCCTACTGAACGATACTGAACGCTTTACAATTTACATTGCTGCCAAGATAGCAGCTGGCGAAATTTATCTGTGACTATTCTTATTGTTGAAGAATAACTTGCTGATGACCCTGAATTTGATGCAGCAGAAGTTTTAGTAGCAGGAACTGAAATTTTAAGGAGGCATGAAGAAGAGAGTCTTTTTTGCCCTTTGTTTACATACCCTTATTTTGGCGCGAG
Source organism: Chionoecetes opilio (assembly GCA_016584305.1). NCBI lineage: Eukaryota > Metazoa > Arthropoda > Malacostraca > Decapoda > Majidae > Chionoecetes > Chionoecetes opilio. The sequence continues at coordinate 146,182 of JACEEZ010003733.1, read as the reverse complement.
CTGGCGATCTCAGTAGCGATCCACCTCCCGGATTTGTAGTGCAGGGGCTTGCACTAGGCATACTCTATGTTTACGTCACCGTGAGTCTCTGTGTGCACCCGTGCGCGTTGCCTTACTGAACGCAGCCCTTGCCTGAAGACGCTATCAGTGCTATCAGTGCAGTCATCTGCACTATCAGTGCAGTGCTATCAGTGCAGAAGACGCTATCAGTGCAGAAGACGCTATCAGTGCAGTCAGTCACTGAGTGCTTAGTGTACAGTAGTACTGCATTTAAAGACTTCAGTATTAGCCATGTTATGGTGAGTACAAGTACACTCTACCCTCCATTTTCCGGACTATTAGGGGGTTAGCCCGGTCCCGGAACCCCAAAATTCCGGGAACCGCGAAAGTCCGGAAGATGTAGCAATTCACAGACTTTATCTGGTAAACAGTAAGGTATACTGGTTTTCTAGAACGTTTTGTGTCCTTGGGCGGCAATACGTGAGGCATTGTGGCGATAATACTCACCCCGAGCTGCTGTGTCCGCCCGCCCAGACCCCTCCCTAGTGCCGGCATTCCCGAACTAACGACCGGGAACCTCGCTGCGCGGGAAATTTGAATGCCGTACTTTCCTTAATGTCCCGGACTATTCTGTACATATGTCCGGCCATGCCAAATATGTCCGGGGGCGGACAATGACAGGGAAATCCGAAATCTGGCAATAGGAGGTCAGGCAAATGGAGGGTAGAGTGTAATACAATCTGTGCTGTTTGCATGTTTGAGTGAGTTCTTATTGTGTTGGGGGGCTAAAGGTAACCATCGGATAATTCAAACTTTTGGCTAATTCGACCCAGGTCGATGGGGAGGCGGTGGCCGAGTGGTTAGCGTCTTGGAGTGATGAGCTTGATGTCCCGAGTTCCGAGTCCTGCCGGGGGCAATTCTTTCGGCCAACTTTAACGTGGTCGACAGGAGCCTGGGAGGTGAGCACAAAATCCCGAGTTCAAGTCTCACCAAGGAGCAACTGTAAATCCATCGTTGAGTGGCCGAAGAATCCCGCGTGATGTATACCTGTTCTTGCGACTGCGACTTCAAGTGTGGCGGAGGGACAATAGGTGGCATCATGAGCCTAAAAATGAGGGCTGACCATCACAGAAAACGGACTTAAACCTATAGCAGCGTTTATTAACCTTTTCCGACCTCAGCACCCCCTGTAGTCAGGTTTAGGAAGTCCAGCACCCCTTTACTCTGACTAACATCTGGTTACAAAGACTACAGTTGCTACATTACTACATAATGACTACTACAACTGAAAGTCAGTATAATGAAGTTGAAGTTTATCAAATAAAAATAGTACTCTTGTCAAAAAGTATCCCTTCGATACTTTTGTATCCATTACGAGGAACTCTAACATTGTACCGCCATATATGCAGCATTTCCCAGCACCCCCTAAAATTTATTTCAGCACCCCCTGGGGGTGCTAGCACCCTAGGAAACACTGACCTATAGCATCACAGTTGTCACTCACTATAATAATCCAGCCTGCGCCACCAACGGGCGGAGGGGCCAACCATCACGACCCTCCAGAATTTGCAGGGCCAACCAATTGAGCCCTAGAGGAAAAACAATAATAGCCTACAGGCGCTATAGGCTTCAATGTAAAAAAAAAAAAAAAAAAAAAAAAAAAAGGTCTCCCCAAAATTAGTTCAAATTAGAGAGGGTTTACTGTACTTAATAAGATTCTTATGCATATATTTGCTCACAGTATTCTGTCTGATTGTCAATATGGTTTCTGTAAAGGGCGACCTACTGATTGGAGATCTTCTAGCTTCCCTAACTGAAACTTGGTCATCCTCCTTTAGGGGTTTCGGTGAAATTTTTGCTGTTGCCCTTGACATATCAAAAACTTTTGATAGAGTCTGGCACAAATCTTTAATTTCCAAACTTCCCCGGGCGGAGCGAAGATAGATGGGCGGTCTTTCTGAAAACCCGAGCCCCTCTCCACCCAGCAGTGAATGGGTACCGGGTGTTAGCCGGGGGTTTGTGACCCCCCTCCCGGGGTGGTGGCTTCGGCCAACACTAAGCTGCAGCGGTAGATCACTACGGCTCTGAGGAATTATCCTCTAAACAAACAAACAAACAAACTACCCTCATTTGGTTTCTATTCTTCTCTCTGTCTGTACCTTCATCTTAAGTTTCCTTTCAAATCGTTCTTTTGCAGCTACTGTAGACGGTCATTGTTCTTCTCCTAAGTCTATCAATAGTGGTGTTCCCCAGGGTTCTGTCCTATCACCCACTCTCTTTCTATTATTCATTAATGATCTTCTAAGTCTAACTCAAAGCCCTATCTACTCCTACGCTGATGATTATACCCTGCATTTTTCAACATCATTCATTAGACGTGCAACTCAAGAAGAACTAAATGATTCACGGAGAGATGCCACAGATTGCCCAACTTCTGATCTTTCTGTAATTTCTGATTGGGGCAAAGCAAATCTTTTTTTGTTAAATGCCTCAAAAACCCAATTTCTTCACCTATCTACTCGAGAAGGCCTACCAGACCCCACAACCTTCCCTCTTTTACAACGAACATTATTGGACTATCATTTACTAATAATCGAAAATGGAAATCTCACATTTCAATTCTTGCTAAAACAGCTTCTAAGAAGTTAGGAGTCCTGTGGCGTCTGCGTCAATTTTTTTCTCCCTCCCAGTAGGTTGCTCTATACAGGGGCCTTATCCGCCCATGTATGGAGTATGTCTCACATGTTGGGGGAATCCACTCATACTGCTCTCCTAAACAGGGTTGAGTCAAAAGTTTTTCTTCTCATCCCCTCCCCTCCTCTGACTGACTTCAATCTTTACATCACTGCCGCAATGTTGCCTTTCTTGTTATCTTCTACCGTTATTTTCATGCTCACTGCTCTTCTGAACTTGCTAACTGCATGCCTCCCCCCCTCTCGCGGCCTTACTGCACATGACTTTCAACTCATTGTCATCCCTATTCTGTCCATCTTCCTAATTTAAGAGTTAATTCAGTATCGGGGAGGTAGCGGAGTGGTTAGCGTCTCCGACTGGCGTTCTCGGTGACCCAAGTTCGATCCCCGAAGAAAATCAAAACTTTTCTGCACCGTCGAGTGGCCTAAGAACACCCACATGCCCTGCCCATCAACTCTACCTTCGATTGCGAGTGCATCGGAGGACACAGGGGGGCGGCATGAGCCTCTAATCACAGGCGTCACTATAAGAATCCTGCCTGCGCCACCACGGGCGAGGACCAACCATCAGAGCCCTCAAGTGAACATCCAGAGCCTACCATCCGAGCTCTGGGTCACCACTGCCTACAGGCGCTATAGGCACAAATGTAAAAAAAAAAATAAAAAAAAAATAAAAAAAAATAATAATCAATACTCTTTTATCCCTTTCACTGGTAAACTCTGGAACTCTCTTCTTGCTTATATTTTTCTTCCTACCTGCGACATAAAGCTTTTCAAAAGAGGAGTGACAAAACACCTCCCGAACTAAATGTAAAAATTTTAATGCTACACCAAATTTTAATTGATCATATTTTAAATTGAGTGATAAAACAGTCTATTATTTGTAGTATTCCGGGGCATTAAACGAAAACGCAGAAGTCCTTTGGGTGAGTGAGATACACATCAAAGCTTAATTAACCCCTTGAGGTCCAGAACGTAATTTACATTATATCTTGGGGACCATTAGACGATTTTTAGTGACTATAAGCAATATTTTATAGCTATGACCTGTTTAGTATCCTTGTCGACTAATAAATTTGGTATATTGTTACTTTTTGTAATTGCATGGCTAAAAACAGACGATTTTTCATATAGCCAAGGAAAGAACTGGGCGTGAAGGGCTTAAGTCTTGCGGTGGCTCGTGGGTCTCTTCAACGGGAATGCAAATTTCTTCAAGACAAAGTGCATACATAACTCGTGAGGAAAAAGCTACACAAGTATGTGTCTCCCACACTCATCCCTTTGCAACTTGTCTGTGATGCTATGCCATCTCTATGTCATAATGATGTCAGTCATGATGCATCCTTTTACTCTAGCAGTGCTATTACTTGGTGCTTGACAGTATGATGTTAAGCTATACTATTCAAATATCTTACTAAAACACATCGATAATGATTATTTCCACAATATGAAGTAATATGGCGCAAATGTTAATTATAAAAATTCTCATAAATATGACTCTACCAAATGTATTGAAATACCGCTGGATCTGCAACTTCAGCGAAATTACACAGTCGGTATCTGCAACACCTCAGCCAGAAGTTAACAGTTCCCGGACATGCATCACAGAGGTCTGGCGAAGGTACTTGAAACTGACTGAAGGATAAGCAGCTGATCCACAATGGACAAGGTGAAAGTGACGACGGAGAAGTCTTCACGAGATTCAGAAGAGCGGAGGAGAGAGAAGAGGGAGAAGAGAGAGAAGAAGAGAGAGGACGAGAGAGAGAGAGAGAAGCGGAGAGAGAGAGAGAGAGAGAGAGAGAGAGAGAGAGAGAGAGAGAGAGAGAGAGGAGAGAGAGAGAGAGAGAAAAAAAATGTAAGATTGGCTGATGAGAAAGAGGAAGCACAATGCGCAAATGATTTACTGTTTGGAGAGGAATAGCAAGTAAGTTTAGTGTTTGTTGACGTTATCGTAACAACAGGCTTGGCATTGCGGCATATGGATATTGCGTCATCCATGTTCAACTGTTTTGCCATGAAATTTAATGTACAAGTTTTTCACTTGGCAATGACAGCTCTACATATGTTGGGGTGTGTGTGTGTGTGTGTGTGTGTGTGGGGTGTGTGTGTGTGTGTGTTGTGTGTGTGTGTGTGTGTTTTGTGTGTTTGCAGGAGCAAAGTACGTATGAATGTACGAATGTGTGTCTATCCATATATTACTTGAATCCCGGGATTTTTTCAACACATCATCTCTCTCCCTCTCTCTCTCTCTCTCTCTCTCTCTCTCTCTCGCTCTCTCCTCTCTCTCTCTCTCTCTCTCTCTCTCTCTCTCTCTCTCTCTCTCTCTCTTCTCTCTCTCTCTCTCTCTCTCTCTCTCTCTTCAAGATGTCAAGATGCTGCCTTGTAATAGACAAGAATCGCACGGTGAAAGGGCTTTCCCCGTCTTCTGAAACAGGTGAGTAATGGTTATCTTTCATCGGTTTTTGTATTATTTCTTCTATTTTCAAAATTAACGTGCACATGACCACATGTGTGTGTGTGTGTGTGTTGTGGGGGTGGGGGGTGGGGGGGGGGCGTAGCTACAGGGGGGCATGGGGGGTGCACGTGCTTCCTATATGAGAATCCTGTGCCCAGTCATGCCCCCAACTGGGCATGACTACCGTTTTCTGTATCTAATACCCATGCACCACTGATCTGATCTTAGAATATACCCTTTCATGTGGCATCAAAGTGGCCTCTGAGCTCCGCTTGCCTGGTGGCACCCCAGGTGCCCCCCTATTTATAGCTACCTAGCTACGCCACTGGTGTGCGTATGTGTGGTGTGTGTGTGTGTTGTTGTTGTTGTTGTTGTAGAGCTAACAAAAAGCTTGAAATCTGTCATTTGTGCTCGCAGCGCATGCGGAAGAATACTGAGGTCGCTATGAATATTCTTGAACATTTTATATATACAAATGATAACATTCCAGTCAATATACTCAATAAGACGTTATATAAATTTATCTAATATATACATATATAGTAATAATCATGTCAGTGTGTAGGTAAATTAACTCGCGAAAGTTATATATAACAAAGTCAAAATACCGTGAATGCCATAACACGGGTTACGGCCGCTAAAAAAAATGAATTGCATATAATAGCTTATTGTTACAAAATACAACGAAGAAACAGAGCTAGCTAAATCGGCCCAACCTTTACACAATGCATGTACTATAAACTGCAAAGCCGATTGGGCACCCCAGCCGCTATCTTTTTCCCCAGCAGGAAAAACATCCCCACGGGTTTACCAAGGGCCACATATTTTACCCTAGTTAGTAAAATTCGTAGCGCCACTCTCTCTCTCTCTCTCTCTCTCTCTCTCTCTCTCTCTCTCTCTCTCTCTCTCTCTCTCTCTCTCTCTCTCTCTCTCTCTCTCTCTCTCTCTCTCTCTCTCTCTCTCTCTCTCTCTCTCTCATCTATTAATAGGAGTATTAGTCCAGCGGATATGTGCAAAACCCTGCATTTTTTTGTAATACCATCCATACCATCCAAACTTGGTACAGTGTTAAAAGATGCATATCCAACAAAAACTGGATATGGAGCCAACTAAATATAGCAATAGCGGCCATTTTCAAAAATGGCCGCCACTAAAGGCATTTTTCATTATAAATCAGGAGTTATTTCACATGCAAGCATACGTTTTGTGCCTATATCCATGTTTTAATGGATAATAATTCCGATGGACATAAGATTGTTGAGGTAAATTTCCAATCATTAAGGTTTTAGTAGTTATTTCGAGAAAAGATGGCCGCCAATCATTTTATTTTTTGTGAGAGAACATATTTGTGTGTCAATTGTGTCAATACCATTGGGTTGATAGACAGATCATGCAATAAGAAGTATAATGTGTTCCTATGATAGTTAAAGCCATATTTGGTGTTATAGAGGCAGCCAGTGATAGTTTAAAGGGCAATTATTCTTACGGGACAAAGATATAATGCTTCTAAGATTCGTATATACAACTATGGGAAATGAGAGATATATAAAGATCATACTTCTACATAATCATAACTCTCTCTCTCTCTCTCTCCTCATCTCTCTCTCTCTCTCTCTCTCTCTCTCTCTCTCTCTCTCTCTCTCTCTCTCTCTCTCTCTCTCTCTCTCTCTCTCTCTCTCTCTCTCTCACACACACACACACACACACACACACACACACACACACACACACGAATTCTCTCTCAAACACACACACACACACACACACACACATACACACACACACACACACACGCATTCTCTCTCAAACACACACACACACACACGCATTCTCTCTCAAACACACACACACACACACACGCATTCTCTCTCTCAAACACACACACACACGCATTCTCTCTCTCAAACACACTCACGCACACATTCTCTCTCAACAAAACACACACACGCATTCTCTCTCAAACAAACACACACACACGCATTCTCTCTCAAACAACACAACACACACACACACGCATTCTCTCTCAAACAAACACACACACACGCATTCTCTCTCAAACAAACAACACACCACAACGCATTCTCTCTACAACAAACACACACACACGCATTCTCTCTCCAAACACCCACAACACACACCACACACACAACGCATTCTCTCTCAAACACACACACACACGCATTCTCTCTCAAACACAACACACACACACGCATTCTCTCTCTCAAACACACACCACACGCATTCTCTCTCAAACACAACACACACACACGCATTCTCTCTCTCAAAACTCTCACACACACACACACGCATCTCTCTCTCAAACACCACCACACACACACACACACACGCATTCTCTCAACACTCAAACACCACACACAACCACACGCATTCTCTCTCAAACACACACACACACAAGCATACTCTCTCTCAAACACACACACACACACACACACACAGTTCTCTCTCAAACACACACACACGCATTCTCTCTCAAACACACACACACACGCATCTCTTCAAACAAACACACACACGCATTCTCTCAAAACACACACACACACACACGCATTCTCTCTCACAAACACACACACACGCATTCTCTCTCAAACACACACACACGCATTCTCTCTCAAACACAACACACACACACGCATTCTCTCTCAAACACAACCACACACACGCATCTCTCTCTCAAACACACACACAACGCATTCTCTCTCAAACACAACACACACACACACGCATTCTCTCTCAAACACACACACACGCATTCTCTCTCTCAAACACACACACACGCATTCTCTCTCAAACACACACACACACCAACACACACGCGCATTCTCTCTCAAACACACACACACGCATTCTCTCTCTCAAACACACACACACACCACACACACACGCATTCTCTCTCAAAACACACACACACACGCATTCTCTCTCAAACACAAACACCACACGCATTCTCTCTCAAACACACACCGCATTCCTCTCAAACACCACACACACACACACACGCATTCTCTCTCTCAAAACACACACACACGCATTCTCTTCTCAAAAACACACACACGCATTCTCTCTCTCAAACACACACACACACACGCATTCTCTCTCAAACACACACACACGCATTCTCTTCTCAAACACACACACACACATTCTCTCTCAAACACACACACACCGCATTCTCTCTCTCAAAACACACACACACCAATCTCTCTCAACAAACACACACAACGCATTCTCTCTCAAAACACACACACGCATTTCTCTCTCAAACACTACACACACACAAACGCATTCTCTCTCTCAAACACACACAACACGACATTCTCTCTCAAACACACACACACACGCATTATATCTCTCAAACACACACACACACACGCATTCTCTCTCTCAAACACACACACACAATCCACACCGACGCGCATTCTCTCTCAAACACAACAACACGCATTCCTCTCTGCAAACACAACACACACGCATTCGCGGATCATGTCTCTCAGGACCGCATTACCAATACAAACGCTGAGATACTGCTCATAGGAGAGCACAAAGTCACCCGCGTATTTGCAGTACGTTCATGAGCCGACAACCAATTTTAAAAAGCTGAACCACACTGAGATTATTTTAGTGCTCCAATCAAACATTGCATAGCATGTTTTAACAATGTCAAGACTATCACTAGAATGCAGGTTGATATATGTCCATATCCAGCGACATATGATTTATCCTAATTGGTCAGGTAAGGTTCACTCAAACAATTGCTCCTGTAATGTTACTATGTGCAGCTGGCAATCAAACCTACATTAAGGTGTTTAAAAAGTGTCATCCATGTGTAGAGTAGTTTGTCCATGTAATTTTAATACCACAAATGAAATTATGAATATCAAACAAATTCGTAATTTTGTAAGCCTAAGAACTGCTTGGATAAGATGACAATTGTTTAGACACAAATCTATTATTTTTACTAAAGATCAAAGTAGTACTTACGAGGTCAGCAAACTCATTCTTCACCTGCGATCACATGCGACATGGGGAGTTCATGGGCTCCATTCCGTGCTGTAGTTGTGCTCCCTTTTCAGGATCACTATTTGTCCTCGTAGAACGATTGAACTAAATGTGACTGACCGAGCTCAGAGTTCCTAAGCCTGGATTCACCTAGCTCTGATACCTTTATCCAAAACGTCATATCTCTAGACTCCGAAAGCAAACACAAACTGACTTGGGACACACAAGGTGAGCGTCCTCTACTGTCACCAGAAATCGTATTCTTTCAACTTTTATCAGAAACGCCCATCTCTAGATACCAAAACAAAACGTGTATAATATCCAGACACCAAAAGTAAACACAGACTTTTCCCTCCCTCAACCTCTCTCTCTGTATATATATATATATATATAAAAGGAAAATAAGGAAGCTACAAGAGGCTGTGAGGCCTACACGTGGTAGTTCCTGTTACCTATCACTACCTACATCCACCTTTCATTCCCATCCATCAATTAATCTAGCCTCCCTTTAAAGCTCTCTAATGTTTCCGCAATAACTACCTGTCTACTGAGTCCATTCCAATCATTTACCACCCTATTTGTGAACCAGTTTTCCCAATTTTTTTTCTAAATCTACGCTTTTCCAGTTTGAATCTGGAATATATATATAGTATATATATATATATATATATATATATATATATATTAATATATATATATATATATATATATATATATATATATATATATATATATATATATATATATATATATATATTATATATTATATATATTATATTATTATATATATAATAGATTTATATATATAGAATTATATTTATCTATCTTATAATTATATAATATATACTTATAACTATTCAGAATGAAGTAATGATGAAGAATAGAGATATATGATAGTATATATGAGATATAGGAATATGATGATATATAGTATAAGATCGATAATATGAGAGAGAGGAGAGGAAAGAGAGAGAGAGGAGGAGAGAGAGGAGAGAGAGAGAGAGAGTATAATTAATATCATATATCAATTTTATCAAGGAGTATAGTTATTATCATCATTATTCATATATAAACAATTATGAGAATTGAGAGAGAGAGGAGAGAGAGAGAGAGAGAGAGAGAGAGAGGAGAGAGAGAGAGAGGAGAGGTAGATGAGAGAGAGAGAGAGAGAGAGAGAGAGAGAGGAAGAGAGGAGAGAGATATAATAATAATTATATTAAGTATTATATATATATATATATATATATATATATATATATATATATTATAGAGTATATGAGTATGAGAGTATATAATAAGAAATAATATATATATATATATAATATATATAAATATATATATATATAAATTTAAGCGTTAAAAGGAGAGTAGTCAGTTTGTTAATATTTCTTTTGTTTAAGTTCATTCATTATGTATATTATAGATTGTAGTATGTCATTTATTTGCTGTATCGCAATTTTCAGGTCTACGAACTTATTCAAGCAGCATGTGAAGATGTTTTCTCCTCAGTTGTAGAGGTGAGCATGATTAAGTGTGGAGTGAAGCGCTATTTATTGTATGAAGTCTTGGCTGCTGCGCAGCTTATGGGGGGCTGATTAGGGATAGGTTCTGCTTCTCGGTATTTTGTCTCCTTGAGTGGGCAGTTCGCCTACTCACGGATGACAAAATTCGAGCTTTCAGGTATCAGACTAGGTGAACCAGCTTAGAATTGAAGTCGTCAGTCATTCTGAATCACATACAGCGACAGTGCAATCGTTTACAAGCTAAATGTGATCCTTGAGAAGGGGGCACACCTACGCACAGGAATTCCTGAAGGCTCTCGGATTTTTCCCGTAGTGGCTCGCCATCTGGAGACAAATCGCTCAGAGGATACAGAAAGGTGAATCTGCTGGAACTGACTCGTAAGTACTATCTTGAATTCCATTAGGGACACACAGTGCAATCGTTCTTACAGAACAAATAGTGATCCTGAGAAGTGGAGTCACAACTACAGCACGAGAAATCCCTCGAAGCCCTCGGCATATCACCCACTACTGTACGCATGTAGATCGCCAGAGATGAGAAAGTGAGTTCTGACTGACCTACTAAGTACTACTTTGTATTCCTTAGTGATTGAAAATAATAGTATTACTTACAGTGTTTCTCTTCTCGGTGATTTTTGTCTCCGTGAGTGGGCGTCGCCCACTCACGGAGACAAAAATCATCGAGAAGCAGAAGCTATCTACCAATCAGCGCCGCCCACTAGGCTGCGCTGCAGCCAGACTTCATCAATAAATAGCGCTTCATTCCACAGCTTAATCATGCTCACCTCTACAACTGAGGAGAAAACATCTTCCACATGCTATTGAAGAAGGGTTCTTAGACCCGAAATCGCTATACAGCAAAAATGACGAACTACGGCGAAGTCATAAAAGTGATTACAAAAGAGAATAAGACACTCTTAAGATAAAGAGAAAATATCTATAATAAACGCTGAACTAGCAATCACTTTTAACGAGATGTCTCAGAGAAAATCTCCTGCCCGTATATACTCTCTCTCTCTCTCTCTCTCTCTCTTCTCTCTCTCTCTCTCTCTCTCTCTATTATACTATATATTATATATATATATATATATATATATATATATATATATATATAAGATATAGTATAATAATAAAATAATAGGGGAGAGAGAGAGAGGAGAGAGGAGAGGAGAGAGAGAGAGAGAGAGAGAGAGAGAGAGAGGAGCGACGATGAGGGAGAGAGAGAGAGAGAGAAAAAGAGATCTATCTATCTATCTATCTATCTTCTATCTATCTAATCTATCTATCTATCTATCTATCTATCTATCTATCTATCTATCTATCTATCTACTATAATATATATCTATATATTTTATATTATATTATATATATATATAATATATAATAATAATAATAAAAGCGAAAGTGTGTGTGTGTGTGTGTGTCCGTGATAGGTGCCGCTCCCCGTGCCCCAATCCCATCATATGACACAGTTTTGGAACCAGCTCGACGAGGGGCAACTTTTAAGCCCACTTATGAGATGATCCGATCACCTTTTTTTTTTTTTTTTTTATAGCAGCCTATTAGCGAGAATTGTGCAAAAATAATGTGGGTTGCGAGAATTGAGGAAACCTTGATGTAGGGTGATGGGTAATGGGTGAGTGAATGGGTGGGGTGATGGATAATGGGTGTGGGGTGATGGGTGAGTGAATGGGTGGGGGGTGATGGGTGAGTGAATGGGTGGGGGATGATGGGTAATGGGTGAGTGAATGGGTGGGGGGTGATGGGTAAGGCGTTAATACATACATTTCTACATTCATGATTTCAGGAAAGTTAGAAGGGGCTATCTGGAGAGTCTGTGTTTGGTGGGCCTTCGGCCCACCAAACACACTCTCCAGAAAGCTGTGTTTGGTGGGCCGAAGGCCCACCAATAGCCCTCCGCAGGAGCTAGCCAAAAAGTCCGCCGGGAGGGCGGCTTTGCGGCTAGTATATATATATATATATATATATATATATATATATATATAAAAATATATATATATATATAATTATATATATATAATATATATATATATATATATATATATATATAATATATATATATAATATAAAAGACTCGGAATCCAGGGATCTCCAACACACGTAGGCGGATGTCAGTTATGTTATAAACGTACTATGTTACTGTAAAAAGTAAGCCTTGACATAAATTCTAACTCCGGCTGCTTCTGTATCAATACATTCTAAACACATAACAAGGCGGTAGTACTCTGTCAACGCGTTTCGTTGAAGATTGAAGATTTTGATGATTTTCCATCAACATTCTGTGCATAAAGTTGAAACAAATACCTTCCATGTAATCAATTCTCAGATACTTTTTATTTATTATTATTTTCTTTTTACGTTGGAGCCTATAGCGCCTGTATGTTACTGCTTACACAAAACGATAACTGGTAATCATAAAATAACTGTAGACTGTTTTTATTGTCTCAGATAAATGCTTAAAAAACATGACACTAGGCAACTTCAATCCAGATCACCCCACTAAGGCTGTCCCGTAGGTGGAGACTGTTTTTTTTTTAGTAAATAGTGGTTCCAGGAATTGGTTTAAGATCCCATTTTCATCCACTGTTTTCTCTATTTCTCTCAAATTGAACAACAATACTTGTGTTTTTTCCAAATGTCCCCAACTCCTTTATCTTCCTATCTGCCACAGACATGACGCCTTCCTGTCCATGTTTGCAGGTTGTCTTCGTGATTATATCATCGATGTCCCACTTTTCCATGGGCTCTACTCTCACCTGGCCGTCTGCAGCCCTCTCCGATCTCGCCCTGAACAACATCACCCTGGTGGGCACGGAGCTCGTCCTGACTCCAGCACAGATAGACATGACAGGTAGCTGGCATCCAAGAAACTTTTTTTCATATACAAATGGAACTATTTCTCAAAAAAATCCGTACAACACAATTTTCAAGGTATTGTACCCAAACATATAGAGACCAAAAGACTTATATATTAATACTGATACAAAAATCTTCATGTTGAACTACGATGACAGCATCGCTTGGCGCTTATGAAATAACGGTTATTAGGTTATTAGAGACTACTGTAAACAAAGGCTTGAGTTGTGGGCAGAGTGACAACAGCAGGGAATTGGCCCCACACACATGAAGCTACACATACTGGCATCCTACATATTTGTTTATTATTCCCTTAACCCCTTCACGCCCAAATCTGTCCTTTGCTATGAAAAATTGTATATTGTCGAGCCATAAAATAACGAAAAGTGACCAAATATACCAAATTTGTCAGTCGACAAGGATACTAAACAGGGCATATCCATAAAATATTGCTTATATTAACCAAAAATCGTTTAATGGTGGTTATATTACCATGGAAATTATGTTATGGGTCTTAAGAGGTTAATCTAAACTTCTGTGAATCAGAAAGAAGGTGCGCTATTTCCAGTATCATTTATATGTTTGTGATATTACAATACGAAAAAATTACAAATGAAATAATATTTGTCTCTACGGTATAACGTGTTCATGTTAAATAGTACTCTTAAGTGATTAAGCTCGAGAATATACTAAATCCCTTGATACGAGAGCGCCGGTAGAGGACACACAGACACTCAGACATCCTGCTTTAGTATAGATACTACGATTATACACATACATATGATATCTAACCAGTGCCGTAATAACACAATAGTAAGGTAATAATCAAGAAAAAATGGCTTTCTTTCGCAATTCACACTGATAAAGATGAGGTGAATATCATTGTTATCACAATTAAGATTCGCAGCGTGGGGGCAGAAGTAGGCTACAAGATTTCGCCTAATACTAATTCAAATGAATATTAGACTAATTAATAGACTCACGTCTTGCTCCCCTGTTGTGACACACACTATGGCCCGTTTCACACTTCACGTATTTGTTACGTCCGTCTTGTTATCGTGACGTCACCGTGACGTCACGATGACGTTACCTCGTCTCACTGGTCGATCACTCCCGCTCGCTCATATCAGAAAAAATTACAGTATAAAACCTCCTTGCTTTCCTTACTTCCTCCCTTTGTACCCCATGACACACCTATTACTCCCTTCACTATATCCCCCTTCACTCCCTGGCCTACCTATATAGCGCTACAATCCCCTGACAACAGGCTATTGCAAAGGTTACAAGTGGAATCTGTATAGCGGGTTTCACAAGTGTTGCCACATATCGCAGTCGTGGCGGTATTTTTCAAGTCACTAATAATTACTACCTATTACACGGCCTGTAGAGGGTGTTGGTGGCGTAGCGTGATGCTGTAGGAAGGATGGTATATAGTAGCTACTAGAGGGGCACGTGAGAGGGTTAGAACTAGAGAACACGATAAATAACGCATTAAAATACACAGAGGTAGTGGTGTTGGTGGAGCTTATATTGAAGCAGCAGTGCCGCTGTTCCGCCTTCAAGCAGCGGAACACAATATTTTCACATCATGTATGTCTTCCATTACTAATATTGTCTTCCAGAATCACTGATAATAAATATATTTTAAATCAGACCTTGGAAACAGCATTATTTTGATATTGCAAAACTTATTTACGTATAATGTTCTATAGATTGTGGCACCACCGCTCACGCAGCCCGCCAAAAGATCAGGGCCCATACTTATAGAGATTTAGGATTCGTCCTAGGATTCGTCCTAACCCTGCGTCCTAAGGTTCGAGGAAAGTCTAAGACACGTCCTAAGACGGCGGCTTAGGACGAAGCGCTGAGCGCTACATTTAGCAAGAGTCCAATTTGGATTTCATGAAATATCACTACTAAGAGTCATCAGAAAGGTATAAAAATATCGAAAAACACAAGATTAATATTTCTATGATAATTGCTGAAGACTACAACGAATGAATGAATTAATCTATAAGGATAATTGTACCAGATATGCAACGTTCCGTTCAAAAGACACAAACATTGACATGGTCTTCGCTCTATCAACGAGGAAAGATAATTGTTTTCAGGACGAGACTTTCATCCTTGGCCAGCTCTTTCAAGCAAGGAAAAATGTCCTATGTCCTGCGAGGGGAATTTTCCATGCCGAGATGATCGGCGAAGAGCAAGGCAGATGCCTGACAGGCCATCGCCAACCACATGATCGCCGCCTTCTATAGCGAGAGATACGTCAAGGACTACCGGTTATAATGGACGAGGACTTCGCGGTCGTTTTCATAGACACCGACTATTTTTTCCTGGCCTACAATAGGTGCTTTTTTTAATGGAGATAGGGTTATAATGGACGAGAGTTTCGCGGTCGTTTTCAGAGACACCGACTATTTTTTCTTGGCCTACAATAGGTGCTTGTTCTAATGAAGAATTTTATTTTGCGCAAACCCATAAAAAAAAGATTTAAAAAATGTATACTTTGTGGTTAATTAAGGTTTGGTTAGGTTTCATTAAAACCTATATGGTTACGAGTTGTGTGTTGGTCCCCATGGCTCCGGTACCAGAAACACCAACAGTTCTCTGCTTCTGAACTTTGCAAGGTCCAGAAGGTTGAGAATTGCAGGTTCTTGGTATCAGAGACCAGAGCTGCACCGCTGGACATGGTATAGTAATGCCGGAGGGGTAGCTAAGGAGATCGACCACATCCTCGTTAGTACTCGTTGGAGGATCCTCCAGAACTGCAGGGTTTACCGGAGTGCTGAGTTCTTTGGAACAGATCACAGACTTGTTGTTGCTACACTTAAGCTTCATGTCAAGTCCAGAAGAATCTCAACAGGTAACCATACTGTGTTTCATCTTGAGAAACTGAAGGACTTGACATGTGCTCATGAGTATGCGGTGGCAGTCTCAAATCGGTTTGATGTGCTCGGTGCTCTCGGGGATCCTGTAGAACTGTGGGATACCTTCAAACGTGAAACTCTACAGGCTGTCAAGGAGTGTATTGGGGAGCGCCCGAGGTCAAGGCGTGGTTTTGTCTCGACGGAGACGCTGGAGAAAATCTAGGAGAGTCGCGCTGCCAGGCTGGCTGGGAACCGGGACCAGCACAGGGCTCTGTCACGCCGGACTAGAACCCTCCTGAGGAGAGACAAGGAGAGGTATGTCGGGAGTCTCGCTGAGGATGTCGAGGGTCATTTGAACGCTAATGACCTCCGACCCGCCTACCGAGCCCTGAAGAAGCTCCGTTCCAGGTCTCCCTCTCGGGCGAGTGCTATTCGAACAGCAGATGGGCGCCTCGTGTCGGACATGGATGGGCAGATGGCTCGTTGGGCTGAGTACTTTGGGCAGTTGTTCACGGTGGACCCTCCAACTGAGCAGCTTCACACCACTGGGTTACAGGCAGTGGATGCCGATCCTCCCATTGACGAAACCGCACCCTCTCTTGACGAAGTCAGAGAGGCTGTAGCAAAGTTGAAGGGTGGAAAGGCAGCTGGTGTTTGTAATATCAGTGCGGAGCTCCTCAAAGCTGGGGGTGAGGCCATGATCCGCGGGCTGCATGCTGTCCTGACTGCCGTGTGGCAATCAGGTACCATTCCTCCTGACTGGAAAAGGGGGCTGGTCGTCCCTATCTGGAAAGGGAAAGGGGACCGTCAGGACTGCAACAATTACCGCGGTATTACACTGCTCAGCGTACCAGGCAAGGTGCTTGCCCATCTATTGCTGACACGAATTCGCAGTCATCTGGTGAAGCATTAGAGACCTCAGCAGTCTGGGTTCACGCCTGGTAAGTCAACAACGGACCGTATTCTAGCGCTTCGTGTCTGGTGGAACGCCGACGTGAGTTTCGACAGGGGATGCTTGCAGCCTATGTTGATCTCAAGAAGGCGTTTGACTCAGTGCATCGTGAGTCACTCTGGGATCTTCTGCGACTTCGAGGGATTCCTGCAAGGACTATTGGTTTGATAACTGGTCTGTATTCTGGGACTGTGAGTGCTGTGAAGTGTGGGGCAGGTGTATCCAGCTTCTTTCTGTGAATACAGGAGTGAGGCAAGGGTGCGTCCTTGCCCCATCACTTTTCAACGCTTGTATGGACTGGGTATTGGACAAGGTTGTAGATCAAAGTGATTGTGGAGCATCCGTCGGCAACACCAAGATCACTGATCTTGTTTTTGCCGATGATGCAGTAATCTTTGCTGAGTCGCTGGAGGTCCTGGTGATGGCTCTCGAGGCGCTGCACGAGGAGGCAAAGCCTTTGTGACTTGAGGTCTCCTGACTCAAGACCAAGGTCCAGGTATTTGGAGACTTACTAGATGAAGCAGTACAGTCTGTTCATGCGTGTGGCGAGGACATTGAGATCTTGGAAAGTTTTACATACCTTGGTAGTGCAGTCCATAATGACGGCGGGTCACGTCAAGAAGTCTTACGGCGAATTGGCATAGCCCACGGTGTTATGGACTCGCTCAGCGGGAGTATTTGGTGTTGTCGGTACCTGTGCAGGAGGACAAAGATCCGGATCTTCAAGTCGCTTGTGATCCCTGTCTTACTCTATGGTTGTGAGACATGGACACTAAATAGTGACTGGAAGAGACGAATCAATGCCTTTGGTAATAAGTGTTACCCTTCGCAGAATTATGGCTCTATCGCTGGTGACCAGCATTACGTGTCAAATCAGCCGATGCACGTAGAGACTGAAATCGAGGCCTATTACCCGCGATAGTACGTCTCTCCAGCGCCAACTTCGGTATATGGGCGATGTGGCACGCTACCCATGAAACCGATTCCTTCCCACGGGTTGTAAGCTGTAAGAGACAATCCGGCGTGGAGCGAGGGCCAAAGGGGTCGCCCACAAGGCTCGTGCTGGGGCAATTGTTTGAGTTTCTTGTCGAGAGCTGCTTGGTATGGGAAAAGGAACCTGCTTTGAATGGGAACTCGCGCGTGGTGACCCCCGGGAGTGGGCGTCATAGGCTGTGAGGCTAGCGGCGGACACGCCCCGGGGCGTATGCCCCCAATGATTGATTGATTGATTGCATTAGGCCTTAGGTTTCATTAAAACCCTTATATGGTTAGGTTAGGTTTCATTTTTAAAAAACCCTACAGTTAGGTTAGGTTTCATTAAAACCTATCAGGTATAGGTTAAGTTTAATTTTTTTCATTATTTTTTATTTATTTTTTTCCGACCAAAATAAAACTATCTCCATTATGAGCAAAGCACCTATTGTAGGCCAAGGAAAAAAATAGTCGGCGGTCTCTGTAAACGATCCCGCGGAAAACTTGCGGTCCATTATTACCGCGAGATAGTTTAATTTTTGCGCAAAACCATACCATTTTATAAAAAAAAAAAAAAAAAAAAAAAAAATCATCACCGAATTTTATGGTTACCCATTTTCCATTAAAAAAAAATACTCTCCATCAGAAAAAGCACTATAAAACTGGCCCGGGAAAGGATTGTCAGAGTATTATCGGTTTTTAATGAAACCTATTAAATGTTAGGTTAGAATACTTTGTGGTTATTAAGGTTAGGGATAATAAAAATCTTAAGAACACAAAGGCTCCACCCTCTAATCTTATTCTTCTATTATAGCCAACAAGCCTCGGGGACATGGTGGGAAAACCGGGGTTTTTGGGTGGGGAGACACACATAATGGAATATGGGCACTCCACCAAAAAAATCCCTAAACTAGGACTATTCCCTAGTTCATGAACTTCATCGGGGAAAAGATTTCCCCGATTAATTACTATGTACTAGGGAGGAAATTTTCCCACATGTTTTAGGGATTTTTTGGCGGGGAGCCATATTTCCCCCTTATGTGTGTGCTCCCCACCAAAAAACCCAGGTTCCCACCGTGATCCCAAGCTTGTTGGCCATCACAGAAGAAGATAGGAGAGTGAGCCTTTATTCTAAAGATGACAAACTCTACAGACCTAACCTAGCACCCCTTGCGAGCCCCTTGTGCTTTGGTGCACTAACCTAACCTACCTAACCTAACCTGACCGTGCCTCCTAACTAAATCCTGCCTAACCTAACCTAAAAGCCGTGTCACACGGACACTTTTCGGCATCTTTTGGTATTTTGCTACCATAAAGATGCCCGTAGTGTTGGCCAAAATCATTGCACGCGATTCGTCACCATGGTCGTCTCGACTTACGAGCACCCTCTTTACTACTGGCATCTTCCGGGACCCGCAACCAAAACTAAAGATATATCTAATAACATTATGGATCGCGTGAAATTTAATATCGGGCCATGTAGGCAAAGTAAGGATCGGCACTCATTAACAATATAAACAAATGTACTTAAAGACAGTAAGTATAATACGTAGAGCCAACCTTTGTGGAGCTTAGCGTGCGAGACCTTGTTTTCTAAGATTTTCCAGGTTTTAATTT
The DNA here is from genome assembly GCA_016584305.1 of Chionoecetes opilio. Classification (NCBI taxonomy): domain Eukaryota; kingdom Metazoa; phylum Arthropoda; class Malacostraca; order Decapoda; family Majidae; genus Chionoecetes; species Chionoecetes opilio. The sequence goes on along the minus strand of JACEEZ010003733.1, from coordinate 126,203 downwards.
GGGTTTCATTAAAACCTAAAAGGTAATGTTAGGTTGTATTAAAAAACCTAAAATAAGGACCCTGACTAAATTTCTCACGGCCAAAAAGTTTAAGTGCTTTTTTTCTGACCATGGAGAGACAGTTGTTTTAATGGACAAAACCGGCGTACCATAAAATTCGGTTGTGCATGATTTTTTTTTTTTTTTTAATTTGGGTTTTTTGCGCAAAACTAAAACTACCCTACCATTAGAAAAATGCACCTAGTGAAGACCAGAAAAAATAGTCGGTGTCTCCTTATGTCTCTGAAAACGACCCGCCCTCCGATAGCCATCGTCCATTATTACCAAATTGACCTGAGTTCGGTTACTTAACGTTTAGTTTTAGGTTAGGTTTAGATTAGTATGGTTCTAGGTTATGATTAAGCTTCGGGTAGATTTGGGATTAGGTTATGGAGTTATTTAGGTTAAAAAAAAACTAAGTTTGATGGTGCGCGATGTTCCAGGTCGGGTGGTTGGCACGCCCCAACTCCCTGCGGAAATATTTACCACAGACCAATATTGGTTCTAGGTCATCCTCGAGTTTTTTTTTTTTGAGTATTGTGACAATTCGTCTTTTCTTTTTAATACTGGTGTTTTTTTTTTCTTATTTAGTGTAGGATTTCTTCATTCTGAGTTCTTTTTTAAACCCAATTTCCCATGGCGCGCAATTCTGAATAATCAATGCTGATACATATACTACCTGAATCTAGTTCTCTGCAACCAAAAAACTGTTAAGTTAGGTTTTAGAGGTTTGGGGTTTCGCGCTATATTAACAGCTGATATCAAGAACAAATAAAGAAAATTATCAAGACCTACGGCCCAAGGGGAAGAGAAATAGAGTTATATGGATATTGTTCCATGGCTTAATAAATCACGACTTATTCACCCATTTTTTTTTTTTTTTTTTTTTTTTAATGAGCCTACTCTACATCACTTTTATTTCAACATGATGCAGTGATCCTTCAATCAACAAGTTTTGGTGGAGAAATGCATTTTAATCTGTATCCGATTACATGATATCAGGCAGGAGGACATGAACACCTCAAAGAGTGATAATAACACACTCGTGACTTGAGTCATGCACTGAATCGCCGTTTTTTTCAGTTGTTGCTTGATTAACATCTCCCACTAGTCTGTCACATATTATAATCCCTCCTCGGTCCAAGCCAGTATCGCTGATTGTTATGTATCAAACAAGTTCGTCCCATGTACATTTCTCTGTTCACGAAAAGTTCTCAGGATGGGTTGGAGCACTCCATGGCTTTACGTTCTTAGGCACGAGAATTTATCCGCCGCCCTGCTCGCTAGGACACCTACACCCCTTGTCTAGCCAAAACATCGAAATTAGGGACGAGTCTTAGCGATTTAGGATTGCGTCGAAAAAAAAAAAATAAATTTTAGGGACGGCACGGCCGCCATATTTTAGGACTCGAGCGAGTCTAAGACGAATCCTCAAATCATCTATAAGTATGGGCCTGGAGTTTTCCAATTCATTGCCTCGAGAAGACGTATTTTTCAAGGTCACCACAAGGAGGAAGTGACCGTCACGATGGACGTCACGTTGGCAGACGGAGTAGCAATTACGTGAGTCTGAACCCCGATATATACCACAATGTTCTTCAATATGAACAGAAACAGACCCACCTTATAGTGTGCATGGATACTCATTCTTCTCTTTCTCTGCCTTATAATTTGTACGCACAGCTCGGAAAATGTCAGGTGAATAGTGATCTAAATATCTCCCATGGCAGGTTTAAGGAGGTGGAAATGTTGTTAGCCTTATTGAAGTCACGCATCCTCTTTGTACATAAGTAAAACAGCCAACATTGTAATGGGTGTATTACTGCAAAAACACTGGCTTATGAATAAACTATATTCCCTGTGCTTGCTTAGCCCCTTAGCATTAAAGCGTGATAATTCTTTGTACCTGTTTAAGCTGAAAATTATACTTTATTTTGTTTATTTTCTTCATGAGAACACTGAATAGTATTTGTGGATAGATAAGTATTAAATTATTCATATGCAAACATACTAGTGTAGTGTGAGGGCCCCTGGAGGGAACGCGTCCACCCAAGTGTGGTTCAAAACATGCGCGGGAAGGGGCAAAATCGGAAAGCCAACATAATACCGAACAAGCTGTGTGAATAGCCGGGTGTGAAATGTTGTGTCAGATAATGTTCGGCACCACTGGGTCGGGGAACATGTTGGACAGCACCGATGTGGCCGATAGGGGCCGCCTCTAGGGGGCGACTTCCAGACTCGCGCATCGCGTCATCGCTGCATTTGCCGAAACATGGTCGCAAAATTACTGACCCATCGTTTCCAAACATTGTCCAAATACTTGTTGCAAACGTGCTATTAAACTTGTTTATATGTGTACAAACAGTGGTTGATCCAAACGAGTTGGACGCGCCCTGAAGATGGTACCCTCACCAAGATATTACCTCAGACACAGATCCATTGCATATACATGCTATTTGCTAATGTGAATGTTTCCAATGATTGAATTGTTAATAGGTCTTACTTTCCAGGCAAGTTTGATGTCGCTAGGGACCCTTTTTGGAGCGTGGGCTGGTGGAGCATTGGTGACACGGACTGGGGCCAAGGAGGCCCTGCGGCTACAGTGGACTCCGTTACTATAGATCGCGTGGCCATTGCCCTCGCCTCCTAACGCTGTGATCCTGCTGGAGCAAGGGTTAGTTATACTTTAATTCTGCACTCTGATGAGCTGTGTGATTTCAAATCATATCACAAAGGGCAAGCAAGCCTTCTCAATAGAATTATGTTATCATCGTGTACCCCTCTCAGCAATCATAAGCTTTGCCTACTTCTCCCAAACAGATTGGTGGTGGGATTCGGATGTCGGGAGTCTTCTGTGGCAGGGAGTCTGTCGCGGTAGAAATCGCGACGCTAGCGGGTGCGATGGTGCCAGGCATCAGCGGTACCTGGCCACAGGGTTGGGGGGCCTCCCTCTTTACCGTATAAGCGGGGCTGTGTTTTGTCTCTTGGTACCACCTGGACCTGGTAGGTGCAATTCGCTCCTCCGGTTCCTTCTGGTCGGTACATTCTTTATATCCGATTCACCGCGATCCTGGTGCTGCATTGGAAAATATCCCCAATGAAGCCCATGATAGTCTTAGGAAACTTCGCGGCCCTCAACAGGACTCTGCACTCCAGAAATAGAAAACTATAGAGATGAGAATTCCTTGCCGCAGAGGGCGGATGGCAGAAAATATTGATGCTGGAGTAAATGGCAAAACGGGTTACCACTATTTCGTATTATGATTCTTCGCCTTTCCAGCAGTTTCTGTGGCAGCTATGCTTTATTGTGCATACAGCCGGATCCTGCGGAAGATGGGCATCCCTGGGACGCAACAGTAAGCATATTATCCCGTGGCAAGCACAAGTGAGGATCGTTGGGAATCTGGTCGTCAATTCCTTCGTGGACAGGGTGGCGACTGACGAACTTGTTTTGATCGCCTCCCATGCCAATTCACTCCAGCCTCCTTGACAACGCTCGGGACTATTTGTCCTACCTGGCCGAGGCGGGCCACAGAAAATACCATTTTCTCACCGTGTGAGTCGATGTAAACCATTTGATCTCTTCATTTTCTTCAACATCCATTAGTCTAAAACGTCGATATAGGAATAAACCAATTAATGTTTATGCCTTAATGGCAATACAACAGAGATTTAGGTAGATGTTATATGCCCCTTAAGAGTAACCTGATGTGATACTGTCTCTAAGCTACATTAATCCCAGTATTTTTTACTCTTAATTAATGCACACCTCTTGCTTCTATTCACTTCCTTCCGTGAACTAGGCCTGCCCTACTCAAGCGAGCTCCTGTGCAGCAAAACCTACGATCTATCTTTCATCATCCATAAATTTTCTCCCTATTCGCCAAAACGATCTACCATGTTTGCAATCATGACGTCCGTAGTTGGCCTGGGAGTTTGCTCCTTTAATCTTTTACTGTGTGTATTGTGAATTAATTTTTGCTCCTATCTCTTTCCGGAAATCTTATTAACATTGGTCATTGACATTGTTGGTATTGTAGAAATAGAAATGCATTTTTTGACGATTTTATTTTTTGGAACGTAAAAAAATTCTGTAAAACTTGGTACTTTGTCAAGAATTACTACTACTATTGCTCATGTTGGTGCTGCAGGCTGGCTTGGGTGCACCGTTCCTGTGTAGTGTGGTCATGCTCGGACGTCCACGTGGTGAATCCACCCCGTGCCCTTCTTCCTTGCCGCCGAGTACTTCCCCACCAGTGTATCGGGCGGCAGGCGTTTAAGTTGTCGTCAGTTAAAATCCTTAACCTCCTTGAGGCCCAGCAACGTAATTTCCTATGTAAATCTGGCCGGTACCATTAAGACGATTCTTTTGTTGAATATAGGTAATAGTTCTAAAGCATATGAACATGTTTTAGTATTCCTTGTACAATGGCTAATTTGGTATATTCAGTTAACTTTTGTAATTTATGGCTCCACAAGACATTTTTTATAGACAAAAGAAATATTCTGGGCACCCCGTAGAAGGGTGTTTTAACAATCGCACAAAGGTACTATTCTATGTGGCACAATGCTTTCACATTCCAAGATTTGTCAGTTTATATTCTAAAGGCATCATGCCCATGGAAATAATCTTTAGCTTATCATTCTTTTTTTTTTTTCTTGAACAGACCTTATCCGTATGCCTTTCATGGGGATGTTGTTTGCCTTCCTTGGCGCTGCAATTCTACAGGCCCCCAATGCTGGCGCCCGCTGACCACAGCTCTTCGGCTGTTTACCTGGTTCTCGCTGCAGTCAGCATCCCCTTCTTTGCCTGTGGCTTTTACATTATCTTTGTGAGGAAACCAAAGGCATGGAAAGAAATTGGCTAATGCGGAATCTGAAGGTTAAGATACACTAATAGTGTTCTTGTATGACATGTCATATAAATACAGCTCCCGTGGGATCTTTGAATGCCAAAAAATAATTTGTATTAGTTTAATGGCTTCATTGTGGTCAAAAAATATTTGGAAAATGTGGGGTCAAAACTTTTCCGACCCCTCAACCTCCCTCCTGGGGGGCCGTTCCATGTCGGGAACCCCCCAGACCGACCTGATATTCATAAATCTCCTATAATAATGATGGAGATTCTCTATGATCTTTAAGGGCGTTTTTGGGGTTTTAGCTGTAATGTCTCGAGTCAAATGTGTCAATGTTTTCGAGCTATCTTTTCCAGCACTCAGCTGTAGTTTGCGCCCGGATGTGCCTATCATCGACCTCCGGTTATGTCAATGGCAAATTTCAGGGTTAGGATTGTATTATATGTGGGTGAGAAATTCACCTATGCATGAATACCTCTTTTTCATGTTTTTCGGCACGTATCAATTAAGACGACTGGTGACGTCTATTTGCATCAAAATTTTTCTGATAAAAGATAGTATGCCAAGAAACCCAAGTTATGAATTTTGTGTACATGTAATTTCCGAATTTACCATACCACCATTTGTATCTGTAGTTGGATAATATTAAAAGTTTCATTGCATATATAATAAATAATTACATTTCAAAACACAATCATTTACTACACCCAAAAATAAAATTTTCAACAAAACTGTACATAATTTAATACATGAAATGAAAAAAAAAATTTCAAATAAAGATAATGAAATTTTCAATAAATTCATTAATACGAAATAAATAATAATATAATAAATAATAGTTATATATATACTAATAATAATAATTTTAATAATAAAATAATAATATTAATAATAATAATAATAATAATAATAATAATAATAATAATAATAATAATAATAATAATAATAATAATAATAATAATAATAATAATAATAATAATAATAAATGATAACTTTTGCAACATTTACAGTTCCGATATTTTGAAGATTAAATCAGTCATTCATCAATGTCATCTTCATCTACATCATCCCTGATCACGTTCGTGCATTCATCGGCGTAGCATTTGCAGAGAGGAGTGCAGGAAATCACATTGCTACGACAGCTGCACCTTCCTGTGCACCCTGATTTGCAGCCACATTTCGTCAGCTCAATCAACGCCCGAGGGGCAGGCAGGGCGAGACATCTCACAGGAACTTGAACTCCGTCCTTTACAAGCCAACCGTTGTGTTCAATTGGTAGTGTAGGACTTGTCTCGCATGGCAATGTAGTTTGCGCGTGTCAGAAGCCTTTGCTCCAAGGCGACCACGGGAAACCAAGTCGAGAAGAAGTGTAAGTACGTCAGTGTCTGGTGAACAAACACATATTTCTTGCTCCACACTCTCATCTGTAGCAGCCAAGACTTGATGAGGAATCAATGTATCAGCCTCTACGTGGGCATGGTTTTCTTCGAAATCTTGGCCTTTGATCTTAGTGTCGTTACAGGAACTACCACGTGTAGGCCTCGCGGCCTCTTGTAGCTTCCTTATTTTCTTATGTTCTTATGTCGCAAGCTACAACGAGTTTGAAGGTGTTACTGCTGGCGAAGTGCTCAAGAAGGGCCTGGGCGAACATAGCTGTCAGGCTACTCTTGGTTTTTGAGTCAGAGAGGAGCTCCTTGATAGACATCGTGAGCGTGTCTTTGTGTATTTGGAATTATGTTTACGTTACTGCCGTCTTCTGTCGTGTTTTGCTCTTCAAAGATTGATCGATATGACGGTCAAATAACGGTCAAAGATCACTCGACCCTCATGATAGCCGACCATCATCGATTTGATGCGCATGATGAGTGCGTCTTGAAGATCAGATAGCTTCTGCATCGTGGGCGTTTTTTTCATGCATTGGAGCACAGCCATGGCGTCGACAACAAGTACTCTGCACGAAAGATCCATCGTCACTACTTCAGGAGCCGATGCAGCTTGTAGGGGTTGATCTTTCACTCCTTCAATGGCATGCATCAGACTGACTTTGTCTGTCGGGATATACAGAGACCCATCAACAGCACATAGCGAGCGCGGCACCACTGACATCTCATAGTCTCCGATCGTCTCCGCTAGTTTTGGCACCAGGTCTGGTCGGCTTTCTTGGATGATTAAAAATCGGCCCAGCAGCTCACGCTCCTCTCGCAACTTGATGACCTTATCACCCACACGGACTTTCGTTTTCTCCATCCAGTTCGAGAACGTCTTCAGTTTCAGTTTTTTTCATCGGATCCCAAACTGACAGTGTTGACGTCAACAACAAGTCTCTCATGAATGAAGCCCTTGAAGCGCTGCTCACCCTTTTCCGCAGAGCACTTTGATGTCATCCTTAAATAGCTGCTGGTACAAGAGCTGATAAAACCACACTCTTCAATGGAGCCTTGACTTCGAAAGGATTACCTGCACAGTGCAACTCGATGGAGTTATGGAGTTTCAGTGCGTTGGTTCTGGATCTCACAGCTATACTTCCTGAGAGCTGGTAGTGTTCGTTTCGCTTAGAGGATGTGGAAGCTTGTGGGAAGCTGTAGATGTTAATTCTTCTTCATACGAGCGAGATGAGGAGTCGTGGTTACTAGGCGGTCCAAAGCTGCTTCCTCTTGGCTCAGGCCAAAACCCTCCCTCCATGGCGCTTCAATCCCTTGATCTCCTTTCAAGTGTTTTGGTCGGTGAACGGGTGGGTGAATGGCACCTCTGACTTCGCAACAACAAAGTCTCCAGACTTCAGTGCTTCCCAGGTAGCTGGATCGTCTCGTTCCAAGGCATTCATCTGTGCTAGATGGACTGGCATGAGGCGAGCATAGTTTGAGGAGATCGTGCGCGAAGAAGTATTTGATGAGGTCCTCTAGCGCAACCAAATAACCTTCCCAGTCACCTGAACGACAGGCACTGATGAGATTGAGGAAGGGCATTCCACTTGTTCGAGATACTGCATCAGAAACTCAGCGAGCTCCCCAATATCTTCTTCTGCATGTGGTGTGAGATCTTCTGAGTAGCTGGCCTGCATCTTGTCATAGATCTCACCCTTGTCAGCACTGCGTTCATGCAACGCCTTCTTGAGTGCAGTGGACCGTTCCCGGAGAGGTCCTGGTGGAAGAGTTGTGGAAATTGCATCGAACCTCAACATCAGGATGGCCAGGCCGGTAGTGATGTGGTATTCAACTCCTCGTGTGTATGCCTTACCGCCATAATTTCCACGAAGAGCTGCTGACGTGTATATGTCACATTCAATGGCACATATGTCGATTCCGCTTCCATCGATCGTCTTGCCAAGGGCGTGTAAGGCAGCAAATGCGATGTGCAGAACGCCTTCTCTGAGGATCCAGTTTGTGTTTCCTGTCGACTGCTGAATCTTCATTGCGCGACTATACAGATCCAGATCAAGGGTTATGATGGTTCTTCTCAGGGCCAACCACGTAGGAAGAGATGCCCTGTATCAACATCAGAACTGTGTGCAGCGTCGCGTAGTCGGTCGGTGATCTCTTGAAGAGTGGAGCAATAACCTCTGTGTTTGTCTGACAACGATTGTGACAGGATCGTGTTAACAGCAGAGACTTCGTTGCAGCCCAAGTTGGCATCACTTCTTCCTTAACTGACTTCGCATCCCTCTTGATCCGTTCTGTCACTGACAGAATAGAGGTCTCAGGATTTTGGGAACTTTGATGTAGAGCCTGATCTGGCTGCTCGCCAATACTTTGGTTCTCCTCATTCTCGCCAGGTCAGTCAACTGGGTTAAGTTTCATAGCGAGGTAGTTCNCTTATGTTCTTATGTCGCAAGCTACAACGAGTTGAAGGTGTTACTGCTGGCGAAGTGTCAAGAGGGCCTGGGCGAACATAGCTGTCAGGCTACTCTTGGTTTTTGAGTCAGAGAGGAGCTCCTTGATAGACATCGTGAGCGTGTCTTTGTGTATTTGGAATTATGTTTACGTTACTGCCGTCTTCTGTCGTGTTTTGCTCTTCAAAGATTGATCGATATGACGGTCAAATAACGGTCAAAGATCACTCGACCCTCATGATAGCCGACCATCATCGATTTGATGCGCATGATGAGTGCGTCTTGAAGATCAGATAGCTTCTGCATCGTGGGCGTTTTTTTCATGCATTGGAGCACAGCCATGGCGTCGACAACAAGTACTCTGCACGAAAGATCCATCGTCACTACTTCAGGAGCCGATGCAGCTTGTAGGGGTTGATCTTTCACTCCTTCAATGGCATGCATCAGACTGACTTTGTCTGTCGGGATATACAGAGACCCATCAACAGCACATAGCGAGCGCGGCACCACTGACATCTCATAGTCTCCGATCGTCTCCGCTAGTTTTGGCACCAGGTCTGGTCGGCTTTCTTGGATGATTAAAAATCGGCCCAGCAGCTCACGCTCCTCTCGCAACTTGATGACCTTATCACCCACACGGACTTTCGTTTTCTCCATCCAGTTCGAGAACGTCTTCAGTTTCAGTTTTTTCATCGGATCCCAAACTGACAGTGTTGACGTCAACAACAGTCTCTCATGAATGAAGCCCTTGAAGCGCTGCTCACCCTTTTCCGCAGAGCACGTGATGTCATCCTTCATAGCTGCTGGTACAAGAGCTGATAAAACCACACTCTTCAATGGAGCCTTGACTTCGAAAGGATTACCTGCACAGTGCAACTCGATGGAGTTATGGAGTTTCAGTGCGTTGGTTCTGGATCTCACAGCTATACTTCCTGAGAGCTGGTAGTGTTCGTTTCGCTTAGAGGATGTGGAAGCTTGTGGGAAGCTGTAGATGTAATTCTTCTTCATACGAGCGAGATGAGGAGTCGTGGTTACTAGGCGGTCCAAAGCTGCTTCCTCTTGGCTCAGGCCAACCATCCCTCCATGGCGCTTCAATCCCTTGATCTCCTGTTCAAGTGTTTGGTCGGTGAACGGGTGGGTGAATGGCACCTCTGACTTCGCAACAACAAAATCTCCAGACTTCAGTGCTTCCCAGGTAGCTGGATCGTCTCGTTCCAAGGCATTCATCTGTGCTAGATGGACTGGCATGAGGCGAGCATAGTTGAGGAGATCGTGCGCGAAGAAGTATTTGATGAGGTCCTCTAGCGCAACCAAATAACCTTCCCAGTCACCTGAACGACAGGCACTGATGAGATTGAGAAGGCATTCCACTTGTTCGAGATACTGCATCAGAAACTCAGCGAGCTCCCCAATATCTTCTTCTGCATGTGGTGTGAGATCTTCTGAGTAGCTGGCCTGCATCTTGTCATAGATCTCACCCTTGTCAGCACTGCGTTCATGCAACGCCTTCTTGAGTGCAGTGGACCGTTCCCGGAGAGGTCCTGGTGGAAGAGTTGTGGAAATTGCATCGAACCTCAACATCAGGATGGCCAGGCCGGTAGTGATGTGGTATTCAACTCCTCGTGTGTATGCCTTACCGCCATAATTTCCACGAAGAGCTGCTGACGTGTATATGTCACATTCAATGGCACATATGTCGATTCCGCTTCCATCGATCGTCTTGCCAAGGGCGTGTAAGGCAGCAAATGCGATGTGCAGAACGCCTTCTCTGAGGAACCAGTTTGTGTTTCCTGTCGACTGCTGAATTTTTCTAGCACGTCAAGTTTTTTCTCCACAGCTTACCCTCCAGATAAGCAAAATTCCACTTGTGTCCGTCAGCTATAAGACCAATGCCTCATTCAGCTGAAATTCCAGTGCCAGTTTTCGAACATCTACCTCCTCTAGAAGATCTGAGTGATGTTGAAGAACGCAGTGACAGCAATGATGCAGATTTTGACATTCACGAGGATTCAGTTCGTAGGGGATTTGATCAGTACGAGTTGAATGATTTAGCACGTGATTTGGGCCTATCCAAAAAAGCTTCAGAAATACTAGCATCAAGACTGAACGAGAAAAACATACTTGAACAAGGGAGGAAGGTATCATACTTTCGAACCAGAGAAAGTATATTTCTGCAGTACTTTCGAAGTGCCAGCGGTTTTGTGTTTTGCCATAACATTCCTGGTTTACTGAAGGAATTAGGGCTTTCAATCTACAATCCAAATGAATGGCGATTGTTTATTGATAGCTCAAAGCGGAGCTTGAAGTGTGTCGTTCTACACAATGGCAATTTGTTTGGCGCAGTCCCTATTGGGCATTCGGTCTGTCTTCGTGAAGAATATGGAGATGTAAAGAGAGTCATTGAGTTATTGCAATATGACAAACACAATTGGATCATCTGTGTTGACTTAAAATGGTGTCCTTCCTCTTGGTCAACAACGTGGATACACAAAGTATCCCTGCTTTCTCTGTATGTGGGATAGCAGAGCTCGAGAGAAGCATTGGGTTCAGACGAATTGGCCTCCGAGATCTGATCTTAAACCTGGAGATCCTAACATTGTACATGAGCCACTTGTTGACAGGAAGAAAATAATATTCCCACCTCTGCACATAAAACTAGGTCTCATGAAACAATTTGTAAAAGCATTGTCAACTGATGGCGACTGTTTGAAGTACATCATCTTGGCATTTCCTGGACTGTCAATTGAAAAAATCAAGGCCGGTGTGTTTGATGGTCCACAAATTCGACAGCTCATCAAAGATGAACATTTCAACGGTACTATGTCAGACCTTGAAAAGAATGCTTGGCTATCATTCAAAGACGTCGTCAAGAACTTTCTTGGAAATACACGTGCAAGTAATTACACAGAAATTGTTCAGAAACTATTGGAGAGCTACAAAGCGCTTGGTTGCAACATGAGTATTAAAGTACATTTTTTGCATAGCCATCTTGCCAACTTTCCGGAAAATCTTGGTGCTGCTAGCGACGAGCAAGGTGAACGATTTCACCAAGATTTGAAGGTTATGGAAGAACGTTACCAGGGTAGATGGGATGTGCATATGATGGCTGACTATTGTTGGAGCATCAAACGCGATAGTCCTCAAGTTGAACACTCCAAACAAAGCTACAAACGTAAATTTTTACCTTAACCTGCACACAATTATAGCCTTATCCTTTCTAAAAACATGATAATGTTAAATAAACATTCTATTCATGCCTATTTCTTTCATTTTTCATTGTATGTTAACATTTGCAACTTTTTATAAAATAAGCACTGTTACTGTTATGTACAGTATTTTTCATATTTTTTAAGAAAACGAAAATCCTACAGTTCAAAAACTTGACGTGATAGAGAAAAACTGAGATCAGTTTTGGATTCAGCACCCAAAAATTACTTAATAACAAGTGTCAGACCTAACTCAACAAAAATTTGTTCCCCAGTGTAATCACTCCCAATTTCAACCTCTGAAAGATTCTTGACTAGATTCTTATCACGCACTCTGGAGTGGATGGTAAGAGGTAACCCTATTGAGAGGGGTGTCTGGACAGTCTTCTGGAATCCGCTATCCTTCTTTGGCTGGTGCATGACCTGGTGATCACTCTGATTGTTCTGGATTATAAATTGGGAGGCAACATCCACAGTTTTGTCCACTTCTTCATTGCGCATTCCCGACACCGTGAGAACATGAGGGCCAAATAGAAGATGTGTTAGGAAGAACTGGAGTAAGGGAGGATGTTCGAAGTCGTCAAAGCTGCCAGAGAAGGACCAGTTTATGTGTTGCATTACTTCGTGGCGTAGAATGTTGGCTGTGTTCTTCAACTGGAAAATTGTGCTGTCGTTATCCAGTAGTGAAGTCCGAATTTCCATTGCCTTGCTAACGGCTGTAGGGAGGACGAGGTTGTCAGGTTCATTTCTCCGAACCGATTTGACGAACTGCACCTTTGGAAGCCTTTCAGAAATGACCCCTCTGAGATACTTGCGGTAGTTTGTGGATTCCGTGATCTCCATCTGGTACCTCTTCAGGATGGACAGATATTCACCATTCCCCTCAGCCATACTCAGGGTTGAATCTGCATCAATGAAGGTGTTCTGAATAGAGATAATCACCTCTTCATCACACAGAGAGCAAATGAGCTGGTCATTACTATTGTGCTTTAGAGTGTAGGTACGCTGAGTAAATCACAAGCAATTCCGATGATAGTACTTCTCGAGAGCAGAAGCATCTCCAGCACCCTCCAAATCTGACACACATGTTCTGACAGAGTCATCTTGAGTGTTGGCCTTTATTTCGAGGAAATGTTCATCCATCGTGTCGGAGAAAACACGGTGGAGCGGTTCAGAATTGTCATTAGGACAAAAGCGGCAGTAAGAGAATAGACACACCTCTGCCTTGGGGACGAGTTTTGTTCTTTTAGGACGAACAGATTCAGACGAACTGCCAGGGCGTCCTGGTCCGCGAGAAAGACAGGCTTGGGAATCAGACAGAGATCGTTTGGCCTTGAGCCGTTCAATCATGCCCTTGTTGACAATGGGCTTACGACATTCGCTGTAATAATGCACAGACTTTCGGGCCGCATCATCCAAGCTAGCTAGCCGATCACTGAGTTGTTTGATGTCTTTTTGACCCAAAGACAGTCGCTCTTCACAACATAGAAAAAGCTCTGCAATCATATCATGATTGTTTATCAGTCTCTTGCAAGAGGTGGAACCCCCATTGCAGATGATGCACACACTGTTCCCGGACATTGTAGATTATCGTATTCACCGCATCTCAGCCCCTAACCTGAAAATATATATATCAAAGAAACTTGAAGAATACATTTACATTCCAAGATATACTTTTTCATCCTTAACTATTAACAGTGCATTCTGAAAGCAAAATAGACGTCACCAGTCGTCTTATCGTGCCTGAAAAACATGAAAAAGAGGTATTACATGCATAGGTGAATTTCTCCTATGATAATGACGATACTAACCCTGAATTTGCCATTGACATAACCGGAAGTCGATGATAGGCACTACCAGTCGCCTCGAAAACATGACAAATGGACTCAGAATCAGCTAAAACCCAAAAACGACCTTAAGATCATAGAAATCTGTCCATTATTAGAGGAGTTAGGAATTCAGTCGGTTCTGGGGGGTTCCGAAATGGAACGGCCTCCCAGAGGGAGGTTGAGGGGTCGGAAAATTTGAACCCCATCATTTTCCAGTAGTTTGACCACAAATGAACCAGTTAAACCAATAAAATCTATTTTGGCATTCAAATCCCACAGGAGCTGTTTATATGACATGTCATACAAACACTATTAGTGTCCTTCCTTCAGATCCCTGAATTAGCCAATATTCTTTCCTTTAGTTTCCTCAACAAAGATGAATGTAAAAGCTACAACAAGGATGCTGGCTGCAGTGCAGAACCAGTAAAGACCAGGCTGTGTCAGCGCGGCCAGCATTGGGCTGTAGAATTGCAGCGCCAGGAAGGCAAACAACATCCCCGATGAAAGGCATACGGAGAAGGTCTGTTCAGAAAACGAAAAAAGAATGATAAGCATAAATATATTCCATGGGCATGCCTTAGAATATAAACTGACAAATGCTTGGAAATGTGAAAGCATTGTGCCATAAAATAGTACCTTTGTGCGATTTTAACCCCTTCACGCCCAGATCTTTCTTTTGCTATAAAAAAATGTCTTGTGGAGCCATACAATTACAAAAAGTAACTGAATATACCAAATTAGCCAGTGGACAAGGATACTAAACAGGTCATAGCTATAAACTATTAATTATATTCACAAAAAATCGTCTAATGGTAACCCAGATTACAATGGAAATTACGTTCTGGGCCTCAAGGGGTTAAGGATTTTAACTGACGACAACTTACCTGCCCCCGAACACTGGTGGGGAAGTACTCGGCGGCAAGGACGAAGGGCACGGGGTGGGCTCCCACGTGGAGTCCGAACATGACCAGCACCAAGCAGAACAGTGGCACCCAAGCCAGCCTGCAGCACCAACACGAGCAATATTAGTAGTAATTCATTGACAAAGTACCAGTTTTACAGAATTTCTACTGCTACTTCTCCGTAACAGCCCAAGCCAGACGAAGGAGACAAAACAAAAGTACCATGTCGTTTATAGGATCACATGCAAAAGAGGAAACTGTGAAGTCCTCTCCTCATCCTACATCGGCATGACGACAACGGAGCTGTCCAGACGTCTTACTTGCCACCTAACTTCCGGAGCCCAAAATCACCTATTAGAAACATGGCATCATCATCACAAGAACATTTCTAAAGAAAATCACATGGCATTCAGATTGCGGGTCAATTTAAGGACTATACTAAAAAATCCAAGCTTAGTACAGCACGCATCTACAGCTTACCAAG